>LPNX010275061.1:443765-478042 GCA_001517045.1 Pseudotsuga menziesii | reverse complement strand
ATCCAATCAACTGAGCTACTCCTCGGGGATATATATATATATATATATATATATATATATATATATATATATATATAAGTGACTTAAGAAATTCCTCCATACAATAAATTAAATGAACTCATGCACATGCAATTGATACACGAGCCCACACTCGAGCCACCATAGCTGGATCCCACACTCGAGGTTAGAATAAATACTGTCACTCCCACTTAAACAAAACCTAATCAATTTCTTCAGCCCACAAGAAATATGGTTTTACCGTAGTCGTTTGTTTTGAATCAAACAAATTGCCTTGTATTCTCACCCTACAGAGAGTACCCCACTAATAGAGCAAGGTTTCATCTTTTCAGAGCCAATCCAATTATGTGAATCTATTGTGTTCCTATTTAGGACCAAGCATATTTTTCCCATAATATCTAGAGCCACAAACAGGAAGGGCACAAGGAGCTTAGCTGAGACAGGTAGGGAACACAAAGCTCATTTATAGATACACATCAAACAAGGGGATAATGAAGAAGACATAAAAGACAAAAGTAAGGAGATAAGAGACTTGTTGTAGCTGCAACTATTTCCCAAATTTCTAAAAAATTGGGACCCTCCTTTTAAATTTTGTCTTGCTTAATTTGTTGGGGTTTCTTACCTTTACTGCGAGTTTGATTTGTTAAGGTTGATTGTTGATTGAATATCTTTTATGCTGATGTTGCCTTTTGACTTAATTTGTGACTTACGGTGATTTCTTATCTTCACTGTCAGAAGTGGTTTGAGTTATGAATCGGGGCCGTAGTCACCTACACAACCACCGTTGCGGAGGCTCAATAGAACAACGACTCAATCCAAAACTGTGTTTTCAGCCGATGCGGTTTGTTTTTCGGTGTTTTATTTCATTATCGTCGGAGCAATTGTACTTCGTATTGCCGACGTTTCGGATGGAAAATTGCGAAGCACCGTGACATAAGTTTTGACCTTTCCCGATCCCGTGGTTTGCTTTTGTGTTTTTGTTCTTGTCGCTGTCGGCACCATTTTGGACATTTGAATTGAGGTTAAGTTTTTGATCGCCATCAGTCTCAAAAGCCTTAGTCAATTTGAGTTTCGCCGTTGCGGCTCTGGAGCGGACTAAACTTCCGCGTTATAGTTTTTCTTTCGTCGATTTGTATGATTTATTTTGCTGACGTTTTGCTTAATGTTAGTTCTTTTTTTCTCTAACTTTTTGACTGGTCTACGGAGCCTCTTGTCCTTGTAGCCTCCGTCGTTGCGGCATTGTAACATACTAATAGTCCGAGACTATAGTCATTTTGAGCTCTGATGCTGGGATTTTTAATGTGTGTTTCGCCGACGGTTTTCATTGTACTGCGGAACTCGTAGCATCTCCTTCGCCCGCCATTTTGGCTCTGTAGTAGGTTGATCGCCAATACCTTAGTTATCCCACTGCCCATTTTGTGATGTTTTTCCCGTCGAGTTTTTTCACCGGGATATATATTTATATGTGGGATTGGGCATTATTCTATTATTATCCCTGCGTACTTGTGCCTACGCCGTCCTTGTTGTTTCGAACTGGGAATTGTACTTAGCTGTCGGGAGCTCGTTCGTGGGTGGCGTCACCGTGGAAGCTTTCAAATTCTCCTTGTCGACTACATGGCTCATTGCTAGGTAGGCCAACCATGATTTTGCCCTTTCTTTTGAGTTTTTGGAACTAGGGTCTCGTCCTTGGTTAGGTTTTTCCTGCCATGGTCGATGGGCATATGTGTATGGGTTTATCGGCATATAGGGTGGTTCACTTTGATAGTTAGCGGACGGGGGGGGGGGGGGGGGGGTTTCTCATTTTTCCTTGGGGATTATTGCAGAGCCGTTATGAGTTTTCAAACTCTTTCCGACTGTTTAGGAAACTGGTGCACACGAGCGTTACACTGTCTACACTGGTTTTTCTGGGTTTGCGTATGGCCATCCGAGGGGGGAATTTTCCTTTCTTTTGCAGTTGGTGGGCATTTTCCCTGGTTTTGTTCGAAATGCCGAAGGGTTTTTTTTTTTTTTTGTCGGTGATTTGGTTGCTCGCGTGTTTTGGAACTAGGGTCGCATTTTTTGAGGATAATCCTCCTTTGATGGGATTTATTTTTGAGCAGGGAGTTAGAACGTATTCTACTGAAGTTGATAACACCGAGGGTTTTAGTTTTGATCAGACTAGTTTTTCTTCACATATTGCCGTGTTTAGTATCGTCGGTAGAAGTTTTAAAATGTTAGAGAGGTTATGACGCCTTTTGTCGATCATGTTGATTTTAATCGCGGGCATGACTTAGGATTTTTCAGGACCTATCGTTTTGCAGAAGTATTTGCTATTTAGCCCTGGTTTTGTATCTACATAGATTTAGCTATGGCAAATATGGCCGAGGTAAATGCTTATATAGTTTTTCTTCGTTCTTTGAATACTGGTTAACAGCTCAAAAAGAAAAGCCTAAAGGCATTTTGTTTTGTGACAGGGAAACTTTTCCAAAGACGAGATGTCGAAAAGACAGAAAAATAAAGCTCCCATTACTGAAGGTGATCCTGAGGTGAAAATTATTACAAAGGTTGAGTACATTTATGAGGATACTAGAGCCACCACTGGTGTGGAACCTGACTACAAGTGGGGCGATATTTACAGACTAATTTCAAACTAGGAGGTGCCTGATACCGGGTTTGAAGAGTTAACAATATATGCTAATATTGAAAAATATGCCTTGATGAAGATAGCTACTAGGCCTGAGCTTTTCCCATGCTCAAAAGTGATTGGATGGATTCTGCCTAGGGTAGACGTGACTACTATGATTCTGTCCAATATTGCTAAGCAGGGCTATGCTGCTTACAGCCCTGGTTATGTATCATTAGCTTATCACTTACCAGAAGCCCAGGTTTACCTAACTGAAGATTGGCTGAAGGAGATTAACCTAGACCTGGTTGAAATAGTAAAAAGAATGATGATACCTGGTAATAATTTTCAAACCAGGCCATCAGGGGAATATGACACAGCTACTCTAAGAACCCCTTATAGGTTTATTGCGTTAATGCTAAACATAATTTTTGGGAGAGCTCACGCCAAAAGTTTTAAGTTAGGATGGGTTCCTATTATCTTTAGTGTAGCCACCCAAGGGACTGTATTCAACTGGGTGAACATTGTGCAGTATCTCGGCTTGCATTGCTTCAACTCTGGGAGGGGTGTCTCAGAAAAAATCTGAGTTCTACATGAGCTCCATATTAATAGATTGTATACTATGCACCCAACCATTTCCAAACCTAAGGTGCATGTGGGACAGGGACAGAACCCCTGTGTACACAGCCTACAAGTTGTTATGGACACACAAATATTACAGTCATTATAAAGAAATTTGTGAACAATTTATTATGCCCTTGTATACGTTGATTTTCTTGAAAGAATGCAATTGTATGTCTGAAGAGGCATTGAAAGTCATTGAGGAGTATGCTAATTATTATTTGACCGATGATGGGTTGTGTATTAGAATGTATGGTTGCTCCCCAAGTATGCCACGGATTTTGTGGTGCATAAAGAAGCAGTCAGGCAAGTTTTCTTGGATGGTATAGGGAGTTTTTTGTTCGAGCACAAGAAGGCAACTTATCCTCCCATACCTTTCATACTGGGAAGCTATAAGTTTTCAAAAGTTAAAAAAGCTGATGAGTTTGTACAGGAATTGGAGTATTTCCACTTTGGGGAAATGAACTTCCATAGAAATGATTCTCAAAACAAAGTTGCGGAACATTGCAAGGAAGCCAATGTGCATTTTGAATATACAAACCATTGGGATAAGGATGAAGAAACTTTCAGAAATGCAAAAAATATGACTGCATTAAAATAAGATTTAAAAAGAAGATCACCACTAAAGGTGGTAAGGGCCAAGCTAAGCAAAGTTGATGAAGAGGAGGCCAAGAAAAGAGAAGATGATGCTAGGATACTAGCACAAGAGGTCGAGAGTCAGCTTACGAGTGAAGAAGAGGAAAGGAAGAAAGATGAACAAGAAGCAGCAAAGAATGCAAAAGAAGCTGCCAAGAAGGAAGAAGAAGAAAGAAAAAAGAAAGAGGATGAAGAGCTAAAAAAGAAGGAGGCTGAAAGTCTGAAATTGACAGGGTCCACAACAGATCAACAAACTTCTGATCCTGCAGACACTCAAGAAGTGCAAGATCAGGATTGTCCTGACCCTCAAGAGCCTGCTGCAACTGCTGGCAACAATATAGGGAAGGTTGTTGTTTTTGGATTAAGGTTAATACCTTTTGAACAGAAGAAAGGGGAAGAAGTCCCAGATCTTAGCACCATTTTTTATGACAGAGAAAAGAAGAGAATTATGAAAAGAACTGAGAAAAAGGTGGAGACCGGTGGACAATCGGGGATGATGGTGACTGATAAAACCTTGGTACATGGGACAGACAAGGACCCAAGGCTGACAATCCGAGCTGGAGCAGCATTAATCCATGCCTCTGAAGATAATGTAGATCGAATAATTACAGATCTTGTGCAATCAAGGAAAAATGATCCCAATTAAAGGACACTTTGAAGAAGGAGAGGGATGAAAGCAACAGATTGAAGAGAAAGTTTGAAGACATGCGTGATGAAGTGAAATATTCAAAAGCAAAGCTTCAATCCCTCAAAGCAGACAAGATATCTTTGGAAGTTACCATTGAAAAGATAGGGAGAGATGCTCAAGATAGCCTAGCAAAAGTGCAGCAAGATTATCAGGAGCTAAAGATAGAAAGGGATGAATTGAAAATAGCATGTGAAAACCTTAAGACAGAAAGAGACCAATTGCAATGAAAAGTTGGGGAATTGGAAACACAAAGGGATACCATGGATGAGACAGAAAAATAGTTTCATGTACAAGCATCAGAGTTTAGGGGACACATTGCTTCACTAGCAGCATCTTTGAAAGAGGATAAGGAACAACAAACCAATATTCAGCCTTTCAAAGAGCATGCCCTAACACAAAGAAGCAAAATACACCAGCTGCACATATCCATAGAAGAAGAAAGTTGTAGAGTTTTGCAGGTGGGTAACAGATTGGAACAAATTTTGGAAACCACCTTGTATTTTGTAGATAGGTCTCAGGACATTTTGGAAGTCCTGATGGGAAGGATAGGAAGGATGGAGGCCAATGAAGAGATTCTGACAGACTTACCAGCAAAGGATCAGCAAGGCTTAAATTAGGATTATGACTTGTTGGAATTTGCAATAAACACAGTAGAAGAGTTCAAGAAGGTTGTAAAGAAAATGAGAGGAGCTTGCACCGAGTATTGCAGAAGGCTGCTGATCACTTAAAACCAATGCCAGGTGACTGCTGAGCAGAGATTAGATACATTTCTAGAACATTAGCCATTCATAGAAATGTTACAGAACAAATATCAAGAGGATGAGCAAAGGATCCAACAAGTCAAGGTCCTGGATGCACAGATCTTGAAAGATGAAGTGGCTCATTCAGCAGTTAGTGTACAGTTGCTTGAGGATCAACTACGCCTAAGCTCAGCAAGAATTGAATTGATTAAAAATCAAGTTGCAAAGTTTGAAATCAACATTCATTTTCTCGAGCCTTCTGAATTTGAAAGCATAGCATCCGAAGCCCAAGCATGGAAAAATTTCCTAAATAATCAAGCGGGGTCCTCTACCTAAAGTGCTTTATCAGTTTGTTTAAATGTAACATAGTGTAAATTGTATGAGCGCTCAATATAAGACAATTTTGGGAGATGAAATGTTGGGGAAGCCCAGGAGTCATTTGGGGCAGCCCAAAAGTCTTGCCTTTTGTATAAGTATAGGAGAGTTAGATAGAGTGAGGAATTTTTCCCAGTGAGACTGGTGAGAACACATTGTAAGAGGAACTATTTCGTTTTGCAATATACTATTACAGTCTTGCCTGTTGGAGAAAGCTTTGGTGGAATATTCAAATGTTTTTCAATGGATGTTGTTGAAGGGGAACTATTTCATTTTCAGCCTTTATTCATTAACCGTGAGATCGTTCTAACTCGTTGAACCTATGTTCTTTTATGAATGTTCTCTGGTTTATTTTATGATAATTTCCACTATGAGTAATGAATGTTTTCACAGACAATGAGCTATCTTGTTGTTCATCCATCTATTCATGTTTATGTGTTTTGAATCAAAGAAAAAATACCTGTGATTTTTCTTAATGCATGAACAGTAATACATTACTCATTAAATTATAATCTCACTCCCTAGGGACAGCTTAGTTAGTTTTATTTTCTGCTGTGTGTGGTTCAGATGCGAGAGAGTCTAAGACGAGAGGTAAGAACCTGCGCATCACATTGTGAGCGCTCCTCGTATTATTTATCAATCTGCAATTTAGATAGGCACTTGCATATCATACTTAAAGTTAAAAACACAAAAATATATACAGTGGACTGGGCCGCAACTGGTAAAACCTTTTAATTTTTGTTACTTGACCTACGGTAGCCGGACCGTAAACCAGACGGATTCCCCATACCAAATAGTCACGGGCTAGTTGGGAACGTTGACTGGGGAGAATCCCTTGCTATTATTGTTTGTGATTTTCCAGGCCTCAACAAGACTATAGTGCCCCATTAATCAGTGATTAAGGTTTTTAAATTCCATGTAAAAAAAATATGTTGTACTATCTTTTACTCAAATTTTGGCATTCTTATTCTATAAATGGAATGATTAATTCAATATTTCACAAGGATTCTAATTATTAAGTTAACTTGAGAAATTACCACAGTCTACCCATGAATATGTAAAGCACAACAAATAACATATGATCAAAATTCCTTATCTCTAGACATTATCAGAGAGGACTAATATATTAAACTTCTATAAGTGGGATGCCCCTTCTAAATCTATAATCAAATGATACACACCAAGGATCTATCTTCAAATCGAACATGTAATGATATTTTTATTTATTTTTTATCGTGCTTGACCTCCTTTCGATTGATTATTGTCTCACAATTGAGATGTGTGGAGAGATTTATTTTATCTAATGCATAAGAAGGATCTTAGGACGAAATAGAACCCTTTCTATTATGAGTATAGCTAACCGTCCGTTTAGCAGTACATGCACCTCATAAAATACTTGATCCTAGATGGTTTGCTGGTATAGCCCCTACTCATATTTCTGTCCTATCACATGCATGAGCTAGTCTTGTATGATTCCCTTACCCTTCTCAGATGCCTGGTAATATAAGCTAGATGAGAATGAATAAATGTTAGTTGGGAATGAATAGGTTCTGGAATCGAGTGCCCTTACAAGTCATCATTTACCCTTTCAATGCAGTGAAGAGATTCGATCATTTAGACTTTATTACAAAGATATTATATGGATTCATCTTTTTCATAATTCTTATAGATATCTTTAATGGACTTACTTTAGCAGTGATTTTATCATCTAGTGACTAAAACAAATAGTTAACCATATACAAGAAAATAATAATTTAAACAAAATGGAAAATATTTTCTGCCACATTGATCGATGATTTGGAGCCATCTAGAGAGATCTATGTGTAGTTTAGTGAACATGAATCCATCTTGAGGTCTTAATGCACAAAAACTATGTGCTCAATTTTTCACTAGAGTGACACCAACGATCGAGTACTAGAACATCCTACTGGTGGTATCCGAAATATCTGTGGTACCAAAAATTAACTAGAAGTTTTCATCTTTTGTAATATCATAAAAAAACATAAAAAAAAACAACGTTTATCTATATGTGCTTATAGGGAAGGATTTGAATTGAAAAGAATAGGAGTGTATGGTAAAATAGGTGGTATTAGATAGTGAAATAGAGAAAAAACAGATGATAGGGTGCATCCAAACAAGCTAAAAATGAGAGGCCATCAAAGGTTGATCACTACGATTTTTTTAACGTAAATCCCCAAAATCACCATTTAATGACTCATCATTTGGTACATTAATCCATCCCTATGCAATGTTTGGTGGGATTATACTTTCATAAATTACAATTAGGAAAGTTTAAAACTTATCATTATTTGGGGAGATTGGTTGCCTTGGCCAACCATTCCTTCTCTCCATTCATCATTGCATTCCTTGTTTCTTGCTTGTTGGAAAGGACCTTCGTTCCTTGGAATGATTGGAGGGTATTTAATGCGACCTTGTTGACAAAGAAATGACCATTTCCTTTATGCCATTGAATACAAAGATGGACTATATACATGGTCACTTTCTCTCATTGATTTTTTGAGTATAGATTAGTAATGAAAAGGAAATTGTCAACCCAATAAAAATGACCATAGAGACATGGGGAAACTTTTGTTTTTTTATATAACCAAAAAAATACTCTTCGGAATTTTAGGGGTGCAACAAAAACACATAGTGGTGGGAAAGCCTAGATGGATAAGATGTTTGTGTAGTACAAAGTAGTCGTTCTTAGGCTTTATATTTTTGAAATCTTGTGACATTGATAAATGAGTCTCCATATTTAATTTAAGAGAAGAGTCACATGCGCACTAAACTATAGGATCAAATTAGTTAGATTCCACATGACACAATGAACATGAATATAAGGTTTATAAAATGTCCACAGTACAATAAATAGATTGAAGCTAAAAGGTGTTTTACTTCTCAAATATGATCTCATGATTCAAATTTGTTCTATAGTATTGTTTTTATAATTAACATACCCTCATTATATATATTGTAAATTGAAAATTCTCTTCTATGTATAGAACAATAATTCCAAATATTTCCTCTTTGTGCATTAGAAGACAAGGAATAAATTCACAAATCCATCATGACTGAAATACCATCATAGTCCTATTATGCATATTGTCCACCTTATGATGTTTATGTTCATTCAACACATCTTATTGCTGTTCAAATCAACCATGGAAACTGGGAAAAAGGTAATGATATAATTTTAGACATGATTTTGAATGTACCATGCACAAGTACATTCATCATTAGATATCTTTAATACACCAATATAATTCTTACTAGCATCCTTGACACCTACTTCCCTGCAACCTACAACTGTAAGAGAATGCTTGAGAAAGTAACGTTTGTGGCAAAGCAAACCATAGGTGCCCGATGGAATCATTTTAGCTTGACCACTCACTAGAAATTAAACATGGCTCAACCAAAATTAGATTGGGATTGTGATTCAAGATATGATTCGATTGATCAATCAATAGGGTGCACTTTTGGGGAAGAAGATTGCGTATGCTTTAATGAAGATATTAGGAATGTAATAAAGCTACTTTAGATACCAATAAGTTATTTTCCTTTACTAGAAGGATTAATCTATTTCAATCATTTTTTTTGTGTGGAAGCATACGTTTTTTCTTCTTTATATTTTGATGAGAGAACATGGCTAAAATGCAACTCTTGTCTTGTTATGTATCCAAGTTTTTGATCTAATATTTGTTGCTATAATTTTTGTTTTGCTTCCTTTTATGCACGAATCTTATATGTCTTGTTTTTCTACCTTTTTAATTATATGGATATAATTTCTTAGTTCCCACTCCTTGATGGATTCATGTATATATCCTCTTCTACCAAGATTTGGGGAAATTAGTTTACATGGATTATATCTATCTATCTATCTATCTATACGTGACTTAATAAATCCCTCCATACAAAAATTAAATGAACCCATGCACATGGATTTGATACACGAGCCCACAGTCGAGATGCCATAGCCGGAGCCCACACTCGAGTTTTGAATAAATATTTCCACTCCCACTTTCAAATAACCTAATCAATTACTTCATTCTAGAAGAAATATGGTTTTAGTGTAGTCATTTGTTTCGAATCGAACTAGACCTCCTTGTATTATCACCCTAATGAGAGTACCCCACTAATAAAGAAGGGTTTTAGTTTTTCAGAGACAATCTAATGATGTGAATATGTTGTGTTCCTATTTAGCACCAAGCCTATTTTTTCCATAAGAGCTCGAGCCACATACATGTAAGGCACAAGGAGCCGAGCTAGAGATAGGTAAGGCACAAGGATACAAGGGAGGAGTCATAAAATACAAAAGTAAGGAGATAAGGGACCACATTTCCCACTAAATGGATGAGTAAGGTTTTGAAATTCTATCTAAACAAAATTTGTTGTACTGTATTTTACTCAAATTTTGGCATTCCTAAATTGTAAATGGAATATTGATTTATTCTATCTTTCACAAGGATTCTAATAATTGAGTTAACCTGAGAAATTACCACACTCTTCCAATGAAAATGTAAAGAACAACAAATAGTCTATTATCAAAATGATCTATCTCCAAAAATTAACGGAGAGGACTAATATATCAAACTTCTATAAGTGGGATAACCATTCTAAATTTTAATCAAATGATACACATAAAGGACCTACATTTGAAGCGAAGATTGAATCATAATTTTTATTAATTTTTTTATTGCTGTTGATCTCATTTCATTTGATTATTGTCTCACAATTGAGCTGTTTTGAGAGATCTATTTTCTCTAACTCACAAGAAGGTTGTTAGGACAAAAAAAAACCCTTTCTATTATGAGTATATCTAGCTATCGGTTTGGAAGTACCTGCACCCAATAACATACTTGATCCTATTTGGTTTACTGGCATAGCCCCTACTCAAATTTTCCTCCTATCCCATGCATTACCTAGTCTTGATTGGCACCCTTACCCTTCTTAGATGCCTGGTAATATACACTTGTTGGGAATGAATAAACATTAGCTCAGAATGAATAGATGCTAGCATCCATCACCCTTATAAGTCATCATTTACCCTTTCAATGCAGTGAAGTGATCCAATCATTTAGTCAGTATTCTAAAGATATGATATGGATTCATCTTCATTTTACTGCTTATAAATATATTCAATGGTGTTACTTTAGTAGTGTTTTATCATTTAGTGACTAAAACAAACAATTAACCATCTATAGGGAAATACTAATTTAAACAAATATAAAATGTTGAATGCCATGTTGATCAATGCTTTGGATCCATCTAGAGATATCTGGATACATTTTAGTGAACATAATCCATCTTGTGGTCTCAATTCACAAAAAACATGTGCTCAATTTTTCATTGGAGCGACACAACCATATGAAGCATCAATAAGGTACCAAAACATCTTACATGTGGTAGCGAAAATATTTAGGGTACCTAAAATTAACTAGAAGTTTTCATCACAAGTAAAAATATCCTTAAACTTCAATCCAATCCATCAAAAAACATAAAAATAAAAACGATAGTAACATTGACCTCTATGGGGAAGGAATTGAATTGAAAAGCACAGGAGTATAAGGCAACATAGGTGGTATTAGATAGTGAAATAAAGAAAAAGTGGATGGTAGGGTGCATCCAAATAAGGTTGAAATGAGAGGAAATCAAAGGTTGATCGATGCAATTTTTTTTAATATAAACCCTAAAAATCACCATTTAATGACTCATCATTTGGTACATTAATCCATCCCAATGAAACTTTTGGTGGGAGTATAATTTCAAGAATTACAATTAGAAAAGTTGAAAACTTATAATTATTTGGGGAGATTGGTTCCCTTGACCAACCATGCCTTATCTCAATTCATGGTTGCATTCATTATTTCTTGCTTATTGTAAAGGACTTTTGTTCCTTTGAATGCTTGGAGGAGGGTATTTAATGTGACCTTTTTGACAAAGCAAGGAACATTGCCTTTGTGACATTGATTCCAAAAGATGGATTATATCCATGGCCACCTTCTCTAATTGATTTTTTGAGTATATATTAGTAATGACGAAGATCTTGTCAATCTGAGAAAAACGATCATAGAGGCTTGGGGAAACTTTTTCTTTTTTGTATAACCAAAAAAACACTCTTGAGAATTTTAGGGGCGTAATTAAAACACATAGTGGCAGGGAATCCTAGATGAATAAGATGTTTTTGTAGTACAAAGTATGATTTCTTAGGTTTTATATTGTTTAAAGTTTGTGACATTGATAAATAATTCTCCATCTTCAATTTAAGAGAAGAGTCACATGTGCACTAAACTAGAGGATCACATATTAGTTAGGATCCACATGACACAATGAGCATGAATACAAGGTTTATAAAGTGTCCATAATACAATAGATAGGTTGAAGCTAAGAGGTGTTTTACTTCTCGAATATGATTTTACAATTCAAATTTGTTCTGCAATATATTTTTTATAATTAACATACGCTCATTATATATATTGCAAATTGAAAATGCTCCTCTATCTCGAATAAGATTTCCAAATATTTCTTCTTTGTGCATTAGAAAAAAAGGAAGAAATTCATAGAGACATCATGAAGGAATTGCACCTTTGGATGAAATTATTGATTTTAAAATGGTGGGGTGTGATGGTCAAATGTTAGCATAATTTATTGTAAAAATGAATATATGAAAATAGTTGGGACTATAGAATAAGTTAGATCAAGTAGGTCTCTGATACACAAGGAACATAGACAGCTAACAATAATTTGAAAAATAAATTCTATTGACACTTATACTAGTGCATATATCTCCATTTGTTTGGTTAAAACGAAAATATTTTAGCTATAAGTTTTAACTAGGGAAGGTGTCATTGTCACTTATCTTCCTTTTACACTTTGAACTAGTTTTTTTCTAGTTCTAGGGGAAATCTAATCAAACGTAGAATATAAAAATGAAATTTAAAAAAATTATTAGTGCCTTCTATCTAGTGGTTGATGGACTCATGAAAAAAGAAAAAAATAGATTGAGAAAGTGATACTAATCCAAAATGGATCAATATATAATTTGTCATTTGTTTTGTTATACCAAGTTAAATTAAAGAAACTCTAATAGAGTGGGAATGTAAGACTCCTCATTCAAACCAAATAACTCAATATGGTGTATCTCAAATTCCATAGGATGAGGTGGAATACAAGTAGGATGAGCTAGCATACAACTAGAGATATTCCATACCAATAATATTTGAAAATAAATTAGATAAAACAATTGAGTGTGTGGAGGTATATACAATTAATTAGAACTGGCACATGCCGATTCATATGATTACAAATTGATTTTTATTATTTGACGTTAATTACAGGGGAAACCAAACATATATCTATCAAACAGTGATGGTTTTCCATAAGAACAAGGAGAAAGAGAAACATCAAACAACACATCAAGAAATTCTAAAAATTAAAAAACATGTGGACTAGTTTTTGCTGAAGGAGGGCCATTCTCTTATGACAATAGGACCAATGGAGACAAGGAAGTGCCATTGAAATACATACATTATGTGAAGAATTGGTAATCAAGCCCACTTCCTTAGGTAAAATATGATTTTTGTATCGATGGGAGAACATATTGAATTGATCCTTTTAATTTACATGGGTTGACGAACTTTTAAATAGATGGTGTAAAAATTCCATACAACTGTGAATTTGAATTGATGGATTCTGTAGGTTTAAAATATGATTATAAACATTGGACATGGATAACCCAATATTTACTGAGTATGCACATATATGGACTCTGTGTAAATTATAACAAAATAAAAGACAACAATCAACAAAAAGGATATTCTATATATATTGATGGAAGGCCAAAATATTTAGGAAATGTTGTAGAGTTTATAAACATTTCACGTCCTAGAAGCAAAACAAATCTACCCAATTGTATGTTTGAGGAGTGTGAACGGAATAAAGTTGTGGTTTGTGAAATAAAATCAATAGCTACAGGAAGGAGTTGTTGATCGATTATAATTTGAATAAAATTAATGATAAGGTAGTTGTGATTTATCACATATATTTATTATTTACTGAGGAACATATATATTACACATTGAAATTGCTCTTTTTTGTACTTATCAAAATTTAACTTAAAATGCCATTTAAAAAATTACTTGTTATTTGTGTTGGATGACCAGGGGAAAGAAATTGACCATGGGAAGGTCAAATAATATACGCCCATTATTTATATATTAATTATCATAATTATTGTTTATTGATGTCCTAATCCAATGAGATTATTATGGTTTATCAATGTTATGTGTTTTGATTCTTTATAGGTTGCTATGTCATCACATCAACTTGATCACGATAATGTAGAATACTATGATGCTCTTGACCCCCTTGCCTCTATTAGAAATTAGGTTGAAAAATGGACACTTGAACTTCAGGGATTGGTGGTCATTTAGGATACTCCAGAAAATGAATGAAGATCTCAATTGTTGATGTCAAAAATTGATAATTAAAAACTACGTGTTTTTGAAATTGTATTTCAATGATTGATTCACAGAATCTCATGAGAATTGAATCATAGAGGGATCTAGGAACCAAAGAAACTCTCACAATTCGCTATGGTTCACAAAACATGCACAAAATAGCCGAAATACTAAAATTTACATACACAAATGAAGTCAATAATGGATATTCCAACATGTAAATATGTATGGAACTAATATATAATACAATAGGGAAAAATTGTGAGGCCTTGGAGGCCATGTGAATGCATACAAGTGTCAACTCAATATTTGACCCTCCTAGGTGGACCAATGAGCCTCCTAATCATCCCAAATGGTTATGAATGCATGTGTGAACATGAGAAAGGCATGATGGAGCATCAATGAAGGTATGAAAGGTGTGGGTAAGCACATGGGTGAGTGGGAGTGGCTCTAGGAGATCAATAAATTCCCAAAACAGTCCAAAATCCACCAAAACCCAACGCTAGCGCCTCAAGTTGGAACAAACCCATGAAATTGGGGAAGGGGAGGGCATGCTAGTTGACTTTCATCAATATGGGCTTCTGGGTTGTCAGAATGATCAACCTGGAGTGCCTCAACTATGCAGAATGATCAACCAGGAGCGCCTCAAATGTCATAAATGCCAATTTCCCTAAGTCTAAACCATAGAAAAAAATGCATGAAAGCAAATGAATGAGTCTAAGGTCCAAGAATATGGTAATAGGATGAATTATTACTCTAACACCCCCCCTAAAGATTTACTTAGTACAACTTATCCAAAAATATCATGGAGGCCTTAGCAACAAAGGCTCAAGTCACCTTATACAACATAAAATCTTATTTGTCCATAGAAACAAGGTAAGGAGGAAAATCACATGGGAACAAAACCTCCCCTAAAAATGGAAATGGAGTGAAAAATATGAAAGTGAATGGTAGCCATCACCATGCATAACCCACAATAAGAAGGAATCTCCGATAGGTGAAGGTATTCTCTGTGAAGCACTTGGTGAAAATGTCAATAGTTTGCTCTATAGATGGGTAATACTACAAGGCTATCACTTGATCATGCACCAAGGTTTGGATGTAGTGCATGTGTATCTCAATGTGTTTGGTCCTCAATATTTGCACATATATGTGGGAATATTTATTTCACTTTGGTTGTCACACCAAATGACTGTGGGTGAATTAGATGCAACTCCAAGTTCCCGAAGAATACCTTGAAACCATACACATTGTGTAGCTGCGTACACTGCTCCTCTGTACTCAGCCTCAACTGAAGAAAGGGAGATGGTGTGTTGTTTATTTCTTGACCAGAATATGAGACCTTATGCTAGCATGAATACATAACCTAAAGTTTAATTCCTATCATTGGGATTGCCAGCCCAATAAGAATAAAAAATCCCACTAGTTCTAGTGGAGAACCAACAACATAGTGCACCCCAAAGTGTCTGGTCACTTGCACAAAGTGAAGGATCCTACTGGATGCCTTAAAATGGATCTAATGAGGTTTCTGAATATATCTAGCTACAACACCTACAGCATATGCTAAATCATGTTGAGAATGAGTAAGATACAACTAAATCCTGACTGGCTATCTATAAAGCGAGTTGTCCATCAATGGAGAGTCACCAACTTCACCTAGTTTGATACCATAAAGGAATGGGATCTTGGATGCATTAAATTCAGCCATATTAAAATTAATTAACAGGTTTGAAGCACACATTTTTTGGCTGACCTTGATTCCTCTTTCAGATTGCTCAATTTCCAAACCAAGAAATTGCTTCAACAATCCAAGATCAGTCATTGAAAATTCACTGTGCAAAGAGGCTTTGATAGACCCAATTTATTTGATGCAACTACCTATAATAAAATTATCATCAAAATAGAGTACAATGACCTGAAATAAATCACCAAAATGATGAAAATAAACATTAGGATCATATTTTCATCTTTCAAATCCAAGTGATAGCAGAAAATTGTCCATCTTAACATACCAAGCCTTGAGGGCTTGCTTATGGCCATAGAGTGACTTATTTAACCAGTATACAAGAGACAGATACTCTTGGAAACCTTCAAGTTGCTGCATATATATATCCTCCTATATCTCGCCATGGAGAAATGAAGTTTTGACATCCATGTGGTGAACCTCCCAGCGCTTGCTTGCAACAATTTCTAAAACTAGCCTGATAGAGTCCATATTTGTAACCTGTGCAAATGTCTCTGTATAGTCCAATTCTTGTACTTGAGAGAAGACTTTGGAAAAAAAATGGCCTTATACTTTATATCAGTCCCATCAGCAGAAAATTTGGTCCTATAGACCCATTTGCATTACACTAGCTTCCTCTTGGAGGGCAAGGGAACCAATTCCCAAGTCTCATTTTTCTGTAGAGAGTTTAACTCTTATTGCATGGTTGTTTTCCATATTGGATGTTGGCAAGGGGTTGGGGTAAGTTGTGCAACATTGTGGATGCTACACAAGCCCAGAAGACACTGTGCAACATGAATATAGTGCGATAGGCGGAATATAGACTACTTTTGATTATTTTATGTCACTTTTTGTACTTGTTGACCATTTTTTGTAGATATTGGTCATTAGTCAGTTAAATTTGTTAGAAGTTAGTTATAAGTGGACCATGAATGTAAAGGCACAAGCCTATATATAGACAAACTATGAATGAGATAGGGGGAGGGATCAATCAATGTATGCATGGGCGTATTGAGAGAGAGAATTAGAGAGAACACGTTGTTGGTTGTCTGGAGATGAATTGTTATCTGTTTTTGAGCTATGGTTGCACATAAGTAATATAACAAGATAGATGTTGATCCAAATCATTGTTATCTTCTTTCGTCCTTTTCCATATTTATGTTTTGCAAATCTAATGATGAATGCTAAGTGAATATGAAATGTGGATCTATGAAGTGATGTTTTACTTTTTATGAATGGTGTCATATTTTTTGATATGTTTTGCACTGGTAGATCTATTACAGTTATGAATGTATGATGCACAATGATCTGTTATGGTCATTGAGCTGATGAATAATTAATGCCATACTCCTCCTCTATACTGCAAAAACTTGGTTCCATCATCCCTCCCTTGAACATCTTGTGTGAGACTTCATCTGCTCCGTGGGTGTTGCTGGACAGCGTAAAACATGTCTGGGCCGATGCTCAAGGAGATCGCGGTGAGCTGGGTGTTGATAGAATGGGAACCCTTGTTGACTAGGTTTTGTTGGTGAGGTTTGTGCCAACAAATGGTTCCGTTGTTGGGAACTTGATGCGACTCAGAGGAGGGTATGTAGCATCTGGAGCAATCGGAATATCAAGAGTGGATGTGGCATCTGACGCAACCATAAATTCAATATTGGCTTGAACAAAAGCTGCGAGAATTTTCTAAAGTAGAAAATCAGAACCTTGGAGTGACGAAAGACAAGTGGTTGGTGAATTACATACATGATGTTCCTCATGATTATTTCCTCTGTGATTTTCCCATTATACTGTACGAGTGGTTGGCGCTATTTACATACAAGAAGACAAATTTCCAAGGAGGAGAACCAACATCCTGGACCCCTGAATTGATCCAAGAACTGCAAGAAACTGACGATAGAGCGTCGCATGTGGTCGAGGTCTGGCTAGATAGTATCCTAGAAGGATATATTATTGAATTTTCCATTGACACTACTAAGTCCTACAACGAGGAAGAAAGGGAATTTTTCAACGGACCCATAGGTAGGTTCTTATTATCTCTATAGTTGTCAATTAAAATGCTCATTCGCGAGAAGGGGATACTGAGGATGCACCTAGAGTAGTAGAACTCTGGTGTGTGGAAGGGGTAGATATTGTGATGAAAGGGGGGAGATGAATGGGAAGATAAGGGGTATATGGGTGAAAGTTTCGATGAGACTGTGAGGGAAGCCGAGGAAGAAAGTGGTTGTACAAGGGGAGGAGTAAGGTTTCGATAAGAGAAGAGGTAGAGGACAGGGGAAGGTCCTACTACGGTTGAAAAGCAAAACCATGAAGGACAACCACACGAGATGAAGTGACCCTACAGTGACGAATAGGACAACCAGACCCAGGCTATGCCTAGGACAGTGGTAATATCAAAACCTAGTAGCAACGTGCCCACGCCTCCGTGGCAATTCGAACTCAGGAAGAAACACAAATTCTACATTGGCTTTCCTGACGTGTCAACAAAATTCTAGTAATAGATCAATGTCTATAGGAAGAATTTAGAGGATGGAGGGAGACAACGCTAAGCTACCTTTGCTCCATGGGAACGGGATAGATGATCCCAAGCAGTACTGGTTCCTCTACGAAGCAGTATGGACTGTTAGGAAAACCACAGATGATGATATCAAGAAGGGCCAATTGATGACCACTCTAAGAGGTCGCGCACTATATTGTTACATGAAATTCATACAGGTTCCTATGGGGATACCTACAAAAAGATTGGATGACGTTTAACAGGGACTGATCGAAGAGTTCCGAAAGCCCAAGTGAGAGGCGCCGTACATCATTGAGTTTAAAGAGATCAAGATATTCTTGAATGAGATTGTGTGGGATTTCGACCAGAGATTCAAGACGTTGATTGTGTGGGTCAAATTTGATATGAGCAACGTTCAGCATAAAGAGTGGTTCATCGCAACCTTGATACCTCATATCCGACACCCACTAAAGCAACATAAGGTTGTGACACAGAGTGAGGCTCTAGAGATCGCGATGAAGTTAGAAGCTTCACTGATTGGAGAAAATGCAGCTGGTACGAACCAAATTGAGGTGCAACTGGAAAATATAACACTTCAGTTACAAGACATCAAGAAGGCAAAAGAAAATTGCGATGATATTTGGTGCACTCGGTGTCACACATATGGACACACCAAATATAACTGCCCTAGTTTCCAAAATTATCTAGTTTCAGGAGTGCCAAACCCATTAATTTGTGGCAGCATACCATGGTGTCACATATGTCAAGTCTATGGCCATCGACATGACGAGTGTATCTACATGCAGAAGATAGTATCAAAGCCAACCAACCTATATTGTTCCTTTTGGAAATAAGTGGGGCATGAAGATAGGGATTGTCGTGCATATGATCTACTTCAGGACAAGACATATGATTCATATCTTGTGAAGGGCCAAGATCATCATGTAGTGCAACAAACATAGGTGGTGCAGCCTCCGATGGTGAACTCTTGACCACAAAAGTAGTATACACCACCATCGTCGATGAAATTCATATCGTCGCAACCGTAGCCATAGTTTTCACCACAGCCATAGTTTGTGCCATAGCCACAGTTTGCACCATAATGACAGTATAACCAAATGGTGATACCACAGCCACATCCACAATATGTTCAAGCTGCTCAGTATGTTCAACAACAACCGAATCCCCTGCCGCAACAGATGGCTCAACTGTAGTACCAACAACATGGAGGATTTCACGGATGATTATGAGGAAGAGGAGGAGGCTTTGGATGAGGAGGAGGATGAGGTCACGGATCAGTCCAGTGTTACAATTATGGGGTATTTGGGCACTATCAGAGAAACTTCCCACACTTGCAATGATCATGCACATATTGCATGGTGATTCACTATATTATTGAAAACTACCCACAGCTAATCGCACAATGGCATGCCGGGAATGTTCCTTAATTGCAGAGCCAGGATTAGGTACAAACTTAAAATCAGATGCAAAACTAGAACCAGTTGCAGACCCAAAATCAAGTTCCAATCTAGAATCAGGCTGTGAACCAACCTATGAACCCCCCCGTTGAACCTGAATCTGCTGTTGACTCAAAATCCCCCAATAAACCAGAATCAAGGGCCGACGGTTGCGACGATCTCAATAGATCCCAGGATAGAGGGTGTTGATGTTGCCTTGGTCACCCACGTAGGAGCCATAATAGGAGAGGATGGGCCCATCCCATAGATTCAACTGGCTAGACAGAAGAAGGCACCATTCGACATCACAATTGAAAAGGAAACATTTTTTGGAGCATGGGATGAGATCAGAATAAATCTTGGTAAGTCACTTGTATATGAAATTCTTCTTGCTTTTGATTCCACACTAAAGGTAGGACCACTGTGGTAGCATGGTACCTTACAAAAATTACTTGACAGTTTCTTGTCACTGGAAAGAGACCTAGATGCTTTGGCTGAGTTTGAAAATTTGTTGCGTCGCCCAAGTAAGGAGTCAGTGGTGAAATCTTTACATAAGAAGAAAACAAGCAAGGATATGCATATGAATATTTAGATCGGAGACTATGAAGTCGACTCGGTCATTCTGGATCTAGGGTTGGATGTAAATATCCTAACAAAACAGACATGGGAAAAGATGGGGTAGCCGACGTTGGGATGGTTCCCTTTGTTAGCTGTGATTAGCCAATCAGATGAAGGTGCAACCAATTGGACGGGTATCTAACCTAGTCGTAGATGTTTAAGGTATGAGGACTCATGCTGATTTCAATGTAATTGAATTTGTTAATGGGGAAGGATCCTGCCCCGCATTACTAGGGGTTGGATGGGCCAACGATAGCATGGAAATCATTAACTTCAAAAAGTGGATGATGACTTTTGAGAACCAAGATATTAGGGTCATCTTGCCTATGGATCCTACTGAAGGCAAGTGATACATTGAACCAGTAAAATATGAAGTTGTCACGGGGTGGGATCATGCCTACAATATCTTGAAGATTATATTCACCCCATGGCTAATGGAGAACTCGGCTGGTGCAGTGCTAGTTCTGCATCTTTGGATTCTGAGGATGCGTTGGAAAATTGGAAAAATCGCATGCATGAGGTGTCCTTTAGGAAGTGTGGATTAATCACATAGTCATTGCGCCATGTTGCAACTGAGATTGTAGAACTATCGGTTTATGAAGGGCTGTCTGAGCTTTCTGCATTCTTAATGGAATTTGAAGAAAAGGTCTCGGAACCATAGCGATTGCTAGCACTGGAAGATGCACTGAAGGCTACTCCAGCACGCTGGTGGGTGACTCACAAAAAGACAATTACTGGATGGGACCAGTGTCAATGCTTGATGACAGTTCACTTCAGTAATGCATAGGAATACCACGCTAGGCGATATGATGGACCGAATGACCCTAGCGGCCATTTGATAGAATGCCAAACATTGCGGGCATCACAACCAAAGGATGAATGGGTCCATGCCTTTATTCACACCCTTGATGAAATGCCAAGATCCTAGTATGTATCAACAAAGATGAGAAGGGACATCACCACTTGGGAGGAGTTGACGGTTTTCTTTGTGTAGACCTTTCATTTTGCAGATGCTAACCCTGATGTTAACAATGCACTTCAAATTATTTGGTATGTGGTTCTAAAGTTTGTACCAATCGCATACCCTTTGGATCCACATGCAAAATGCCACATGCAGTCGATAATGGAATGCTATAACATGTCTGGCGAACCTGAAGATGATGATGAGCTACATAATATCAATATCCCAGAGACAGAAGGAAGTAGGGACGTTGCAGCACCATATGTACTACCTGATCCCATGAGTCAGCCATTTAAGATCAGAAAGGTTAACATTGGGACATAAGAAAACCCAAAGTTTGCAAGTGTTGGGGACTATTGGGATGAGGAGACCATGGAAAAAATCACAGACCTGCTACATGAATTTCAAGATATATTTCCAACAAAGTTCTTAGAAATGAAGGGCATACTGGGTGATATAGGAGAGATGAAGATTCCATTGAAAACAGATGCGAAATAGTATGACAAAGGCCATATCGTCTGAATCTGTGATACAAAGAAAGAGTTAAGGATGAGCTTGACTGGATGCTAGATGTTGGAATCATTGAGCCGGTAGAAGAATCAAAATGGATCAGTCCCATGGTGGTCCAAGACAAAAAAATAGGTGAAGTTCGAATCTGTGTCGACTTAAGAAAATTGAATGATGCATGTATGCATGACCCCTTTTCGACCCCGTTCACTGATGAAGTAATTGAAGGATTAGGTGGTCAAGAAATGTACTCTTTCATAAATGGTCTCTGGTTATCACCAGATCAGAATTGCCAAGGAGGATGGACATAAAACCACATTTGTTAGTGAGTGAGGCTGCTTCCAATACACCGTGATGCCATTTGGGTTGAAGAATGCACCTGCAATTTTTTCCAGAGTTGTTGTCGCAGCATTTAAGGATTTCATTCAGAATTTCCTACAGGTATATATGGAATATTGGACTGTGTATGGTCTAATTAAGGATCATTTGGAAAATCTATGACTGATGCTGAAAAGGTGTCGACCTCATCATATCAGCTTGAACTCCAAGAAGTGCATTTTTTGCGCACCATTCAGGATGCTTTTGGGGCATATTGTGTGCAAGAAAGGATTATTGGTTGATCCTGCAAAGATAACGCTCAGGGAGACACTGGGGCACACTGGGTACTATCACAAATTTATTAAAGGATATGCTACAATTACTACCCCTTTGGAGAAACTACTAAATAAAGATGCTGTATTCATATGGAGTCCAGAATGTCAAGGTAGATTTGACACACTGAAGGCCAAGATGGCTTCGGCAGCAATACTTGTGTTCCCTGACTAGGAAAAGGAGTTCCATGTTCATGTTGATGCATATTCGGTTGCACCAGGGGTTGTGCTTGCGCATCTGGGAGAAGGAGATCTAGATCACCAGATCGCTTTCACTTTTCGAAAGTTGTCGTTTGCCGAGAAGAACTATATGACCACACAAAAAGAAGGTTTGGAGATGGTCTATGCACTGAAAATTTCAGACATTACCTTCTAGGTAGTCACTTTAAGATGTTCACTGACCATTCTGTGTTTAAGTATCTAGTCAATAAGCCTCTTTTGGGGGGGAAGATATGCCACTGGCTACTTCTCTTTTAGGAGTTTGATTTTGAAATAATTCTAAAGTCAGGTCATTTGAATGCTGGCCTCGATCATTTATCCAGGATCGAAATAGGCGAAGAGCCAACAAACATTGAGGAGGGACTACCGGATGCACAACTATTCAGAGTTGATGTCGCCGATGATTATTACGACCAAATCACTCAGCTTTTGGAGATGGGAGTTGCGCCTGTATATTTTTCAACAAGTCAAAAGAAGAAGCTAGTAGTCAAGGCCTCATACTTCCAATTGATTGCTGGGTAGTTATATAAGCTTGGACCAGATGAAATCCTGCGATGATGTGTCTTACCACATGAACAAGGTAAGATCTTAGTAGAAGCACATGCGTGAGTTGTCGAGGGACAATATGGAGGGTGCTCAATGTCAAGGAATGTGCTTCGTGTTAGTCTATGGTGGCATACGTTACATAATGATGCAACAGACTATGCATGGACCTGCGATGTCTGTCAACGCACTGGGATGCCATCGCGGCGAGATGAGATGCCACTAGTTCCACAGGTAACTTTACAACCTTTTAATAAATGGGCTATGTATTTTGTGGGTCCAATCAACCCACCAGGGAAAAGAACTGGTGCACAATACATAATCACAACAACAAAATATTTGACAAGATGGGCCAAGGCTGCACCAATTGTATATTGTACTGTTGCGACAACAACAATATTTTTATTTGATAACATCGTGACACAGTTTGGATGCTCAAGGATATTCATGAGTGACCAAGGAAGTCATTTTATCAATCACACCGTAAGAGCACCAACATAGGAGCTATGGATACAACATAAGAAAAGTACACCCTATCATCCGTAGGAAAATGGGACTGTAGAAGCATTCAACAAGATCTTGGAGCATGCACTTACAAAGGTATGTAATGCTAATCGAGATGACTGGAATTTGAATATTCCAGCGGTGCTATGGGAGTATCGCACCACTTGTAAAATATTGATGGGGAAAACACCGTTCAAATTGGTATACGAGCAAGAGGCAGTCATCGGGATGTTGGATAATAGAAGATCCAAGTGGGATGTTGGAAGAATCAGCGGCGTAATTAGTTCATTAATGCAGGATTTAATCCTAATGATGAACCCGATATGAAAATGATGATATCCGAAGTGAGGCTGGTTTTATAAGTAGATGACTAGTCGCTGAGAGGACACCATGGGGTGAAGTTACACTGGCCGACGTTGTAGAGGTAGGAAGCTTTGATGCGTAAGGAAGTGGGAACTGGAGCTAATATGCAGTGCACCCTGGATATAGGGGAGATTTTGAGTGAGAATGCTTCATCAGTTGAAATTGAAGAAGAAGTTGGAAGTAAGTGGGCTAGATCATCTAGGACGAAAGTTCCTGGCAAGGTCGTCCTTAGATATATTTCTCCCAGTCGATCTGAGGCGCAGAGTAAGGAACTCATGAAGAATCCAAAAGGGGTCAGATTTCTTTTCCCACTTGACTAAGTTTGTAGGAATAGGGAATGATATTGACTTCATGAAGCCCAGGCTAAGTGTGAATGCAAGGAATGACCAGTTTGTGGAAGCTAGAATGGCTTCCAAGGTGGCACGACGGCTCAGAATTTATAGCTAATGACAGTTTTCATGCAGCAGGGAGCCACCTAGACAGTGACAGTGAGCTCGAAGAAGTCCAACAACCATTATTTGTGGTCGGACGCACAAAAATATTCCGCGAGTTACACGATTGAAATAGTGTGCCGAGTTCAACAGAGAATGACTGCATAGGAGGCAGTTGCAGCAAATTGAACAGTTCGACAGATTCTCGGCAAAAGGCATGCCACTTTCTGGGAGTAGTTTCCACAATCCAATCTTGCTGAGTACACCAAGTCCACCTGACGTGGCTCGAGGACGAGCCACAAGACTATGTTGGGGGCCTATTGGCAAGGGGTTGGGGTATGTTGCGTAGCATCGTGGATGCTGCGCAAGCCCAGAAGACACTGCACAAGATGATGATAGTGCAATAGGCAGAAGATAGACTACTTTTGATTATTTTGTGTCACTTTTTGTACTTGATGACCATGTTTTGTGATATTGGTCATTAGTTAGTTAAATTAGTTAGAAGTTAGTTATAAGTGGACCATGCATGTAAAGGCGCAAGCCTATATATAGAAAAATTGTGAATGAGATAGGGGGAGGGATCAATCAATGTATGCATGGGCGTATTGAGAGAGAGAATCCGAGAGAACAAGTTGTCGGTTGTCTGGAGATGAATTTTTATCTGTTTTTATGCTGGGGTTTTGTAGAAGTAATATGATAAGACATATGTTGATCTGAATCACTGTTATCTTCTTTTTTCTTTTTCCATATTTCTGTTCTGCAAATATAATGATGAATGCTAAGTGAATATGAAATGTGGATCTATGAAGCGATGTTTTACTATTTATGAATGTTGTCATATTTTTCGATATGTTTTTTAGTAAAAGATGTGTTATATTTATGAATGTATGGTTCACAAAGATCTGTTCTGGTCATTGAGATGATGAATCATCGATGCCATACTCCTCCTCTATACTACAGAAACTTGGTTCATCAGCCCTCCCTTGAACATCTTAGGTGAGACTTCATCCGCTCCATGGGTGTTGCTAGATGGGTTAAAACCCATCCGAGCCGATGCTCAGGGAGATCGCAATGAGCTGGCTGTCGACAGAATGGGAACCCCTATCAATTGGGTTTTGTTGGTGAGGTTTGTGCCAAAATTAAATCAAGTGATGCTTCTTGATATGTTTGAGGATAATATCCAACCAGAATGAATCATTTCTTAGTAAGAATAACTTCACTTGCAAAATAAGCAGTGTGAAATTGTGATCTAGTCTTCCTTGGATCTAGTGGATTGCCAGCTAAATCCCCAGCTGCTTGTATGGTTTTATCTGCCCATTTGGGGAAAATCAATGATCCATTACCATAATCATAATATTCAGCGATATTAGAATCAGAAATATCATAAAAATATTCATCACTTACATCATCTTGTGGTGGAGAACTAGAGCATTCCCCCGGTGCTAGTTCGAGCTTTGGCATGATTTATTCTTCGAATTGCACACTTATTTCTACGAAAGTATTTTGAGATGAGGGATAAAAGAGCTTGTATCCATTTTCATATTCAACATATCCCACCATCAAACACTCCTTTCTTTGTGTGTGCAATGCCTTCCTCTTCTCTGATGGAATCCTAGCCCAAGCCCTTGAGCCAAAAATCCTGAAATGAGAAATATTTGGTTTGTGACCAAACCATGCTTCATATGGTGTTTTTACATCTATTGATTTGTGTAGATATATGTTTTGGATGTATTTAACACAATTGGTGGATTCATCCCATATCTTAGGATTCAAATCCTTGGCTTCAATCATACAGGTTTCCATCTCCTTGAGTGCCCTATTTTTGCACTCTGCCACACCATTCTTCTCAGGTGTGTAGGGGACCAAATGTTGTATTTGAATGCCACATTCCTCACAGATCTGCTGCAAAATATTATTCACACTCTTTTCCATTATCATCCCTAAGGAATTTGATCTTGTTCCCACACTGATTCTCAACTAGGGCTTTCCAAACCTTGAGTGTCTCAAAGACTTCAGATTTGAGTTTAAGAAAGAAAACCCAACAAAACCACTAGAAATCATATATGAAGGTCAACACATACCTTGATCCTCCATATGAAGGTGTAGGGAGAGGTCCAATATGATATAAATGCACCAATCCAAGCACTTGCGTAGCTATCCTTGCATTCCCTTTCTCATAGTTGCACTCTAGATGCTTGCCAATCACACAACCAATGCATGGGCCATTGGAGATATTGATAGAAGGAAACCCTTCCAACATGCCTTACTTGCTCAATGCCTAGAGGTATTTATAGTTCATATGGCTGAACCTTCCATGCCACAACTTGCTTGATTCATTGGCATGGGTTGGGAATGCATTCCCTCTAGAGTAGGGAAGAAAATGGGATATTTTGTACATACTAGCTTAATGATCAACAAACCCCAATGGCACCACCTTGTTGGTAGATATTTCAGCTATCCCAACTGTGTCTAGAGTAAATGTTACTCTATTGGATTCACTGGGGTGTGTCATTTGGTACACTGACAGTAGGTTCGCTGCCAAGTCTGGTAAAAATAATACATTATTGAAATGCCCATATTCTAGATCGACCCTGCCAATCCCCTTGGCTTGGATCTCTGAATCATCACCCATTCGAATAGTTGGGACACTATATGAATACATGGATGTGAAGAAATATTTGATAGAGGCCATGTGCCTTGATGGTCCCAAATCAATTATGAAGGATGAAGAATCTGAAGAACCAACAACCAATGCATGGAACCTCTCTTTGTTGTATGATCCTGAACCTCCATCCTTCTTCCTTGCGCCCTCTAGGACTGAGATGTTGTTCTTTTCCAATATTTGTGCCATCATGTCTATGATCTTCTTCATGCATGTACTCTCTGGATTCCATCTCTTGTGGAAGTAGGTGCATTTGATCTTCTCCTTGTTCTTCTTGTTGCTGAAAAATTGTAACTTCAAAGGATATTCTAAATGTATTTTGATGATGTAACCCAAGGGATATGTTATTATTCCTCCGATGGGGTGTTACTATTGTATTTCATCATTATAGAGTCATGAGGTAAATCCTCTATTGTAATTCGGGTCATTAGTACCCTAAATGAATAATATAATATATTATTTTGAGTCTTCCTAGGTGAAGTCGGCCCATACACTTTAGTGGGGCCGACTTGATTAGGGTAAACGTCAGTTGGATCAATATGTATAAATAGAGGAGCTGTGGTTCTTATTTAACACAAACTCACTCACTTGAGTAGCAAATAGGAGAAAGAGAGCGATACAATAGAAGGAGGAGACAACCTTTTTTTGGGGTTGTCTTTTATACATTTTATACAAAGGAAGTTTTGCTGGGTTTTCTTCCCCTTGAGGGTTTCCCAAGATAAATACCGTGTCTATCTTGTGTTTGTGTTTCTATTTGTGATTCTGGATATGCTTCTGCTATGATTTTTTTTTGAAACATTAATGAATCTAGTCTTGCATATGAAATATTAACATGGTATAAGAGCTAACCTAATTAGAGCAGCTTTCGCAAGGTGAAATTCTCTCTCCTCCCTCTCCGAAAGAAATTGGGGTTTTTGCAAAAGTTGGAGCTTTGAATATCTTCTTGCATAGAAATTTGCGCCTCCCTGGAGTGCATATATTGTGCCCTAGATCGAAGTTTTTGGGTGGTTGGATCTCCAATAATTCCAAACCCTGGTTTGGTAGTGAACCAGAAAACTGCAATGAAACATAACCATAATTTATGTAGTGCTGCAATCTCGCAAGTAGGTTTTGAAGAATGAATATTTGGACTCTCCAGAAAGCAGTTGGATCAACCAAATCGTCTCCCTCAAGTGCATCTACTGGTAAGGTCAGCCTCCTATTTTAATAAATTTCATTTTTTTAGTGACCTACTAGACAAGATGGACCCAAGCACTAAGCTTGAGTACAAATCAGAAGGCCTAGAAAACGTCCTGGCTTGGAAGTATAGGATTGGCCTCATTATGAAAGAGAATGGACTTGAGAAGTATATCAAGGATGACATTGTAGAACCCAAAGAAGATGAAGCTAATGAGAAGCATGGACAAGACCTAATCAAGGCAATGAGGATAATTGTTGATTCTATTAAGGATCAATTGATCCCTCAAGTGTCATCTAAGAAGAAACCTAAGAAAATGTATGATGCACTTTCCATAATGTATAATGTAAGGAACATCAAAAGAAATATGAATCTGAGAGATCAACTAAAGGGGACCAAAATGAGCAAAGGAGAATATATTCAAGATTACTTCACAAGGGTCTGCCAGTTCAAAGAGAAACTAAGTGCTATTGGAGACACCCTTGATGAGGATGAACTAGTTATGTCTGCTCTCAACAGTCTCACTAGACCTTGGGACTCATTCATTCAGACTCAGTGTGCGAGAAAATAAATCATGAAGTTTGAAATAGTATGGGAAGATTGCATACAAGAAGAAGCTAGGGTAGCCAATAGAGAATCCCTCCTTAGAGAATATGATTAGGCCCTAGTTACCCATACTAAAGGAAGAAAACAATAAAAATTTAAGAAGAGTAATCATAAGCCTTCAAAGAAGAAATTCCATAAGAAGAAGGATTACTCAAAGTATCAATGCTACAACAGTCATAATATAGGACATATTTATAGAGAATTTCCATCACCAAAGAACAACAACAACAACAAAAGACATCATGCTCATCTAGCTAAAGATGAGGATGAAGAAGAAGAAAGACCTCGAAAGAGAAATAGAGGTGAAGATGTAGAAGAATATGTGTTATTCTTTGCACTCTTTGGGTATGTAACACATGGAGAAGACACATGGCTTATTGATAGTGGTTCCTCTAAGCACATGCCAGTGAAAAATAAAACTTTGTCAAGATTTGAAGAGAAGAACTCTCCCCAGAAGGTATCATTGGGAGATGACTATCAATATCCCATCAACAGTATTGGTGAATCATGCTATGATCTTGAATCTGGGACTTCCATGAAGATGAATGAAGTACTATATGTACCAAGTTTGAAAAAGAACCTAATTTCAATCTCTACCCTAGATAAGAAAGGATATAGAGTTTATTTTATAGATGGACAAGTACTTATGTGTTCCAAAGGAAAGACAGTTGAAGATGCTGTAGTCATTGGCGAAGAAGAAGGAGGACTGTACAAACTCAAATGAAATCCAAAGACATCCCTTGTCCATGAAACTACCAGCTCAAGTGAACTGTGGCATAGGAGACTTGCTCACATGAACTACAAAGAATTTCCCCATGTGAGGAAGGTGGCAACAGGGTTATCGGATTTGAAGATCGAACATAAGGGAACTTACAAGGGATGTGCGAAGGGAAAGAACATCAAGAATCCCTTTCCAAAAAGTGAAACAAAGACCAAAGGTACATTGGAACTAATTCATTCTGATGTATGTGGTCCTATTCCCTCCATATCCTTGAGTGGATATGAGTACTATGTCACATTTATTGATGACTATTCAAGAAAGACTTGGATATACTTCTTGAAGAACAAGAGTGGAGTGTTCAGGAAATTCAAGGAATTCAAAGCCTTGATAGAGAACCACTCAGAAAACAGAATCAAGACACTGAGATTAGATAATGGTAGAGAATACACTTCAAAGGAATTTGAAGCATTCTATAAGGACGTAGGAATCAATAGGGAACTAACCACTCCATATAATACCCAACATAATGGTGTTGCGAAAAGAAATAATAGAACTATCATGGAAGCAATGAACATGATTCATGACCAAGACCTCCCTATGCACTCGTGGGATGAAGCAGCAAGAACAACCATATATGTGTAGAATATATTATCTCATAGTGCTCTTGGATTCAAGACTCCTAAAGAGATGTGTACCAGAAAGAAACCTAAAGTGAGCCATCTCAAGATATTTGTCTGTTCAGTGTATGTGCATATTTCGAAAAAGAAGAGAACCAAACTGGATCCTTTTGGAAAGAAGGGAATATTTGTAGGATAGCATGAAGTTTCCAAATCCTTCAGGATATACATTTTAGTATCCATCATATCGAGATTATTAGGGATGTAACATTTGATGAAGAGACAACTCTTAATAAGTCTAGAAGGTGTCAGCTTGAAGAAGTACATGAAGAGGATGTACCTCCCAGAAGGATAGAAGCTGAACCATCTCCTCAAATAGTAGCATTAGAAGATCATGATATTCTAGAGCCTCGGGAGCCCCTTACTATGGGTATCTCTCGGAAGAGAAAACTTGCTTGGGTAAGAGAAATCATACAAGAATCATAAAAATATGGAGCGCTAGAAGGTTCCGCAAGAACCAACAAAAGATCACAACCATATTCCAGTTATGTAGCTTTGATGTGTGACCTTGTAGATCAAGAAACCACCAACTATGAGGAAGATGCATAGAAAAAATAATGGATTGAAGCAATGACGGAAGAATACCAGTCGATCATGAAGAATGATGTTTGGGATATTGTTCCCAAACTGGAAAACAAGAGTGTGGCATCTTATAAATGGATCTACAAGATAAAACATGCTGCTGATGGAAGTATTGAAAAGTACAAAGCAAGATTTATGGATAGAGGATTCTCTTAGAAAAAGGGGATCGATTATGAAGAGACATTTTCTCTAGTAGCAAGGTACACTTGTACTAGAACTATCATGGCACTTGCTTCCATGATGAAGTGGGACTTAAACCAGATGGATGTAAAGACAACCTTCCTTAATGGTGTGATCAAGGAATAGGTTTACATCGAACAAACACAAGGATTTGAAGTCAAAGAGAAAGCGACTCATGTATGCAAGTTGAAAAAGGCTCTGTATGGACCAAAGCAAGCTCCTAGAGCTTGGTATGAAAGCATAGATAGCTTATTGAAAAGAATGGGATTTACCAAGAGTAAAGCTAATCCTAATATTTTTATGAATATTATGGATGATGAAATAGTCATACTATTTTTGTATGTGGATGATCTATTTATGGCTGGAAATGAGAAACAAATCAAGGATTGCAAGAAGAAGCTAGCTGGAGAATTTGATATGAAAGATCTTGGATTGATGCATTATTTCCTAGGGATGGAAGTGTGGAAGTTCCTAGAAGGAATATTTCTGAATCAAGGAAAGTATGCAGTATAAATATTGAAAATATTTGATATGTTGGATTGTAAAGCCATGGCCACACCCATGGACACCAACTTGAAGATATTGTTTGACGAGACATCAGAGTTAGTAGACATGACTCACTACAGACTGATTATTGGGTCATTAATGTATCTGTCGAATGCAAGGCTTGATATATGATTTGTTGTGAACACCTTGAGTCAGTATCTAGTTAAACCTAGATGGGCTCACTTGATAGCTGCAAATAATGTGATGAGGTACCTAAATGGTATGGTTGATTTGGGACTTTACTATGGGAGAGATCACGACTACAAATTGTATGGATATAAAGATTCATATTGGGCAGGAAGTGCCATAGACATGAATAACACGTCAGGTGGATGTTATTGTATGGGATCCACCATGATCTCATGGTTTAGTAAGAAACAGTTCAATGTTGCTCTCAGTACGGCTGAAGTAGAGTACATTGCAGCTTGATCCGCTTGTTGTGAAGCGATATGGCTTTGTAAGCTGATGTCAATATTATTTGACATGGATTTGGAAACCACATTATTTCTCTGTGACAACTAGAGTTGTATAAAGATGACAGAGAATCCAGTGTTCCATGAAAAATTTAAGCACATAAAAATATGATATTTTAATATAAGGGATATGGTACAAAAGGGAGCTATCAAGATCCAATATGTCAGTACCGATGAGAAAGTTTCTGATGTACTAGCCAAGACTCTATCTCGAGTGAGTTTGAACATTTCTGTGACAAGCTTGGTGTAGTTCAAAAAGACTTTCCTCGCAAGGAGGAATAGTCACGAGACTATAGATGATGAAGATATGGACCTTCTTCGAAAAGAAAGATCAGGTCAAAGACATGAATCCTCCTCGGACAAAGGGGGAGCATGTTGATAATATGGAACTTCCTAGGAAAGGGGGAGTAATGATGAGACTGACATCGAAAATGGATGAACAATTATGATACTGGTATGAAATTTATTTGTGGATGATAATATCCTCTCTTGAATATGGAAAGTATCACACTCTGTTCATGAGAGTGGTCATTACTAGCTAAGGACGGCCCCGAAGATATTACTCTCGCATGGAGAGTACCCACATTCACTTGTGGATGATAGTATCCTCTCTTGAGGATGGCAAGTATAACACTCTGTTCATGAGAGTGGTCCTTACTAGCTAAGGATGGACCTGCAAATGTTACTCTCACATGGGGATCACCCACATTTAGTTGTGGATACCATAGAATAACATTCGCTCAGGAGTGGTCCTAACCTTTGTGGTATGGATGCTCTACGATGAGTCCTCATGGATGACATGAATGACATTTTGTATGAAGTTGATATCTTCTCTATAGACAATACTCTTGCTTGGAAGAGTATGCCTACATGTAAGTGTATATACTGTAGTATAACACTCACTTGGGAGTGGTCCTAACTTGTGTGGTATGGATGTTCTACAATGGGTTGACGTTGTGTATGCGGTCAAGATATGCTCTGCAGAAATTACTATTGCTTGGAAGAGTATGCCTACACTTAAGTGTAGATATCATAGTATAAAACTCACTTGGGAGTGGTCCTAACCTATGTGGCATGGATGGTCTATGATGAGTCCTCACGAATGATAAGGCCAACACTAGGTGCGGTCGAGATCTACATTTAGTTGTATATGATTCAACTGATCGATTTAATTTATCATGCTGATGGAGGATTGCATAGTCCTTGGACTTAGGTTCTAAAGTGATCGATATTGATCATCCCATAAATAGATCACGTGTACTGCAGGTAGCGTGGTGATGAACGATCAAGTAGATCGAAGTACAACAACGAAGGGTCAAGTAGATCAAAGTGTGGCTACAAAGGATTGAAAGGATTGAAGTGCTGCTGCTAAGGATCAAATTATTTCTGCAAAAGTATTGAAAGGATCGAAGTGCTACTGCTAAGGATCAAAAGGATTAAAGTGACGCTACTAAGGATCGAAGGGATCGAAGTATTGATGCAAAGGGATCGAAAGGATCAAAGTGCTGCTGCTAAGAATTGAAAGGATTGAATTACTGCTGCAAAGGAGTGAAGGAGAAATAAAGTAAATACATTCCATTCATTCAAATGTTCATCTTAATTCATTAGCAAATGTAAATACAGATATTTAAACACAAGAATACTTATATTGTAAGTGAAGCTCATCCTGCAAACAGCTATGTCGCTGCAACGTTCCATCCAACCATAGGCCAGTGTGCTCATCAATCTCTCAGCAACACTACCAACCTTGGGCTGGGCATGATTCCCATAAGGAATAAGGAACACTAGTAGGCTCACACATAGCCAAGGATACAACAAACTTAGCCAAGCTGACACAGTTGGGTTTGTCAGGCTGCAAATGTTAGATTTTTAACATTAAGCTAGCATTATATTAGGATCTTTAACTGAGAGAATAACAAGCACAACAATCAAACACAAGAGAGAATGAACACAGTGTTTTTCCTTGGGGAAACCATAAATGGAGAAAACCCCGCAACTTCCTCAGAGATAGAATCAACACCAAATAGAAAATCCCAAAATA
>LPNX010275061.1:367061-443745 GCA_001517045.1 Pseudotsuga menziesii | reverse complement strand
TGATAAATAGAGAGGCTAGCTCTCTATTTATACTAATTCCTGACTTGACTAAACCCAACTAGGGCCAACTTCACTAGGTGAGTCTAATAACCCTAGTGCCTTGGAACTGCGGGGACTTTAACCCTTGATCAATAGGAGGATTACCCACAATGACTTGACATGAATTTTTTACATTATAGATCCTCCCGATCAGAACATCGGGGCACGACATGACTCAATTACATTACAGACACATCTCAGAATAAACATCGGGGTACAAGACATAAGATATATAAGTGAATACATTCCAAAGTTACAAATACATTAACAACAAAAAAACTAGAAAGGCTGACTACTAAGCTAGTGAGCTCAACCATAGAGCTCTGGACACCTACACCATATCTATCCTTGATTCTAGAGAATATACACACCCAAAACAAGGAAGCATCCCCTTCCTTTCTACACAGTCCCTCAGGCCATGCCTTCCCTTCCAGTGCTATGCAGGGTATGCAAAGAAGAAAACCAACCCGGTAGATTTGTCTGTGAGGTTCCTTCTCACACTAGATTAATCAAGCCATTTTAGACCCTATTTCCACTCCTAAATTAGTTCAGATGAAACAAAGAATGCATACACAGCAATTACAACATTCTAGGATTGAAGGAAAACATCATGGGATCCAAAATCAGAAGTGTAAACTGAGGAAAAACAACCCTTGGGCCAAAATCGATTTCACCAAATGATCAATAGTTTCACGTGGGTGAAAATGGCTCAACCACCACCCATAAATCATGATTTCTTCCTCAATCTACTGGACACTGCCAAAATCGACTTCCAACCATGGGAGAATGGAAGCAAACTGCAAAAGTGCACTGGAGAAAATAGAGGATGGAGCACTTAGGGAAAATCCACTGTGTGGGTGCAAAATCACCAGCGTGAGAGTAATCAACTCCTGCATGAGGAAAAAAAATGAGAGAGTAATCGGCTCCTCTCCATGTGAGGGAAAAAATGGTCATTTTCTCTGTCCTTGGGCATGCGTGTGGGAAATGGCCTATGACCCTGCCTAGGAATGACGACTTCGGCCACCTCTATGACTGCCCATGCTTCACGTCCCTCAAGGCAATAACTGCCCAACTAACTCCTAGAGAATTTATTGGTTGGTGAATAAGACAAGAAAAGGTTGTTGGTAGTCTATGGGTTCTCCTCTTGACACCTGGCTTCTCCCCATTGGCTCAGAGGTTAAAATACCCCCCCCTATCCTTATGAAATCATGCCCCCATCTCATTATTTGTTACATTGACATAACTGGTTGTGGGTATTTAATTAAATTTCATATTTACATGATGTCCAAAATTATAATGTGTCGGCTAGCACAAAATACCATCAGCCTCGGTTTTAATCGCCGAAACATAAAATGCTAAATCGATGGTGGGGATTTTTCCTTTAGCTCCACACCACAATTAAATACAATATTTACATCATATACATTTTTAATGTGAATGGGGTCAAAATCAAGGTGTTACATTCCCCTCCCCTTCAACAACACTGTCCTCAGTTCTTTACAAAATTGAACAAAAATGCTACACTGAAACCACCCTTAGTACTCCGTAGAATTGAAAAAAAATGGATTTTCCAATCACATGGCATCCTCCAGCTCCCATGTAGCCTCTTTAGGACCGTAGTGCTCCCATTACACCTTTACCTGTCCTATGGCTCGGTTCCAGAGCATGGTGACCTTCTTATCGAGGATGCGCATTGGCTTGATTTGGAACTCTCCCTCGGGTTCCACCTGAATCACATCCCAATTTATCACATGGTTAGGATCATGTACATATTTCTTAAGCAAAGAAACATGAAAAACACTATGAGATCTAGTGCTAGTAGGAAATGCAAGTCTATATGCAACTGGCCCTATTCTTTCAAGCACTTCAAATGACCCATAGTATCTAGGTGACAACTTGGCATAACTTCCAAACTTCAAGGAACTCTTCCTTGCCCTCACTCTGAGGTAAACATGATCCCCAACACTGAACTCCCTGTTCACCCTATGCTTATCTACATATATTTTCTGTCTGTCCGAGGCTGCTTTCAAGTTTCTCCTGATCTTTACTACCTCTTGCTCCATCTCCTTGAGCAATTATTTCCCAAGCACAATCTTGTTCACTGGATTATCCCATGTCACTGGTGTCCTACACCTTCTTACATATAAAGCCTCATATGGACTCATCCCCAAGGATGCTTGCTATCCATTGTTATATGTCTTCAAGCACTTGATTCACTCTCTCTATCTTCCCATCAGTCTGAGGATGGTAGGCAGTGCTGAAGTTCAACTTGGTACCCAAATTTGCAAACAACCCTTTCCAAAAATTAGAAGTGAACTTGAAATCTCTGTCAGAGACTATTGCCTTAGGCAATCCATGCATTTTGAAAATCTCCTTCATGAAGATTTTTGCAATGTGTTGAGGCCCCGAAATTCGTAGGCAGCAACAGTAAGGGATTCTCCCCAATCAACGTTCCCAACTAGCCCGTTGATTGTTTGGTATAGGGAATCTGTCCGGTTTATGGTCCGACTACCGTAGGTCAAGAACAAAACAAAGGCTTCACCGGTTACGGCCCGGTCCACCGAGTTTTTTGTATTTTTTGACTTAAATTATGAAATGCAAGTGCCTAATTAACATGCAGGGTGATAAGATGCAAGGAGTAGTCACAATGTGATGCGCAGGTTTTAACCTCTCGTCTTAAGGCTCACAAGCATCCAAATCGCAGACAACAAGAAAATAAACTAACTACCTAAACTATCCCTAGGGAGCAGAATTATCATCCATTGGTGAGTAATACATTTGTACATGCATTATGAAGAGTTACATATGGCCAATACTTATTTCAAGAGTACACATGGACAATTACAGATATTTAAACAACCAGATAGCCAATCGTTTTATGAACAATACTTATTACTCATAGTGGAAAACATCACAAAATATACCGAAGAACATTCAACAAGAACATAGGTTCAGGAAGTCAAAAACTTTCACAGTTAATGAAACACAGCTAAAAACGAAATAGTTCCCCTTCAACATTGTTCATTTAATCACATTGATACATTCCACATTTCGCTTTCTCCAACAGGGAAAAGTTGCAGTTTCTGATTGTAAAACGAAATAGTTCCTCTTACAAGCAAATCGTTTACAAGTTCTTCCAGAGAAAAATTCCTCCCTAAATTCTAACTTTCCAGTATTTAAATAAACAATAAATCATTTGGGTTTCCCCCCCAACGCATGACCTTTCAGTCTCTCGAGCGTTTCGTATCCCTTTGTCTTTCCGGCACATGCCCATGATTGGCTACGTAACTACCGGACCTTTCAGAGCCGCCCCTTTATCACCATTCATTTTGTCTTCTCTTTGGTTTGTCCATCTTACACTCCTGCTGGTTTCGACTCTACTTTCACCAAACGATCCGCCTCCGTTGACCAACTTCCAGAAACTACCTGCAATCAAACGCCGAGCATCATTTGTTGGAAACGGATTTAAACCACAACAGCAAATTAAACTGACTGAACGGCCAATCCATCGGAAATGATCAAGTGCACCACCTTCATTCTACAAGCGCTAGCCACTACCTTGTCCTCCTACAGGCTTGCGATAGCAATCCCTATGTCGGGAAGCGGGAGGAAAAAAACATCGGAGGCCGAAAGGCTTTCCCGGCCGCAACGGCAGAAAAGTAAAGGCTCCAAGCATGCGACAGGAGGGCAGGAAACTTTAAAATTGGAAGTCGGATGGTTTAGACACTTTGGCAGCTAAAGGACTTTGAGAGCCGCAATGGCGGAAGAGAGAAGGCTGGAGACACGCGACGCGGGCGGGAAAAATTTAGATCAGAAGTCGGCTAAGTTTGAACATCGGAAGGAAAATGGCTTCCCCATCCGCAACGGCGGAAGAGAAACAACTTCGGGTGCACGACTGAAAGGAAAACGCTCATCGACAGTCGGAACGATTTGAACTTCGGGTGCTAAATTTCTTACGGTTCCGCAACGGCGGGAGTAAAAAAAAAGGTTCCGGCTTCCGATCAAACAAAAAAAACTCCCGATCAAACAGAAAATTACTAAGTGTTCAGACAGCTTTAAACTCAGCAATGGACAGCGACCTGCCATACCTCCGCAATGGCGACCCACAGCAAAGAACAATTTGTTCGATCAACAAGCGAAGACAAACTTAGAATCCGTGACTCACAATCAAAATCCGAACCTTGGTCAAGAGTTAATCTTTTGTAATCATTTAAAATTAAAACACAGACCAACAAATCAAAAGATCCAACAATCAAAGCAAAATCATGAGGAGGGGCCCAAAATTTAAGAAATTTGTGGAAAAAACAGTTGCAGCTACAACAATTGGCGATTACCTAGTGAACCTAGATCTCTGGGAAATTTATCTTTGAGTAACAAATTGCTTGACAACGAATGCATCTATTGAATTCTTCCATCTTTCCAAATTTCTCAAATGATAGCAGTGTGTACCTTTAATCATTGATGACAGTCCAATAAGGGAGAGTGGAAACCAAGATTTTCAAGTCCAGGTAACTCTGTTGAGGCAGAAAGATGAGTTTCATTATTATTCTTGTCTTCAGGTAATTGACAGCTTGGACACCACAAGATTGTAGCGGATGGTAAACAGAGATATTCATTTGTTCCGCATTCCCATGCCATTTTAGCACTTTTGTGCTTTTGGGACTTTTGTCCCTTTTCGTATGAATCCTCCTGCATGCCTTTCTTACTGAATTTTAATTCAGGATCCTCTATCCCATAGTGTCCTTTTGTGTGAGTGGTGTACTTTCAAATTTCAGCTCACGGACGGAGAGGATCTTTCGGCAATTTAGTACTTATGATTCAACACCTGTTTTGATTTGTGATGCTTTCATAGGAGTTTTTGACTCTTTATTTTCCTTTTGGCGCTCGTTTCTTGGCATGGGATCATTTATATTTAATATACTGTTCACCTTGCTCCTTTCCATGGGTCCTCTACTGTCGCTCCTTAGAACATTTTAAGTGTGATGTGAATGGAGCCTCAACATAGTATTCCAGACTCTTCGAATCCGGTTTATTTCACAGGGCTTAAGTAGGATTTCAATGCACACATAATTATTCAAGAAAACAACTAAACTGGAAGAAGTTCCTTTAGCAACACATAGTCTGAGACTCAAAAATGTCTATCATTCCCAAACCTTTTGATGTTCCCCATGAAACTGCGGGTTCATCCCCTTTATTGAAATCAAAACAATCAAACTAAAACCAACTGTAAAACATGACTCAAAAGACAACCAAACAGATTATTTATATACAAGACAGAAAACTCAAGAAACTCAGGAAAAATAAGGCTTGAGAACCAAAGCATTCACTGGTAAGTTCTCTTCCCACCCCTGAAGATCCTGTAACTTGTACGTAGAAGGGCCAAGTTTTGCCGCAATCTGAAAAGGGCCTACCCACAATTGCTGGAATTTGGTATGCTTTCCTTTCTCATCATGGGGGTGGTCCCATTTGAGGACTAAGTCTCCTACTTCAAAGCCTTTTGTCCCAGATTTATGCTTTTCAAACCATCTCTTAACTGACTCTTGTTGTTGCTTAAAGCATTCTTTGGCTTTAGATCTAGCCTCTTCTGCTTTTAGGAGAATATATATTCTTATCTGTAAAACTTCATCATTAGACCCTCTAGACTCTTGAGCTAGTATGGAAGATGGTAGCATGATATTGGGAGGAAGGATGGCTTCTTTTCCATAGACAAGGGTATATGGAGACACTCCAATCGCAGACTTGGGGGTGACTCTATCGGCCCAAAGGGCATTTGGCAGTGCTGAGTGCCAAGTCCTCTGGTTTTCTACCACAGTCTTCTTTAAAATTCTAATCAGATTTTTGTTAGAGGATTCAGCCAGGCCATTTCCTTGTGGATAATAATTAGCAGAATAATGCAATTTTATCCCTTTATCATGAGCAAATGCAGTCAATTTAATTGATGAAAAGTATTTAGTATTATCAAAGACTAATGAAACTGGAACTCCAAACCTGGTCATGATATGATCTTGGAGCAAGCTGATGACTTCGTCCTCGTTTATCTTGCACAGCGGGATAGCTTCGACCCAGTGAGTGAAATAATCAGTAGCGGTCAGAATGTACTTGTGCTGTAGAGAGGAATTTGGTTTTATTTCTCCAATAATATCCAGCCCCCATTGCTCAAATGGTTCAGTGATCATCACAGGCTTTAGGGGTGCTGCTGCTTTAGGTTGTCTCCCGCTACACCTTTGGCAAATATCACATTTTCTGACATGTGTGTGTGCATCTTTGAAGAGTGTAGGCCAATAGTAACCAGCCCTGAGTATTTTGTGGGCTGTGGTATCCCCTGAATAATGCCCTCCAACAGGACCGTCATGCAACTCTGTCATTACTTTCTTCACATCTTCCTTTTCTAGGCATCTGAGAAGAACCTCGTCATAATTTTTTCTAAATAATATTCCTTCCACAATTTGATAAGATGCTGATTTAAGACGTAGCCCTCTTCTTTGCTTGGAATTCCAATGTTTAGGTAACATCCCTACCTACAGGTAATGTACAAGGTCTCTATACCAAGACTCGGGAGCTGTAAACAGAGAACATACAGCCATTACATGTAATTCGGCCTCATTCTCCCAGGCTTGTTCTTCATTGTTCCCACTTTTAGTCATCAATTTGCACAACCCTTGACCTTTAACTATAGAGGCTGGCTTGAATTCAAGGTCGTACTCTTGAAGAGCTGTTACCCAGTTGCCCCTTCTTTCTCCTAACTCTTTCTGTATGAGAAAGGATCTTACAGCTGGGTGGGGGACTATTACCTTGGTTCGATTATTTAATATATAAGGCCTGAATTGCTTTACTGCTTTGAATACTGCGTAAGCTTGTTTATCAACAGCTGGGTAGTTTAATTCAGCCCCTTCCAGACTAGTGCTCATGAAGGATATTGGGAATTCATCCCCCCCATCTTCCTTGTGCGTAAGCATAGCTGCTAGCGAATCATCGGATGCGAAGGTGTATAGAATAAAGTCTTTATCGAAATCTGGGATTTTCAGGGAAGGTGCGTGTGCAACAGCAGTTTTGATTTTGCTGAAAGCATTCTTCTCAATTACAGTCCACTTGAATTGTGCATTCTGCTTGACCATCTGCTGCAGTGGCTTAACAGTCTGAGCGAAATCAGGCACAAACCTTCGTATGAAATTTATGGTTCCCATGAACGATTGCATCCCCTTTTTATTATGGGGCAAGGGGATTTGTTCAATAGCCTTAATTATTTCTGGATCAATGGAGATCCCTTGCTTTGACACTATGTGACCTAGCAACTTGCCTTCTGTGACAACGAACACACATTTCTTAGGATTGAGTGAGATGCCATACTTTCGACAGCGTTCAAAAATCTGCCTTAAGCGAAGCGTGCTCTCCTCTTTTTTTTGAGAATATCGTAATGTCGTCAAGGTACACTACAACGCTGCGGCCGATCAATCCACTGAAAGCTATGTCCATAGCTCTCTGAAATGTTGCTCCTGCATTTATAAGCCCAAAGGGGATCCTTCTGTAGGAAAAAGTTCCCCATTTTGTTCTGAATGTTGTCTTCAACCTGTCTTCCTCGGCTACTAATACTTGATTGTAGCCAGAGAAACCGTCCAATAACGAAAACAGCTCGGAACCTGAGACCATTTGTAGCAGCTGCTCCATGGGTGGAACAAGATAGTTATCTTTTTCTGATGCACGGTTCAAGTTCCTAAAATCCACGCAGAGCCTGATTTCTCCAGACTTCTTCCTTACTGGTACCAGATTTGATACCCACTTAGAGTGTCTGACTTTGAAAATGATTCTAGCATCCAATAATTTCTTCACTTCGCTTTGAATCAATGGTTCCAACTTTGGGTGCATTTTCCTCAACGGCTGCTGGTATGGCTTAACACCTGCTTTAATAGGGATGACATGCTTGATGATGCCGGTGTCGTATGTTTTCAAATCTTCGTACGTCCATGCGAAAACATCTTTATACTGTTTAAACAGACTGATGAATTTGTCTCTCTCTACAGGTGAGAAACATTTGCCGAGATTCACAAATTTGGGATTCGTCTCAGTCCCTAAATTTATCAGCTCGAACTGTAGAGATGAGCTGTGGGTCTTCACGTTGGCTGGTCTTCTGAACTTTTCATTTAAGTCGAACATTTTTTCTAACGTTCTGACACCTTTAGGAATGAAATTGTCATATTTCATCTCGGCCTGATGCTCTTCATCATCTATAATCGCTCCTTTAAACACCTCGTCATTTGTCAAACATTCTATGATTTACTGATCATCGTCGAACACTCGCAAGTTGGTGATCATATCCGGTACCGAGGGCCTGAAAAGCAGTTCGACAGAACACCGATTATTAGTGGGTACGAGTCTAGCGGCTGATGTGGCCAACAGATCAGCAGCTGAGTTTTTAATTCTTGGAATTGAAATAATGTTGCATGCATTAAAACATTTAAGCAAATCCCATACATCATTCTGGTAAGCCTTTAAGTGAGGAGAAACACAATGTATCTGATTCCGGATTTGTTTCACAATAATTTCAGAATCCCCAAAAACTTTTAGATTACTTACCTTTAATTCAATTGCCTTCTTGAGTCCCTGCGCCAGTGCTTTGTACTCAGCTGTATTATTAGTACACTCAAACTCTAATATACATGAAAGGAAATGTTTATTCTGCCGTGGGTCGATCAGGACACAGCCTTCCCCTGACCCTTCTAATGTCTTAGAGCCATCAAAAAACAAAATCCAAATATCACTAACTACTGAAGGTGAATCTACTCCTACTGCTAAGCTTACTATATTACATTCAATCTCATCAGCCTATGAGAATCGAAGGAGATCAAGCTGGGTGTCAGATATGTTACTGGCTTCTTCCACTTGATAATTCCCTGGTTCCAACTCAATAAAATAGTTTCCCAGTACAGAATCCACTGGTACATTCTTCTCCTCTAGCTGAGTAATGTTGTACTTCATGTGAGGCTCTCTTAGAATCTTAATCTGGTTTGGACTCCCTTTGTATGGCAACCACAGATGTGATCAATCTGAGGCGAAATATCTGTTTAATTTGGCCAACCAATCTCTGCTCAGGACAAGACTATAAGCATCTGGTATATCAGCCACCACGATGTTAATAACTTGGCAAAATTTGTCATTGGAGGCCAGACGGACTAGGACATCTTCCAGCTCACCAATCACCTTTACATCCATTCTATCCAGTTGAACCACTCTCCACATGGATGGCTTAGGCTACCCATTGATTTTTTTACAGACTGATATGGGCATAACATTTACCGACGCCCCTGAGTCTACCAAGAAATTATGTACATTATGATTGAAAATTTCAAACATGAGGAGGAAAGGTGGATATTTGCTTTTAGACTTACCTCCAATGCTGGTTTCTCCAATTTCTTCTTCTTCCTGAGGTTGATTGTTGGCGGGAAACTTCTCATGCGACGCTTCAAGTGCTTTCAATAGTCTCTCTTTTTGCTGCGGCACTTTACACATTTCGAATAGTGGCACATTTGCTTTCACCTTTTTTAAATCCTCCACTATGTCATAATCCATCGGCTGCTCACTGGGATGGGCTTGGACCGTGCCTCATTATGCCCAGGATCTTGGTTGGTAATGGTGAATTCTGGAATCTTATCAGCCAAGGACTTATTTTGAAATTTCTTCTTAACATTTCTTTGCAGCCTCTTAATCTTTGGGAGTATAAGAATTTCTTCCTTAACCGTCCCTTGGCTCCTTGTGGCTACGTTGGTTTCCATAACGTCCTTGTACCCCTGAGTCTTTTCCTCTTCAGCATCACATAACGAGACAGAATTCCATAAAGCCATGGTTTCCTCTTCCTGTTCTTTGGTAGAAGTAGAAGTAGAACTCTCTTTTCTTTCTTCATCTCCCTCTTCTGTTAATCTAGAATCTAACAATTGATTCATGACCAACGTCATTGAATTAATCCATTGAGGACAATTCTTTTCAGAGTGTGGCTGTTGGTGGAAAGTGCAAAAATTGTCCAAGCCTACCTCTGTTAAATTCATAGATGCAGTATTGTGAGGAGGAGGTTGAGACTGATGGTTATCCTCTCTTTTCTTATAGTATGGCTTATAAAACTTTTGTGCTTCCTTTTCTTTATCCATATCTATGATTTTGTTGGAAAGCTTCTGCATCATTTTGGCCATATTTTCCAAATCTGGTGACTTTTCTTCCTTAGGCTTAGTAAACAATAAGGCTTTTCTTCCTACACCTTTCTCTCCCGACTGTTCTGGATAGTCTTCAATGCTCTCTCTTTCAGCTTCCACCACTTCTGCTTCTTCATAAGTTTCCGTCAAAGTGGGCTTGGCCCTGCCTTTGGCAAACATGGCCAGATCAGGGCCTAGAGCTGAAGTATAATATTCAATCAGAACTTTGTCTGAAGGCCTATCCGTTTCAGAGAAATTCTTGAGATAGGTTGCAAAAATTTGTGTGAAACTATGCACCTTTTCTTTTCTTTCTTTCTTCAACGCGCACAACCCTTTCACGAGAGCCACATGAGTTTTCTGAGTTGCATACTTACTTCTGAAAATTCTTTCGAAGGTATCCCAATTCGGGATAGAGTTAGCAGGCAACCCAAAGTACCATGATGCTGCAGCTCCTTTAAGGGTATGCGGGAACAGTCTGCAGACTATATCTTCATGCTCCCCAGCCCTCAATCCTTCTATTGCCAAGTAAAAACTCTGTAGATGATCATCTACTAGTATCTTCTCATTGGGGTCGAATTTAGGCAGCAACTTGTCAAAGGCTTGGGGTAGGTCGTGTAATGGAGGTGTCAGGTTTAATGGTGATCTGGCTCTCCATGCAGGTGGTGGATTTGGTGGGTTAGGTGGTTGGTTTGCGTTTACGCCAGCCATGAGTCTGGGTGGAGAGTTAGGAGGTGAACCAACGGGAGTGTGAGCAGGGGAACTGTGAGGGGTTTCTGGGCCTTCTTGATTCAAAGGTAGCAAAACTTCCTGTAAGGATGTCTCTACAAGTTCTTCCCAGTATCCAACCAACATTGAGCCTTCCACTTCAGGACGATCTTTCTTTTTATACTCTCTTCTGGGCAATTCAGGGATGATTGGAAATCCTCCAATCTTCTTTACATATGCCTTGGTGTGTCTTCTCAGATCATTAACAATTTCGTTGCCAACAGAATATAGATGTTTTCTTTCTTCCAGATTTGGATTTTGAAACCCACTACTTTCAGAACTGTTACCAGTGGAATATTCTCGGGAAAATGGGTTTCCTCAGCCAGCCATACATTGGTGGCCCTCCTTCTAGCGCCAAAACTGTCGAGGCCCCGAAATTCGCAGGAAGCAACAGTAAGGGATTCTCCCCAATCAACGTTCCCAACTAGCCCATTGATTTTTTGGTATAGGGAATCCGTCCGGTTTACGGTCCGGCTACCGTAGGCCAAGAACAAAACAAAGGCTTCACCGGTTACGGCCCGGTCCACCGAGTTTTTTGTATTTTTTGACTTAAATTATGAAATGCAAGTGCCTAATTAACATGTAGGGTGATAAGATGCAAGGAGCAGTCACAATGTGATGCGCAGGTTTTAACCTCTCGTCTTAAGGCTCACAAGCATCCAAATCGCAGACAACAAGAAAATAAACTAACTACGTAAACTATCCCTAGGGAGAAGAATTATCATCCATTGGTGAGTAATACATTTGTACATGCATTATGAAGAGTTACAGATGGCCGATACTTCTTTCAAGACACATGGACAATTACAGATATTTAAACAACCAGATAGCCAATTGTTTTATGAACAATACTTATTACTCATAGTGGAAAACATCACAAAATATACTGAAGAACATTCAACAAGAACATATGTTCAGGAAGTCAAACACTCTCACAGTTAATGAAACACAGCTGAAAAGGAAATAGTTCCCCTTCAACATTGTTCATTTAATCACATTGATACATTCCACATTTCGCTTTCTCCAGTAGGGAAAAGTTGCAGTTTCTGATTGTAAAACGAAATAGTTCCTCTTACAAGCAAATCGTTTACAAGTTCTTCCAGGGAAAAAGTCCTCCCTAAGTTCTAACTTTCCAGTATTTAAATAAACAGTAAATCGTTTGGGTTCCCCCCCCAACGCATGACCTTTCGGTCTCTCGAGCGTTTCGTATCCCTTTGTCTTTCTGGCGCATGCCCATGATTGGCTACGTAACTGCCGGACCTTTCAGAGCCACCCCTTTATCACCATTCATCTTGTCTTCTCTTTGGTTTGTCCATCTTACACTCCTGCTAGTTTCGGCTCTACTTTCACCAAACGATCCGCCTCCGTTGACCAAATTTCGGAAACTACCTGCAATCAAACACCGAGCATCATTTGTTGGAAACGCATTTAAACCACAACAGCAAATTAAACTTACTGAACGGACAATCCACCAGAAATGATCAAGTGCACCATCGTCATTCTACAAGCGCCAGCCACTACCTTGTCCTCCTACAGGCTTGCGATAGCAATCCCTATGTCGGGAAGCGGGAGGAAAACAACATCGGAGGCCGAAAGGATTTACCGGCTGCAACGACAGAAAAGTAAAGGCTCCAAGCATGCGACGGGAGGGCGGGAAACTTTAAAATCGGAACTCAGATGGTTTAGACACTTCAGCAGCTAAAGGACTTTGAGAGTCGCAACGGCGGAAGAGAGAAGGCTGGAGACACGCGACGCGGGCGGGAAAACTTTAGATCGGAAGTCGGCTAAGTTTGAACATCGGAAGGTAAACGGATTCCCCATCCGCAAATGTGGAAGAGAAACAGCTTCGGGTGCGCGACTGAAAGGCAAACGCTCATCGACAGTAGGAACGATTTGAACTTCGGGTGCTAAATTGCTTACGGTTCCACAATGGCGGGAGTAAAAAAAAAGGTTCCGGCTTCCGATCAAATAGAAAAAACTCCCGATCAAACAGAAAATTACTAAGTGTTCAGACATCTTTAAACTCAGCAATGGACAGCAACATGTCATACCTTCGCAACAACGACCCACAGCAAAGAACAATTTGTTCAATCAACAAGCGAAGACAAACTTAGAATCTGCGACTCGCAATCAAAATCCGAGCCTTGGTCAAGAGTTAATCTTTTGTAATGATTTAAAATTAAAACACAGACCAACAAATCAAAAGATCCAACAATCAAAGCAAAATCATGAGGAGGGGCCCAAAATTTAAGAAATTTGGGGAAAAAACAGTTGCAGCTGCAACACAATGTCATCAGTCTTATGTGTGGACTTAACCGATATAAAATGTGTTGCCTTTTTTAACTTGTCCACCATAACCATGATGGAATCATGCTGTCTCCAAGTCATCGACAATATTGTAATAAAATCGATGGAAATAACTTCCCACTTCCATTCTGGAATTGGAAAAGGATGGAACAAACCTACTAGGTGTTGATGCTCGACCTTCATCTGTTGACATTTCATGCACCTTGAAATATATTCAGTCATGTCCTTTTTCATTCCTGGCCAAAAATACTGCTTTCTGGCTGTAGCAATTGTCTTCAGATATCCGGGGTGACCAGAATACAGAGCTTGATGGATCTCATCCATAACAACCCTTCTCAAATATGCCTCATTTGGAATATAAATTCTATTCTTATAAGTACGAAGTCCATCTTCTTCCAATTTATATCCCTCATACCTCTTTTCAAGGCTTTGTTGCTGCAACTTGTCTTTTACTTACACATACATTTCATCTTCAGTAGTATGCCTAAAAATATGCTGTCTCAAATCTGATTGGCAGATACTAAGAGATGCCACATGCATTTCTTGCACCTTCCTACTGAGTGCATCAACTACTTTATTCTCTATTTCTTTTACGTGATTGATTTCAAAATTAAACTCACATAAAAACTCTAGCCATCTAGCTTTCCTAGCATTTAAAGTAAGCTGATCAAACAAGTAATTCAAACCACAATGGTCCGTCCTTAGTTCAAATATTCTTCCCATCAAGTAATGCCTCCACATATTGAGAGCATGTACTATGGCCACAAGTTCTAAATCATGAGTGGCATAGTTATTCTCACGCTCCTTAAACTTTCTTGACTCATAACATATCATGTGGTTGTCTTGCATAAGGACTCCTCCAAGCCCTTGACCGCATGCATCAATACACACCACAAAATATTTTTCTGGGTCTGCAATCTTCAATACTGGTGCACTTGTGAGAATATTCTTCAATTCCTGGAAGCTTTCTTCACACCTCGGTGTCCATTCAAACTTTATTCCCTTATTTTGCAAGGAAGTGACTGGATGTACAACCTTGGAGAATCCTTCAATGAATCTCCTATAATATCCTGCAAATCCCATAAAAGATGTTACATCTGTCACATTTCTTGGAGTAGGCCTATTCATAATGGCCTCAATCTTCTCAAGGTCTACAGATATGCCCTCATCTGAGATAATGTGACCCAAATAATGAATCCTATATTTATAGAAGTCACACTTGCTCAAATTTGCATACATCTTATGATCCCTGAGCAATTGCAATGTCAATCTTAGATGATCTTCATGATTTTCCTCATTCTTAGAATAAATAAGAATGTCTTGAAGGAAAACAAGAACAAACTTGTCCAAATACCTGCTAAAGACACTATTCATAAGGCACATAAATGTAGCTGGTGCATTTGTGAGACCAAATGGTACAACTACAAATTCATAATGTCCATACCTTGTTCTGAAGGCTGTCTTATGAATGTATTCATCCTTGATTCTTACCTAATGGTAACCAGACCTCAAGTCAATCTTGGAAAATACATTTTCTCCTCTCATTTGATCAAAGAGGTCATCAATCCTAGGAAACGGATATTTGTTCTTCACAGTGAATTTGTTCAGCTGTATGTAATCAATACACAACCCGCGTGTACCATATTTCTACTTTACAAATAGAAATGGTGCTCCCCAAGGATACACACTCAGCCTGATGTACTTATTTTCCAACAACTCTTGCAGTTGTATCTTCATCTCTATCATTTTTGGTGTACTCATTCTGTAGGGTGTCTTGGACACTGGTGCTACTCCTGGCACAAGTTCAATCGTGAAATCAATGTCTCTCTTTGGAAGAAGCCCTGGAATCTCATCAGGAAACACATCCCTGAATTCCTGCAACATATGAAATTCCTCCAACCTAGGAGTTTCATTCTCTATTGCCTCCAAAATATGAGCTGCATACAATTGGAAACCTTTCCTACAGAACTTCTTCAACTGCATTGCTGAAATCCGCCTCACAAAATTCACCTTTGGAATGCCTCTTACAACTCTTGGGTTCCCTTCCTCATTCATGCATTCAAAATTATTATTATAACAATCAAGCTTTACTCTCTGAGCTTATAACCAATCCATTCCAATGAGAACATCATAGGAACCAAGTGGTAGAACATTCAGATATACAAAAGTGACCAACCCATTCATAACCAATGGACATTTCTCTACCACTTCACTAACCTTTCTCTTAGTTCCAGTGCCTAGATGAACTAACCAAGATTTTCTATGCTTTAATTTCTTAAAAGCACACATCTCCACTACTCTATGAGTAATTTAAATGTGAGTAGAACCAGGGTCAATCAAAATAGAAACAAATTTCTCAACAATATTACCTGCAACTTCAACCACAATTGACTAGTGATCTTCTTGGCAGTCCTCGAGTGTTGCATAAATCCTAGGGATGACTCTTGCTACTTGACCCACTATTTTTGCTTCTTGAATGTTGTAAGATGGCCTTGCATTCTCATTCTCAAGTGGAAAATTCCTGCGCATGTGGGGTCCTCCACATTTCCAACATTGGAGTGGTTCTATGTTCTATTGTGGATCTCTTGGATTTTCTCCCACCACTCTGGCTGGCTGCTTCTCAAATTGGGATGGTTGCTTCTGCTGATTCCTGAAGTTAGAAGGTTTGTATCCTTTCTTCATTTGGTTAGACTTCTCATTCTTTTTGTCTTTCCATGTATTATCATAATCATGCTTCCCTTTTCTTTGTGCATAGAAATACTTTCTTTGTAAGACTAAGGAAATCCACTTAGGAAATGCTGGATTTTCACTTTTTCATCTTTGATGTACCTGACATAACTCAAAATTTATAGGAACTTGTTTGCATACTCTTCCATAGTCTGCTATCCCAATCTCATCTCATTGAACTCTTTAATCTTGTCATCATAGTACCTGTCGGAGAGGTACTTCTACTTGAAATACTTTTGGAACTGCTTCCATACAATCTTCCTTTCATTGATCTTCTTTACTTGCCCGAAGTTCTCCCACTATATGGATGCTCTTCCTGTCAAATTGAAGATGGCTACCCTAGCCTTCATATTTCCAGAGTAGTCTTGGACTTGGAAATATTTTCTCATCCCAAGAAGCCAAGCTTCAGCTTCTTGACCATTATTTATCTCACCATTGAAGGTAGGCGGCCTTTCCTTCTTAAATTCATCACATGAACAATTCTAGTAGTCCCTATTTTTCTTATTCTTATGAGAAGAAGAACTTGAACCGCCAGTGGATCCTTCATATTCAGATGACCCACTAGGAGATCTCTTTCTTCTTCGGGAAGTGCTTTAACTTCCTGTTATCTCCCAAAATAATTTATTTCAATAGTATGAAGAATTTAATTCACGCAATGAGGGATATGAATATCACTAACAGAGTGAAAGCCTCTGTTTTTGATGAAAATTTCACAAAGTTGTAGCTTCGGTGGCTTGGCCGAGGATCAGAACATCTCATTAGCCACCGACAGACATACAGACCGCGGCTTCCATGATTAGATGAAAACTTCAGCGATCGGAAGAACTAAGGACTACGGAATGATGAAGTAAAGATGAAATTTTCCGTAGTGTCAGTGGTATAAAGCACTAAAATGCCACCGAAGTCACGTATCGGAAATCAGAACCACTACTTAATAAGGCGTCGGAGCTTGAAAACATAAACCATGGGCAAGATAGTTCACTAAGGAGCCACAACGGTGGGAAACAAACTGACTACGGGTTCTGCCACAATAGAAAATCATTGGCGATTGGAAGAACTAAGGACTACGCATGTGCGAAGTAAAGCTGAAAGTTTCCGCAGTGTCAATGGTATAAAGCACCAAAATGCCGCCGAAGTCACGTATCGGAAATCAGATCCATTACTTAATAAGGCGTCGGATCTTGAAAACATAAACTGTCGGCAAGATAGTTCACTAAGGAGACACTAAGGTGGGAAACAAACTGACTACGGGTTCCACCACAATAGAAAATGAAAACACTAATCGTCGACACAATAGTTCACTAAGGAGCCGCAACGACGGAAGACAGACTGACTACGGGTTCCGCCAGAATATAAAATCATCGGCGATCGAAAGAACTAAGGACTACGCGTCAGAACTTACTAATCGTCGGCACAATAGTCCACTAAGGAGACACAACGGTGGGAGACAGACTGACTACGGGTTTCGATCAATAAATATAAAATCATCGGCGATCGGAAGAACTAAGGACTACAGATCAGCAAGATAGTCCACTAAGGAGCCGCAACGGTGGGATACAGACCGACTGTGGGTTTCGTGACAATAGAAACTCATCGGCGATCAAAAGAACTAAGGGATACGGATCAGAGATTTTAGAACCAAGCAGCTCCATAGTGTCGGTAAGGCAACGGACAAGGCTTTCGATCAATCAATAGAAAATCATCGGCGATCGGAAGAACTAAGGACTACAGATCGGATAGGTAAAGCTAAGCAGATTTGCAGTGTCAGTAAGGAAACGGACAAGGCCTCTGATCAATGACAAAAATCATTCCGATAGCGATAAAACTAGTTCATTTCACCTCCAAAACAGCAGTGGCATAAAATTTATGTGCATCGATGAATAACAAGACTTTCCATCGATGGCGTAGAGGACTAATGCCCCGAATCCTTTGACAAACGACTTTCGACAGCGATAAAAATAGTTTGTTTCACCTTTGAAACAATGGTAGCGTTTTGGTTTAGGGGGCCGATGTGCTAGAAGACAGAGCTTCTGATCAGTGACTGCGGCGGAAAGGTAGAAAAATATGGTGGATTAAACAAGAAATGTCACTTCAGTTAAACACCGAGACACTAGCTGTTGGCGGCAATTTCACACTGAACTAGCAGTGGTGATTATCAGTGACCACTTTAGTTATTAAAAGTTTGCTCAGTGAACTAGATCTTCACAATAGATAGACAAATAGTTAGCAAGGGTTTGAAGCCCTAATCTGAGAAAACTATCACTTTCAAGTATTTTTTGTGTAAATAGATCAAATTTTGAGGATCTGTCATTTTTGTAGAAGGCTATAAAGCCCATGATTGATTTTATAATAAAGGTTCGACTTCGGGGATTTGTAAACCTATTCTATTGTTAAGCGTCTCATCTTGTTTATTCTAATTGTAAGCTATTTTGTTATGAGTTGTTCAGCCATCATATTTATCTTTACTGTACTTATGCCTGAATGTGCATTTAGGTGATTTTCAAGTTGATTAATAGTTAATAGCTGTCATCCTATTTGTGAGTTAATGTGATTTGATTTATAAGTACCATCCTTGTCAAGATTTAGCCATTTATATGCATCTATTTTGTATGTAAGTCTGATAGCTTGATGAGTTCTCCATCCCTGCACCTTATTTTCAAACTACTAAACAAGTTGTAACTAAAAGCATTGTGATTGAGTGAGCTTCATGCATGTCTTGAGAGTGGGAGGTTATATAGGTCACCTGACTTGATCCATATCAGAAAACCCTAAAAACATTTTAAGTTACTAGGCATCCTCGAGCTACAACCTAGAGGAGTTTCCTGGAGTGATAACACTTCCTTCTAGTCTCATTGTCCGGTCCCCAGAATACATCCGCCTCTGGATGTCTGTCAAAATATGCAGCATGGTTGCATTCAGCTGATTCTGCTCCTTCTGAGCCTTAACCAATCTTTCATTATCTGTCCTGTAACTTTGCATCTGCACCCTTAGGATTCTCATGGTGGATGCAAAATCTAGGGGAGTATCTTGAAATCTTCTCCCATTAGACTCCATCTCGAATTCCCAACACAGTTTGTTTCTCCCATAACATCTTCCTCATTCTCATAGGGATTCTGTGAATCATCATACATGTAGTAGGTTCTCATGGTTGAGCCAAAACCAACTTTACCGAACTGTACTATGTGGAATGCTGACTTTGAAGGTGACTATGATTCTGCAAAATGTGTCCATGAACACAATTGTTAGTTGCATAACATTCATAGAATTTATACATCACTTACCTGCGTTGGAAAATTCATATATTGACAATTTTTTCAAAACATAGACTTTTCTTTTCACAAACAACGACTGTCTCAAGGGGACGACAAGGGTCAAGGGGGCTTGCCCCCTTGTGGTCCTTGCAATCCCACTGAAAACACGCTGCCATTTTGCACAATATGGTGCACAAACATGATGCCATTTTCCCATATTTATGGCCCCTACAATCCAATTGAAAACCTGCTTAAATTCTCTGTTTTGGAACAACTCAGCTTTTCCACCCAATCGACAAACTCATCAAAGTTTTTCGACATGTCGAATCAACTCACCTTTTTGTTCCGACGCGTCAGCAAAACTCACCATTTTCTTTCGATCGAAAAAACTCGTCGTTTCCTTTTGACGTGTCGGCAGAACTCACTGAGTTCATCCGACGTATCGGCAAAACTCCCATTTTCTTGCCGATCGAAAAACTCGTCAAATGTTTACGACGTCTCAGAAAAACTTACTGAGTTCACCTGACATGTATAAAAAAAAAACGTCTTTTCTTGCAGATATGGGAATTTCGACACTTAGAATTTTTTTGAGAAAATGTTCCTTTTTTCCTCTGCATTAGCAAAACTCAACTTTTTCGCTCGACGCACATCGACGAAACTCCCAAAAGGGTTTTCGACATGCATTGAAAAAACTCATTTGATATGCATCGAAAAAACTCCCAAAGTTTTTTCGACATACCCATACATAGAAAATTTTTGGAAAATTTTCTTCCCTTTTTCCTGTCATTGGCTCGACTTGCCAAGTTCTCTCGATGTGTATCGGCAAAACTTACCGAATGCAACCGATGTATCGGCAAAAATCACCAAGTTTACCTGATTTTTCAACACAAAAATTCTAAAAAGTTTCTTTTCTCCTTCTTCTCATCGGATCAACACGCCATTGGATCAACTCAGCCAATTTAGTCGACAGTGTATCGGTAGAAATCAGCCAATTGAGCCGATATATGCAAATTTCCAACACTTAAGGAAAATTTTTGAAAATTTTTCGTGTCTTTCTCATTTTTCCTCTGCTGACCAGAGGGTAATATTGCCTATGTCACTTCTCTTCTTAGTCCATTGAGGCCCAATGCTGCAACATGGGATCTGATACCAAACTGTCACGTCCCCACCCCTCTACCAGGGGGAGAACACGATTATTGCTGCTATCATAACCGGGAAAACTAGCCCATTAAACATAAAGTGAAATGCATTGAACTAATAAAATGCACATATGCATAAATATTTAACATACAGTGGAAGCAAATCCATTCCATTCATTCACACATTCATCTTAATTCATTAGCAAATGTAAATACAAATATTTAAACACAAGAATACTTATCTTGGAAGTGAAGCTCATCCCACAACCAACTATTTCGCTTCAACGTTTCACCCAACCATAGGTCAGTGTGCTCATCAATATCTCAGCAACACTGCCACCCCCGAGTTGGGCATGATTCCCATAAGGAATAAGGAACACTAGCAGGCTCAGACATAGCCAAGGATACAACAAACTCAACCAAGCTAACACAATTGGGTTTATCAGGCTACAAAGGAGTTGGAAAGACTGACTGCTAAGTTAGTGAGCTCAACCACAAAGCTCTGGACACCAGCACCAGATCTATCCTAGCTTTAAGATCATCTACACACCCAAGACAAGGAAGCATCCCCTTCTCTTCTACACAGTCCCTCAGGCCATGCCTTCCCTTCCAGTGCTATTCAGGGTATGCAAAGAAGAAAACCATCCCCCTAGATATGTCTGTGAGGTTCCTTCTCACACTAGATTAATCAAGTTGGTTCAGACCCTCTTTCTACTCCTAAATAAGTTCATACCAAACAAATAACAACTACACAACAATTACAAAGTTCTAGGATTGAAGGAAAACATCATGGGATCCAAAATCAAAAGTATCAATTGAGGAAAAATAACCCCTGCAACGAAATCAATTTCACCAAATGATCAATAGTTTCATGTGGGTGAAAACGGCTCAACCACCACCTAGAAATCATGATTTCTTCCTTAATCTACTGGACACTGCCAAAATCGACTTCCATCCGTGGGATGATGGAAGCAAAATACAAAATCACGTCGGAGAAAACAGAGGATTGAGGACTGAGGGAAAATCCATTGCGTGGGTGCAAAATCACCAGGGTGAGAGTAATCAACTCCTAGGCGAGGGACAAAATGGTCAGATCCTCCGTCCTTGGGCATGCATGTGGGAGGTGGCCTATGAACCTACCCAAGAATGACGACTCCACCCACCTCTACGGATGCCCATGCCTCACGTCCCTGAAGGTAATAAATTCCCAACTAACTCTTGGAGAATTTATTGGTAGGTGAATAAGACAAGAAAAGGTGGTTGGTAGTTGATGGGTTCTCCTCTTGACACTTGGATTCTCCCCATTGGCTCAGAGGTTAAATACCCCTTGTTAACCCAAAAAATTACCCGATTAAGCTCTACATGACCTACACCACAAAGACATCCATGGCATTTCCCTCATTGACCCCCACACCCTAGTAAAGGCTCAAAAAACACAAAAAGGGCCTAAAAACCCCTAAAAAGAGCCAAAATAGCTCTCATAGGGGCTAAAACCTATAGAAAGGGGCTAAAATCCCTTAAAGGAAGTTAAAATCCCCAAAGGAGCTAACAATTGGGTGAAAGGGGCTTAAATCCACAAAAAGGGGCTAAAGCCTTGACCAAGGGCTTAAAACCCTAAAATATCAAAGAAAAACTATAAATAGAAGGGTGGGGGTCACTCTTAAAACACTCCTTCTCTCCCTATCGTTATGCTGCCTCTGTGAGTGCCTTGAGACCCACATCTCTCAAGCCATTCACCCCTCTCTCTCATTTGGTCCATTAGCCCATAAGCCAAAACCCCATTTCATAGAGAGGTGCTTCCAAAGCTAGGGCATGGTGGCCCATTTCCATAAAGGATGAAGGTATAACCATGCATTTCTTGTTGGTAGTTTAGATTGTTCTTACTTACAGGTTTATTTGCTCATATTTTGTTGCAGGTTCTCTAATGAGTACTTGTTGCTGGTTTATTTTGTCTGACATTGTTTTGTAGGTCTTCCATTAACAGTTTCTTGTAGGATTTTTCTTCCACCCACAAGAACCCTACCCTTCCATCCTATAGAAGAAAGGTAGCTCTTCCTGCTTGTAGCTAGGGTGAAAGCCCTACTATAGTTTGGCGATCATACTAGGTCAATCCCAGAGGATCCCTGGGTTGTTTTTCAGTTTTCCAGTTTTGTTTTTGTTTTGTTAACTTAGTTTAAATTTCTGTTAAATCTAGTTTAGATCTCAGTTTTTTGCATTTACAGTTCCAGTCAAGCCTCCTTAAGGTCGACCGGATCTATCTCATCCACAGTACAAGTTACTGTTGGCCGTTCCCTGCTCAGATTTCAAGTTTTTTCACTTCATGGGCCAGATCGCTCTTATCGGGCTGAAAGGAGTGACCAGGTCGCTCATTTAGCCCCGAAAGGAGTGAATTCCCTCTCAGAAGCCAGATTGCTCTTGTTTTCAGTTTCTGTGCGACCCCCTTGCCACATTTACCATGAAACAGGTGATCTGTCTCTTAGAATTCAGTTTTTAAGTTGTTGGGACTGTCAGTGCGGCTCAACTCCACTGTCCAGTAGCCTAATTTCTTCTGCATACATTTTCTGCAAATTAATGATAGCTTTGATTGGTTATTAATAGATTTTAATATGTTTTAAGTAAGATTAGTTTTTAGTTTTTAATTAAACATTGGAAATTAATCCCTTTCCTAGCCCTTCCTCCTCTACCCAGTCATCACCCTTTGGGGTATTTCTCGGATAAGACGAAGGGTCAATCTTGTATAGTAATAGGCACTTTACTTCTGATTTCTTTAGACCACTAAAAATGGGTGACTTGGAAGGTAGAGGGGGTGCTAGGACTAGGGGACCTCATGGCGTTCACGTCCTCTCTGTTGACCGACCTTGCACTCGGAGAGTGACCTGAGGATCATCATCCTCAGGTTCCCCAGATAGGTTGTAGCATGCCATCATGGATTGTATTGAACAGTGCACATGTGGATCAACTGGGTATGCAACAGGGATGACCTTCAACATGACATCCCAGAGGATTTGCAATGCATTATGCACCTCTGGGCTGATATCCCAAAAACTAAACATTTACGTAAAACAAATGGACAACTCCTCCCAAGTGGTGATAGTTCTGCAAAACTCTGCTGCCACAAACTAGGACCTCAGCGTCTCTTCTAGAGTGTGAAAAAAAGTGTGGACCCATTCATATATTGGTTGTGATGCCCATAAATCCTAACACTCGATCAAATGACTGGTGGGATCATTCCATCCATCGTATCTCCCAGCATGATAGATCTCGGAATTGCGTAAGTGCACCATCATCAATCTCCGACACTGCTCTCTGTCATGGATCATCTGTTTGTGCGTCACCCACCATCGAGCTGGAGTAACCTTTAGTGCTACCTCTAAGGCCAATATCATTTATGGTTCAAAAACTTTCACCTCAAATTCCCGAAAGAATTATGATAACGCTGAAATCCCTTCATAAATTGGCACCTGAACCATCTCAGTTGTGACACGACGGAGAGACTGTGTAATTAGCCCACATTTCCTGAATGACACTTCATGCAATATGTTTTTCCAATTCTCCAGAGCATCATCAGAATCAGAGGATGCAGAACTTGCACTACGCCATCCAAGTTCACCATTGACGGTAGGATGGATATAGTATTCAGAGATGTTATAAGCGTGATCCCAACTTCTACCGACTTCGTCCTTCACAGGTTCAATATACCGACGTCCCTCCTGAGGGTCCATAGGAGAAATGACCCTAACATCTTGGTTCTCAAATGTCATAAATCATTTTTTGAAGTTGATAACCGCCATGCTATCATTATCCCACCCAATCCCTAGCAGAGCAGGATAGGAACCTCCATCTTCAACTAATTCTATCACATCAAAGTCAGCATGTGTTTTCATACCTTCAATGTCAACAACTAGGTTAGAGACATGAACAATGGGCTGAACCTTCGCCTGATTAGCTAGTCGCAGCTGTATCGGTGACCATCCTAGTGTCAGCTTCCCCATCATCTGCCAAGTTTTCTTGGTTAGGATGTTTACATTTGATCTGAGATCTAGAATAACCGAGTCAACCTCATAATATCCGATCTGTATATTCATCCTCATCTCCTTTCCTGTCTTCCTCTTTTGCAAAGAGTTCACTGCCTTATCCGGGTGGTACAATAATGTCTCAAGCTCAACAATGGCATCAAGATCCCTTGCTAGCAATAGACAACTCTCAAAGAACTGTTGCAAGGTACCATGCTGTCGCGATGGTCCTACCTCTACAGATGGATCAAAAGCAAATGGAATAATGATAATCGGTAACTTACCCAGATTTATTTCGATTGCATGCTTCGCCCCAATGAAGGTGTCTTTCTCTGTCACAATTTCAAATGCTACCTTTTTCTTTCAAGTAAGCCGAACTTTCTGCCGTGGTCCGTCGTCTCCAGTCATCTCACTGGCGCGAGTGACAACGCCAACATCGACATCGTTTGTTCACGGTTCGACTTGAATCGTTGCAGCCATTGATCCTTGATTCAAGTTCAATGGTGGGTTTTGATTCAACGGCTGATTCTAAGTCTGTGGAGGGTTTTGAATCTGAGTCTGAGGTGGAATCTAATTCTGCATTATCTGCTGGTTCTGTACTTGGAACGTTGGCTGATTTTGATTCTGCACGTTCTGCAACTGAGGAATGTTTCCAGCCTGCCATTTTGCAATCAACTAAGGGTAGTTTTCAACATTATGTTTGTTGGTTGCACAATATGTACACTATGCATGAGAGAACTCCCTCTGATAGTGCCTGAATACTCCACAAGTATAACACTAGATTGATTCATGACCTTGTCCTTCTCCTTGACCGAAGCCTCCTCCTCATCCTCTGAATCCTCCGGGGAATCCTCCTCGGACTCCTCCTTGCTGAAACTGAGGCTGGGCCATCTGCTGCTATGCGGGGCTCAGTTGCTGCTAGAAATAGTGCACAGCTTGAACATATTGTGGCTGAGATTGAATGAGTGGTGCCTAATTATACTATGGTCGCAACACATACTGCAGTTGTCCTACAATCTGTGGCTGAGGTGCAAACTATGGCTGCACTGTAAACTGCTGCTGCAGTTGCGCTGGGATAAACTGCATATGGGGTGGTGGTGTATACTGCACCTGCACTTCTGGTTGGGTCATCTGTGGCTGCATTTGCATTTCCATGGGGTCCTCACCTTTCACAAAATGTGAATCATATGTCCTTTCTTGAAGCAAGTCATAAGCCCGATAGTTTTTATCATCATGTCCTATTGACCGATAAAACGTGCAGTACAGATTTTCTGCCTTGGTAACCATCTTCTGCATGTATTCGTAGTTCTCATGTCGATGCCCATAGACTTGATATATGTGGCACCATGGTATACCAGCACAACTCAATGAGTTCAGGGCTCCTGAAACCAAGTCACATTTTGGAACATTGGACATGTATCCTTGGTATGTCCATTTGTGTGGCATCGGGTGCACCAAAGGTCATCACAATCTTCCATGGATTCTTGAATTCCTCAAATAACCCTGTTTGGATCTCATCCATTGTTTTTGTGGTACCCCCTGAGGAATTCGCATGAATCTCATGAACCATTCCAGCGCACGACCTCTAAGAGTAGTTTCCATCTGGCTTTTCTTGACACCATCATCTACAGTCTGTCGGGCAGTCAAGATCACTTCACACAAGAACCAGTATTGGTCTAGGTCGTCAGTACCATTCCCATGAAATATTGGTAGCTTCATTTCATCGCTCACCATTCTGGGCCTTCTTCCTCCTGCTGGTGCTTTATTGCTAGACTATTGCTGACACGTCGGGCAAGTCGATGAAGACTGCATGTTTCTTCCTTGTGGTGGAGTAGTGCACGGAGGTTGGGGCACGTTACTGCTGGGGTTTGATCCTCTTGTCCTTTTGGGTGTAACCTGGGCCTAGTTGTCCTCGTCATCACAAAAAGGTCACTTTGTCCCATGTGGTTTTTTCTCGCGGAATCACACTTCGATTGGAGTAGGACCTTCTCCCATCATCTGCCTCTTCTCTCAAAACCTTGCTCCTCCTTTTGTACAACCACTTGTTTCCTCAGAGACCTTCGCACTTTCACCATAACTCATGCCCATCTACCCCTTACCTTTCCACATGTCTCCCCCCTTTTGTCATGATGCCTACATCCCATGCACACCAGAGTTCCACTACTCTTGGTCCATTTTTAGAATACCTTTTTTGCAGACCAACTGCTTAATTGACAGCTTCAGTGACATCAAGAATCTTCCCCATGGTCCGCTGAAGAAATCCCTTTCTGCTTCACTAAATGACTTATTGGTGTCAACTGCAAACTCAGTAATGTATCCCTCCAAGATATTGTCCAATCATGCTTCAACAGCCCGCGATGACTTATTGTATGTTTCTTGTAATTCCTAGATCAGCTCCGGAGTCCAGGATGTCGACTCTCCTCCTTGGAAGTTTTTTTTCTTAGTAGTGAACTTTGCCAGCCACTCATACAAGAGGACAGGAAAATCACAAAAGAACCATTTGTGAGGACCATTGTGGATATATCTATCCAACCAATGGCTCGTCGACAGCTTTAGATTCTAATTTTTGGATTCAGCAAATTCTCGCACCATTAGATCAAACCACCCCTTGATCTCTGGTCAAGTCGGATGCCAAAACATATCCTCATTTTAATCGCAACTCGGTCCTAGCAACGGAACCATTTGTTGGAAAAAACTCACCAATAAAGCCTCATCGATAGGGGTTCTAACTCTGTCGATGCCCAACCAACGTGATCTCCCTGAGCACTGACCCAGACAGGTTTTACCCTGCCCAACAACATACACAGAGCGGATGAAGTCTCACCTGAGATGTTCAAGAGAGAACTATCAGAACCAAGTTTTCGACAGTGAGAATGGAGGGTATGGGATTCGACGGGGAGACAACATAACTATTAGATCTGGAATTCTGTAGTCATCATTAATCCATTTCCACAACCACATATTGCATCATACATTTGTCACAGTATCGCTAGCGCAACAACATCATTTATAAAACATCTTAACTCATAATGTAATGGAAATGTGACAAAATTAGAACAGATCGCAGCAACATCAATAACTCATAGTATAAATGGAATAGACCACAACAACATCATAACATATCAGATTGTAGCAACATCAATAACTCATAGTAGAAATGAAGTAGACCATAGCAACATCATAACAGATTAGATCGTAGTAGGGAAAACAATAGAATATAAGACAAGATTTATGCAACAACTATCCTATCATATTAATTCTATGCAAATGATCCAAAATGGACAATTCTTCTCCACAACAGGAGGCTAAATACATAAGGAAAAACCCATATAGATCGCAGATACAACATAAAATTCTCCAAAACCATAGACAGATTGCACTGGACCTCATGCGATAATCATGCTCAAGGAAATTTTGATCTCAATCTCGATGATGTCTACTCCCTTATCAATTGCAAAACTAGTTCTATAAATAGGCTTGCGCCTTTACATTGAGGGCCCACTTCTAACTAAGTTGTAACCACTAATGACCTATTGTGACAAAACTTGGTCAAATAATATATTAAATATTCAAAACAGTTATTTTTCTTCCCATTGCGCTGATTTGGCCTTGCACAACACCGCGTGAGCTTGCGCAACTGCCGCGACGCTGCGCAACTCACTTACCAAAACCCATGCCAACATGATGGAGACATTTTGGTATAGGACTAAAGGTTTTAATGACCTCCCATCATAAGCATAAATAGTGATAGATTAGGGGACCAAATATGGGGAGCCAAATCATTTCTAGACATGAGTGGACTTCATACAAGTTGATGCTCCTTCATCGACTATGCATTGATGGATGATGGTGTTCTTGATTATGACAAGAATCTAGAAAGTGACTGATGAGGGTAGTTTTAGTTCATTTTTATCAAGATCGAAGGACATGAGACATGAATTGGAAGGGTTGATGGCACCTAATGCTCTGAGCAAAGCCTTCTTCTGGGAAGGGAAATATTGGAGACCTCTAATGTAGATATGGTAGTTGGTGACTGAGATAGATCATCCATGATACTATAGTTGTGGGGAAATTTCATGCGAGGGTTTTAGATAGTACATCTAAGTAGTGATTTTGGAACCCTTGGGATCTGGTCATTGTTTGGATGGGATATCTGCAAAGGCCCACCATAGGTGGTAGGAACATCATCTCCTCGTGGAGATTCATGCATGTGGTAAGGTTTATATTGGAGAAACGTGTTGTTATTTGAAAACCTATCTCAAGGAACATTCTACTGATATTATCCATGGACGAACAAATAAGTCTACATTAGCAGAGAATTTGCACAATACTTCTCATCAAGTTGTTGGGTCCCAAAATGCCCCTTTTTAACCACATCCATTATACCCTGTTTGTCTTATCTTACTCCATTCTATGCACCAAATAAATGTTCTTTCCTCACTTGAGCCCTGAATATTCATAGGTATGATTAATTATTGTTTCATCTTATTAATGCTCATGATTGCTATAATAAGGACTTTGCTTCTTGAGTTATGCTAACACATTGTGATTTTACAAAGATAGTTCAAGATGTGAGAGAATACAGGTGTAGCAGTCCGAGTGGTATAAAGAGGAGATGAACGTTCATTTCTAGCTGTGACCTACCAGTCCTATCTCTACATGCAGGGTACAACCAAGGGTCATCATTCCACGTGAGCTGCAACAGGTGTGGCTGCAATAGACTTAGTTGCAACAATGTGCCACTGCTTAAAGTTAGCTGCAATCGTTGGGACATCTCCTAAATTGGTTATGTTATTCATTACTGGCTTGAGAAACAAAATTTCCTATTTTCTCTACTTTTGTTTAATTTCACCCACAGCTATAACAATGCATGTAACAGGGCAGCCTGAAGATCGTAGATCTTCATGGATGCCCAACATTAGTGGGTGAGGGTTACAATTGTTGATGTATAAGTATTGGGAAACATTTGGAGCCAGGGGTTAGTGAATATCATATTTTACTATGTAAGTTGTATCATAGATTGTACTTTCATTCCACCATTTTAATATAAGGAGCAGGATTCTTCAGACCTTTGTGTTTTAACTTGTGTTAGTTCCGACGTCTTTGTTCGAAGGTTGGGCCCGCCTTCCCATAGAGATCACTGAGTTAATTAGATGTTTTGATTATTTTGTTGTGTGGTGTGGAAGTTACATTAGATGCATCCTTTTTCAGTAGCTGCAACAGTAATGTTCAATCGCTATGTTTCCTTGAATAGTCAGTATTTTCATTTCCTTTAAGCTGCAGTAGTGTGGTGTGACAGTCAACTATGTAGGTTAATTTACTTGATGCATGTGTGTGATATCTATAACAGTCAATCTATTCCTTAGTTCCTTTCAATTACTTGTCTTTCTCAGGTTTGCTAATTCATATAGACTATAGCTTAGAGTTGTTTGGTTCAATTCCTGTTATTTCCTATTCCTAGATTAAGGTTAGATTAAACTAGTCATGATGGATTTGCATATAGTCTGGTAAATTAGGATTTAACTTCTTGCAAAATTAAGTATAGATATTTATTTCATGAATCATTCATTGATGGATTGAAGTTGTAGGAAGGTGATTGCAATTCTGAATTCTTAGATAGGTAGTTTAGACCAGTTTAATTATGGGAGGAGTTTGACTAAACAGATAGGTAGGACAATTTATTCTATTCATCAATTACTTAGTGTTTAAGCACAGATAGTGTGAATTATCTTTGAAATAAAAATACTTCCCTGGGTTGACAATTTATATTGAGCATTCTGCATTATAGTTTTAATTAACTAGCATATAGAGTGACCAACATTTTGGTGCCGTTGTCGGGGATGATAATTATTAGACACTGTAATAGTTGCACATGTTCATTTTTCTTCAGTTTTTAAGTTTGCATGTTTTGGGTTGCATGAATATGAGGAGAGTACAACGTGACATTCCTAGAATCCCCAGAAATCTCTAGAATAGTAATTTCGCAGGTGGTTGAGGTAGTGGCAACAATCTAGGGTTGGGAAGAAGGACATTCATTGACGATCTTATTTCCAGAACCAACTCTTCTATCAGATCTCACCATCAAGGATCTTCTGTCAAAAGAAGCCCGGTTACCCCTCGAGTGGAAGCATTGGTTTCCACTGTGGAGAACATAGGAGGAGTTGCGACACCCTCAGGTGTGTTGATGTATTTGTAACTTCGGAATGTATTCAACCGTATATCTTATGTATTGCACCCCAATGTTTATTCTGGGAAGTGTCTGTAATTTATTTGAGTCATTTCATGCCCCGATGTTCCTATCGAGAGATTCAATAATGTAAACAAGTCATGTCAAGTCATTGTGGGTAACCCTCCTATTGATCAAGGGTTAAAGTCCCCGCAATTGTGGGGCCCTAGGGCTATTAGACTCTCCTAGAGAAGTCGGACCTAGTGAGTTATTGTCAAGTTGGGAATTAGTATAAATAGAGAGTGAGCCTCTCTATTTATCACACATTCACTCACACTCAGTTGTAGTTCATTACTGAGAAAGAAGAAGTTGCTGGGACAAGAGAGAGAGAGACTACTGCTGTCGGGATATCATCTTACTATTTTTGGGGTTTTGATTTTGGTGGTGATTCTATCTTTGAGGAAGTTGCGGGGTTTTCTCCTTTATGGTTTCCCCAAGGAAAAACATTGTGTTCATTGTCTCTTATGTTTGATTGCTGTGCTTGTTATTCTCTTAGTTAAAGATCTTAATATAATGCTAGCTTAAATGATAACAATCTAACATGGTATCAGAGCTAACCTGAGAAGAAGACACTATGCAGCTGCGAAAACTAGGGCTTCGTATTTTTTGGATCTCTCTCCATAGATTTTCAGTAAAAGAAGGTTGGAATAACTCTCCTCTCTAGGGTGCATCTTTCTATCGAAGTAGAATCTGATTCTGAGCATTTTCAGTTTTTGACCCAACACTACTGCTGAAAATTAGGGCTTTCCACAGAAGTGAAATTTTTGAGTGAGCCCAGGCCTGGATTGACCTCCTCCTAAAAATCAAAGTTTAGAGATCAAGATCAAAGTTTTTGGTTGGATAGAACTTCAGGAAAGACAAACCCTAATATGCTCCTGAACCAGCTCTGTAGAAATTCAGCTCCAGATCCAGATCCAACATATTAACCTAGTAATATCTAAATATTTTGTATTTCCATTTGAGGTTCTCAGTTAATATGTCTCATCATACCAATCTTGATGAAAATATTGAGGGAGATGATAACTTTCGAGCCTGGAATTATAGGATCTCCTTCGTCCTGGAAGAAAATGAGTTGGACTCCTACATCAATGAGGAGGTTTCAGTTCTAGAGGGAGATGAGGCTAAGGCCTTTCACAAAAAGAAGTTGGTCATGGCTAAGAGGATTATTTCTGATTCAATCAATGATCACCTCATACCATAGGTGTCCTCCCTAAAGACACCTAAAGATATGTTTGATGCCTTGACCAAAATGTTTGAAGGAAAGAACATAAACCAGAAAATGACTTTGAGGAACCATTTGAAGAATGTGAAGATCTAGAATGCGGAGACCATACAGTCATACTTCACAAGGGTCTCCTAGATCAAAGAGCAACTTGAAGCAGTGGATGAAGAAGTGGAGAATGCAGAGATTGTAATGACCACCTTGAATGGTCTCCCTAGATCATGGGACTCCTTTATTCAAGGGATATGTGCCAAAACGAAGCTAGTTAAGTTCAGCAGACTATGGGAATAATGCTCTCAAGAAGAAGTTCAGATAGCAGGTCGAGAAGAAAAGATAAGAAGTGAAGATCAAGCTCTCACAGTACACTCTAATAAAAGAAGTTCTCATCACCCCAAAGGTAAGCACTTCCATAAAAGTAACGCTAGAAACAATTTGTCTAGAATCAGATGTTATACATGTGACGAGAAAGGACACTATGCTAGAGAATGTCCTAGAAACAAAAATGTCTCTCACAAGAACAAGGGAAGCAAGAGAAGACATCATGCTCATGCTACAGAGGACGATGAACCTTCCACAAAGAGAATCAGACAAGAAAGTGATGATTCTTCAAGTGATGAAGAGTATGTCTTGATTTCCGCTCTCACGGGAAACATTACACATGGAAGCAATGATTGGCTTATAGATAGTGGGGCTTCCAAACATATGATAGGATTCAAAGAGTCCTTTGTGAAACTATTAGAACATGAATCACCCCACAAGGTGAAACTTGGAGATGACTACCAGTATCCAATAAAAGGTAGTGGGGAATCCTCCTATAAGCTAGACTCTGGAAAGTCTATGATGATGAAGGATGTATTATTTGTACCAGGACTAAAGAAGAACCTCCTCTCCATATCTGCATTAGATGCAAAATGCATGAGGGTTGCATTTGTAGATGGCCAAGTTCTCATGTGGCCAAAGGGAAAGACTATTGATGATGCAGTAGTAATTGGGGAACAAGAGGGAGGTCTATACAAATTGAAGGGCCATCTAGAACAAGACTTGATCCATGACACAGTAGAGCCAAATGAACTTTGGCATAGAATACTTGCACATGTGCACTACAGAGCACTACCTCTTGCAAGCAAAGCTGTTGAAGGACTTCCAGAAATCCAGTGAAAACATGACGGTGTTTGCAAAGGATGCGTGAAAGGAAAGAACACAAAGAAGAAATTTCCAAGTAGCAAGAGTAAGGCAAAAGGAATCTTGGAAATCATTCACTCTGATGTCATCTAGTTCATTAAGAGAGTATGTATACTATGTTTCTTTTATTGATGATTTTTCTAGGAAGACATGGATATACTTCTTGAAGAACAAAGATGAAGTATTCAGAAAGTTCAAGGAATTCAAAGCCTTGATCGAGAACCATATAGAAAAGAATATCAAAAACTTTCGATCAGATAATGGTGGAGAATTCACATCAAATGAATTCAAAGCATTATGGAAAGATTCAGGGATTAAGAGGGAGTTAAATACTCCATATAATCCACAACAAAATGGGGTTGCTGAAATGAAGAATAGAACGATCATGGAAGCCGCAAGGGCCATGCTTCATGATCAAGATATTCCCATGCATATATGGGCATAAAGTGCCAGAATTGTGGAATATGTACAGAACCATACTCCACACAGAGTACTTGAGAACAAGACCCCTGAAGAAGTCTTCTCAGGAAAGAAACCAGAAGTCGGCCATCTTAGAATATTCGGCTGTCTAGTGTACATACATATTCTGAAAGAAAAGAGGACCTTGCTAGATCCTTTAGGAAGGAAGGGTATATTTGTGGGATACTCTGAAAGATCGAAGGCTTATAGAATATACTTCCCAGGATTCAAGAAGATCAACATCAACAAGGACGTAACATTTGACGAAGACTTAGCTTACAACAAATATAGAAAGAGACCTGCTGAAGAACCTGAATAAATAGAAGCACCCAGAATTCATGCCACAACCATGAGCAAATAAATTCAAGAAGAAGATTGAGAATTAGAAGAACCTCAAGAACCTGTAGATCCACCTCAGGAGAAGAATCCTCATAAGAGGAAACCTGCTTGGGTACAAGAAGCTATCCAAGGTGTAGAAAGATATGGGGCTCCATAAGAAAATCATAGAGAAAGAAAAAGAACCAGGTCCTGCCCTGGTTATGTAGCATTATTATGTGACTTCATTGATAAAGGGCCTTCTAGCTATGAAGAAGTAACCAAGAAGAAAGGGAAGACCAGTTCAAGAAGAATGATGTCTTGGATGCAGTATCGATACTTGAAGGGAAGTTCATAGTTCCATCATGCAGTAGATGAAAACATCGTGGATACAAGGCAAGATTCATAGCACGAGGCTTCTCATGAAAAGAAGGAATAGACTATGAAGAGACATTTGCAGACAGTGGGAGTTGAGACACATGAAAGGCAGAGTCATGCGTGCAAATGAAAGAAGGCCTTATACACCCATGGGATAACACATACATGAGGAGCTTGATGAAGATCTAAACCTTTGCTACAAGGTTGAAGATGAAAGTCTATAGAGGATGACAAGCTCACTGATGGGTGTGAGAAGAAATTTTGAAATAGTTCAAGATAGAGGATCTTGGTATCCAGTGATCCTAGATGGATACATAGAATATTAGTAGCAGAGGAAGCTACTTGTCACTCTTGTATAGAATGTTTCAGTGCATAGAGTATGAAAGGAAGAGGGAGAATGATGTTCCGCTTCAGAGGGAGTGACTATAGAAGATCCTGAGGTTCGACATGGTACAATAGGATGGTAAGATTACTGATGACTCTAGGCTTTATGGAGAGTAAAGCGGATTCCAACCTTTGCTTCAAATTTGAAGGTAGAAGACCAGTGATGCTCCTGTTATATGTTGATGACTTGTTCCTGACAGAAAAGATGAACTCACTAAATTTGCAAGAAGGAGACTTGTTTCCAAGTTCGAGATGAAGGACTTGGGGATGATGCACTACGTTCTAGGCATGAAAAGGGAAGTATGCAATAGAGATCCTGGAGAGGTTTAGGATTATGGAATGCATTACCACACCTATGGCATCGAACCTGAAGCTATTGAGTGTTGCTTCATTAGTGACGGTTGATGCTAGGATGTATCGTCAGATGATTGGTTCCTTGATGTACCTGATGAATACGAGACTAGATATTTACTTTTCTATGAACACATTGAGACATGTTCAGTTGATGCTGCAAAGAATATTCTGAGGTACCTGAGGGGTACAGTTGATTATGAACTCATGTATGAGGCAAATCAGAATATTAACCTGGAGGGTTATGTTGATTCAGACTAGGCAGACAGTGCCATCGATAGGAAGAGCACTTCAGGGTGCTGCTTCAGTATGGGATCAGGTGTGATCTCTTGGTTTAGCAGGAAACCGTCTTGCATGGCACTGAGTACAGCTGAAGCAGAGTATGTCGCATCTTGTTCAACTAGTTGTGGGGAAGTATGGTTGAGGAAGCTAATGTTTGATTTATTTGATCTCCAGTTGGATGCTACTTGTATATATTGTGATAACCCGAGTTGTATGAAGTTGTCGGAGAACCTAGTGTTCCATGACAAGTGTTGTAATCTCACAGATCACATAAGGTTACCAATAATACATACTAAAACATACATATAAAACAGAGACAAGAGATAAGAACAAATAGGTAAAGTAACAGATTATATTACATAAAACGAGTCCATACAACACAGAGAACTGAACTGAGTTCTCATCTGGCTCAACAGCCTAATATATATGATTATAGAACAGTTACAAAATAACTACCTGTAATAGGTCGGTGAACCGATGCGACCTTTAGGTGGCCGACCTAATCTCTATTTTAGTTAGCCGACCGACTTAGTCGGTTGATCGACTAGGTCGGCCCATCGACTTAGTTAGCTGATCAACTAAGTTGGCTATTTTTCAAGTCGACTTAACGACTTGCTCCTTCTAAATCTCCCCCACGAACAAAATGTTTCTTCGTCCCGAAGAAACAAGGAGGTACAAAAATTCCTCTGGTCTCAATAGTTACTGTGTTTTTCCTTGTCTTCATGGGCTGTGAAGTTTGATGGTCGGTCGCTTTTGTACACAGACTTCGACAATGGCTGGTGCTGTTACTGTGAGGTTATGTTGAAAATCTGAACAACTTTGCAAAATATTCTGGATGTCGATGGTAAGTGTGGTCAGGCTTGATAGGATCGACATCTTTTCTGAAATGGAGACTTCGGCTATCCTCTCCATGTCAGGACCCATAAATTGGTCCTTCTCCTCTGCAGTCTCTATAAGTCGTTTCATTTGCGGACAAATGATGTCGAATTTTTCTAAGTTGGGGATAGCTTGCCGCACCCACTGATGTGCTTCCCCCTCTAGTCTCTGCAGTTTGGTTGTTTCAAGCACTATTTGTTCTTCTATTGTGGTATTTAGTGCTTCCTCAGTGGTTTTCCGGATTTCCAAGGCTTGGATCCCTTGTTGGTTCTGCTAAGATTACTGATAGACTTGCCCGTAGTAAGCATGCCAGTCTCTTAGTATTTCTTTAGTTATGACAGACTCTACCATGTGATCCTGCAACACTTTATAGGCTTCAGTGAAGGTGGTGTGCTGTGCCATTAGTAGTCAGGAAGTTTCTTCTTTTTGTTCCTCCTTTGTTTCTTTAATGTGAGCTTGGAGTGTTGACACCATGCTCTCAAATAGCTGATACGCCCTTTTGAGCGGTTTGTCTGTGTCGACTACGACGGGGCCCCACACGATGGAATGGGCCAGGTTTCGGCATTTGGTGAGGAACTCGACCTGTTCTGCCTTCGTGTCATCAAGTTCTTTATTTCTTTGCTCACTCCTCATTTTTGCTTCACCTACTAGGGTTTTGAGGAGTTGTCTGAGCTTTGGGTCGGTCAGGGAGCTTGCATCCTTCAATATAATTTGGACCTTTGATGGCTGTCCATGATGCTCCTTCTTCTGTTTCTCCTTCCTCTTCTTACGCTTTTTTTTTTCTGCTTATGTCGGCACCTGTGTACCTGCAAGAGTCGAGTCGGGATATTTGGTTTGTGGGATAGTGGCTGATGGTTTTTCTAGTTGGGGAGGTTGGATGATGACCACTTCTGGTTGTTTGGATGTAGATGATTGTGGTGGGTCTTGCTCTGAGTCAGGGGGTGGTGGTGGTGGTGATGGAGTCGATGAATGGTCAGGGGTGGTTGGTTTGGGGGAAGTGTGGGTGAGTGCTAGATTGTCGGGGTGGGGAGGTGAGTCTAAATCAGAGAACATTTGATTAATTTCTTGGGCTTTGTCCTCTTCATTTTCTTCTCCTCCAGTCGGGGCAGTGGCTGGTGGGTCAGCTTGAGGTACGGTCGGGTCGATAGTCGAGGTCCGACGTGTAACCACTTCAACCTCCTTGTCAGGATTTCTCTTAAAAGTTGACGTGATGGTTGCAAAGGTTCTGGATTGGGCTTCAGGTCCTGGTTGGTATCCACCGACCGTGTAGAGAGGTGCTTTTGTAGATATTTTCTTGGCCGACGTAAATAGCTCAGGCAGTTTCTCAATGAATGCCTACAAATATCTGTCCTTGTTGAATTTTTCCTTTACTTCTTTCGACATCACACTTTTGCACAAGTCGAGGGGGCTTACTGACTGTGGTGCCGGTACTTGTTCCTCAGTTATTTTCGTCGGTGATGGGGGTGGAGGCATCGACACAATATTGACAACATTTTCAGGTGTCATCGTGGTCTTAGCTTTCTTTGGTCGACCTGCTTGTGCTCCTGCCTCGATGAATCTTTGGAACTGGGTCTCGACCGACACCTTGTTTGCTGCGGCATCCTCTATTATGTCAAGGGCCGTGGTTTCCAGTTCCTCCTCATCTTCTGATGAGTCTGCAAGGATAATCTTGCGCTTTCCTTTTCCTTGTTGTTGTTGTTGTGTCTTGAGCTTCTTCCTAGCCACTACTATCTCCTTTGACAATTTTTGAATGATGCCTTTTGTGACAGCAAACTCAAGGTTTTCTGGCTCTATCTCCCCCCTTAGATCCTGGGTCGGGATGAAACTTTCTGCAGCCGTATGAATTACCTGTTGTTCTAGCTGTGGCTCTGCTATCTAGGGTTCTACTCTATTAGTGGACAGAGGTTTGATGGTTATTTGAAGTCAGCCGGTGTGTTCAACCAGTGTCTCCTCCGACACAAATGTGCTGATATAGAGGTTGAGCTCATAGTATTCCTATTTTTCCTGGTCGGTGAGCGGTTTCATGATCAAGAAGTCGATCTGCTTTGCTGCTGCTAGTATTGGTATTTTTCTTTTGGCCTGTCGAGATAGTTCTTGAAATATCTGATCGATTGATGGATAGTAGTTGAGGGATTTGGCATTTGAGTTGTCGCCCTGCATGTACCACATCGAAGTATGGTCGAGCTCTAGTTGAATATGGGAGTTCGTCAGTAGATTTCTTCAGATGTTTTGAGGCACCCTCCATCTAGTCGTGCGAAGTTTGAGCTATTGAAACCAGTTCTCCAACAATAATTTCTTGTGCTCAAGCTCCTGCAAGTTTCTTCTCTGGGAGAATGGTTTAAATCTCCACATGTGGAACCTCGATGGTTCCTAAAAGAGTGGGCTCCCCTCTGGGAATATGTGGTACATGATTATCCATAAGATTAGGGAGGGAAACTTGATGATTCCCCCCATTTCTTGGCATCTTTCACAGATGGTCTTGATCATGTCAGCGACATATTCAGCCCATTTGTATATCCTTCCGTCGGTGGCAATGGTGTCGACAGCTTCTAACATGTCTAACTTAAGGTCGCTGCCTCGATCTGACATGGTGAGTGTGATTGTGATTATTTTGGCCACAAAGTGTGGTGTGCGGGTTGTGATTTGGTTGATCATAAATCCCTTTGAGTTCTTTCCTGAAGTCGACCCAGTAAGCTCTTGGACCAGTCCTTCTTTGATACTGACTGGTACTGGGTTTCCTTCGTTTGAGAGACTGGTGAGCTGGGAGATGAATTCTCCCAAGATGTTGACCGGTCGGTCGAAGTAGAACCGACCATTGTGGTACCGACTGATGATGAATTTTACAGCAGTTTCCTTTGTGCCACCAAAGATGGCCATGAGTGGTGCATTGACATAGTTAAATATAGTGCTATATTTGATCTTCTCTGCGGCTTGAGTGGCTTTTTTGTTAACATAAGCCCACTCTTGCATCTTAGCCCAGATTTTCTGCCATGAGCCTTCTTGCACCTTGGCAATCTTAATGTTTTTCATCCTGCGGACTAAAGGGGTATTCACAACCTGTAGTTCCTTGGTTTTGGTCAAAGCTCTAGTTTGTTTGGGTGCCATTGTGTTGGTTGGGTGGATGATTTCACTAAGGGTTTCTTGGATTTTAGTCAATTGGATGCTCTGGTGCTTTCTCTGTATGAATTGCGGTGAATGATCCTTCGGTGATCCAGTATTTATAGGTGATGCCGTGGATGTGTGCATCGATGGGTGTACTAATGGAAAACGTGATGTTCCAGTTGAAACACTTGAGTGTGTGTTAATGGCAAATTGCTTTCGACGCTCGATGTCATGAATGCGTGATGGGACTATCGAGGTCGTCGGTTGATATTGGTTATGAGGATGGTCGAAGAAAGTGGTCAGTCGATGAAAATGGTCGATGGTGTGATGTCGATTGTCGAAATGGTAATTTCCTGTCATAGTTTCTTGTATGTATGATATGTTTTTGGAATTTGGAATTTTAAATTTTTTTATAGCTTTTGGTTTATGGTTATGGTCGTTAAATGAATTTTTTTTTTTGGTTTATTTCTAATTTCTGTAGAGTTTTAGTCGGGCTCCATTAACGAGCTTCCGAAATACTATGCCTTGTAACGTACTGAGTCAGACTGATCTGTTGGTATGTATCTCTTCGACAACGTAAGGTACCATCCATTATGTATGGAGCTTTTTAGGTTTACCTTTTACTCGACTATTGTATAATAGAACCAGGTCTCCTACCGACAAGTTTTTGTTTTTGATGTTTCAGTCGTGCCAAGATTTCCGTTGTTGTTTCTAGATTTCTTGATGTTGTATTGCCATTAGTCGGTGCTCTTCAAGTTTGCTTAGTTGCAATAGTCGGTCCTTTCTTCCTTGTTCGACATCGACATGTAGGATCTCTGCGATCATAGGTGTCTGTTGTCAGAAGTGAAGTGGAACTACTGCTTCTTGTCCATAGACTAGTCGAAAAGGAGTTTGGTAGATCGAACGTTTATATGCTGTTCTGTATGCCCATAAGACTGCTGGTATCTTCTTGTCCCAGTCATCCTTATCAGCATTACATATTTTGGTTAGTCCTGTTGTTAATGTTTTGTTAAATGCTTCAATTGCTCCATTCGACTGAGGATGGTATGTTGTACTTCGACGATGGTCGATTTAGAATTGGTTGGTTAGGGATTTGATAGTTTTGTTGATGAAGTGTGTTCCTTGGTCACTAATTAAAGTTAGTGGACATCCAAATCTAGTGATGATATTATCATAGATAAACTTAGCAGCTATCTCACTAGAACATGTGTCGACTGGTTCAACCTCTGCTCATTTAGTGACATATTCGACTACAGTTATGATATACCTTGCACTTGTCCTTTTTGCTGGTATAGGAAATGGTCCTATGAAGTCTATGGCCCAGATTTCAAATGTCAAACTTGGTTTTACTGATATCAGAGGCATTTTTGTGCTAGGTAGGGGTCGACCTAGTCGTTGACATCTGTCACATCGACTGATAAAATTTTTGCAATCTCTGTGGAGTGTTGGCCACCATAACCCTGACTGTTGGATTTTCTTTGCAGTTGTGCCTGCTTGGAAATGTCCTCCTGCAGGTCCATAATGTGCTTCATGCATAATGTTATCCCTTTCGTGTTCGAGTACACACCTTCTGAGGATGTCGTATAATCCCATTTTGTATAAGAATCCATTTATAAGACTGTAGGGTGCAGCCTTCATAGCTAAGATCTGCTTCTTCTTTGTACTCATTCCTTCTGGTGCATGTCCCTCTTCCAAGAACTGGGATATTTCTTCTAGTTCTATTGGGACTACTTCTATCTGAAATAAATGTGCATCAGGTAAGTCATCGTCGACTCCTATCGGTTCTTTTCCTGTGTCGATTCGGGATAAATGGTCGAGGCCGACATTTAACTTGCCTGGTCGAACAACAACTTCGAATTCGAATTCTTGGAATAATAATAGCCATCGACAGATTCTTCCATGATGTAGTCGTTTATTGATGAGATACTTCAGGGCATGATGGTCTGTATAGAATATAAATGGGTTAGCTAAAAGATAATGTCGATATTTTTGAAGGGCAAAGACCATTCCTAGTGCTTCTCTTTATGTTGTCGAATAGTTCCTCTCTGCTTTGTTTAATTTTCTGCTACTGTAAACTATAGGATAATCCATTCCATCTTCTCCTGGTTGAGTTAAGATTGCTCCTATTGCTATGCCTGAGGCATCAATATGAACATGGAATTTGATCGACCAGTTTGGGAAGCTTAGGATTGGTGCTTCGACTAGTTTTCTTTTTAATTTTTCGAATGATATGTGGCACTCCTCTGTCTAGTGGAATTCTTGATCTTCCCTTAATAGTTCTTCAAGTGGATAGGTCATATATGAATAATATATTATGAACTTTCTGTAATAGCCTGTGTGGCCAAGTAACACCCTAACTTGTTTTGGGTTTACTGGTGGTTTTAGGTCGAGGATAATTTTGATTTTTGCAAAGACAACCTTAATACCTTCCTTATAGATGATGTGCCCTAATAATATTCCTATGGGGGTCACAAAGATGCATTTATTGATGTTTAGAGAGAGTTGAATTTGTCGACATATCTCCAACATAAGTCTGAACCATTTGCAATGATCCTTTAACATGGAGTATATTGTCCAATCATCAAAGTATACTGCCATGGTATTATAGATATATTCTTGAAATGTTTTGACAACAATTCTAGAGAATACTGCAGGTGCATTTTTTAATCCAAAAGGCATAGCCTTGTAAGCAAATGAACCAAATTCACACACAAAGGCTATCTTCTTCTAGTCTTCTTTAGCTATTGGCACTTGGTTATAACCTGAGAATCCATCTGTAAATGAGTAGAATTCATGTCCTGCAACCTCATTTAAGATTTCATCTGCATAAGGAGTTGGAAATGGGTCTGTCAGTGTCACTTTGTTTAGTTCCCTGAAGTCGACACAAATTATTAGTTTGGTTGAGTCATGTTTCTTAGGCTGTACAACCATTAGACTTGCCCATTTTGCTTGGTCGATAGGATAGATGATGCCTGCTACAAGCATGTTATCAATTTTCTTTTTGACTATCTCCTTGTATTTGTGAGCTAGTTTATAAGGCCTTTTCTTCACAGGTCGAACATCCAGTTTAGTATCAATTTTCATTTCTCCCATTTCATGGACTAAGCCTTTGAGGTATTTATAATATCTAGAAAATAAGTCTCAGAACTCTTTTAAGAAGTTCAGTATCTCTTTGGTCTGTCCTTCACTCCAGTAGTCACCAATCTTTGCCATTTTTGGTCGGTCATCATTTGAGATGTCGAATTCTTCAGTTTGACTTTAGCATCTCACCATTCTGGTGCTTTGGCTTCATTGATCGGTCGAATTCCTTCTTTAAATTGTGAGAATGTGGTAGGGAAGTCGGCTACAGTCATTCTATTGGTATCCTATTTGTCGGTTGTTTCTACTTTCAGGATTGTACAGATAAGTTTGGTTGTTTTGACATGGTTGGATTTCCATCTAAAGCTTTTCCCTTCTATATTTTCATTGTCTAACTGTAGTCTTGTCGACTATGGTTTTGTCCTTGTTTGGATATTGTTACATTTCATTGTCTGTCAGTTATCTTGTAAGGGTTTGTTTTTGGTCGGCTGGATAAATTCTTTAATCTGTTTTGTTGTTTTGACCAAGTTTTCATTTTGAGGTATAAAGTTGAAGTCTTTAATGAAATTTTCCCGGAGTTCATGCCATAAGAATGTTTCACCTCTGGCTTCTTCCATTTTATACCATTTGTTTGGTAAGTTGGCGAGGGTTGATGGGAACAAGTGTGGCCATGCTCATTGATCCTTGTATCTCAGTCTTCTCCACTCTTTTTCATAGGTTTTGATATGATCTTTTGGGTTATGTGCTTGAGTAAATAAAGGTATCTGAGCTTGTTGGATTAACTTCTTTCCTCCAAACCTTTCTACAAAGTAATTTGAAGCTGTTGTCCAGGTCTGCAGTCTTGTCTGATGGGTATCCCACCATCTAGTACCTTTTTTTGTAAAAATTTCTACTAGGCTTTGAAGTCGGACATGTTCACCAATATTTTTTGAAACCTGTTCTACATGCATGACTGGTGATTCCCTTTCCTTGTATATTGGTACCTGTGTAGTATTTACATTGGTAGGTTGTAAGGTAGGGTATTCTCTAATTTTTTTCTCAAAGATTTTTGGGACAATGGACACTATGAAGCACTATTGGGTGGGATTTTTCTGCACTTTTTGAATAGTCTAGCACCCTCTTGCTTGTGTTTCATAGTTCTTGATCTCCCAATCATATAATTCGGTGTTTGAATTATAGCCAACTGAGTCCTGGTCACCTAAATGAAGTTCTTCGTAGATGTTAGGTTCTGTATAATCTGTATTGTTTTGAATCTGGTAGAGCTGTCGGACGTCGACTTCTTCATCGACAGGTTTAGTCCAAGGTTCTCCTTGAGATGGGTGAATAGGTACAAGGACCTTTTGTCCATTTCCTTTCAAATCGATCCTCTCTTTGTCCAGGGATATCGATGCTTTCATATTTCTACCCCAAGGCCGAGCTACTAACGCTGGGAAGGAACTGGATCCTTCCTTAGGGTCAATGATTTTGAAGTTGACCTTGGTCGAGATTCCTTTTATGGTTGTGTCCACGTTCTTCCAAACTCCAATGGGTTCAATTAGGCCCTGGTCAGCTAGTTTCAGGTATATGCCTGACTCATGTAGTTGAGGTCCGCCCATTTGTTCCCAAGTGTCACGAGTCATGATGTTTACTTGTGATCCAAAGTCGAGCACTACTTGTCGGATGTGGTATCCTTCGATTTACAGGTCGACAAGTGGGTCGGCATCACCTTTGTCTTTTTGATTTAAGCTGTAGATGTTCTTTGTTTGTTTTTCAGAGTTGTTACATTTTATTTCATATAACAAATCGATGAACTGAGAGACTGAGTTATCTTTTTGTACAAGCTGGATTAATTCGTTTATTGTGTTATGTCGAGTGTCATGAACTTGTTCTTGTCATGCAATTTCTTTGAATACATTGGTTTCTTCTTTATATGTTTGTTTTTCTTTCAGTGGATCAGGATATACATTTTTCTCTTTGATTTTGCTGATTCGTGGGTTATCACCTCCTGTTTTTGTTCCTTGTCGAGTTACAATATGCAATTTTTTTGTGTTTATTACATTATCTTTTTGCACATAGGACAAGACATTAACATTTTTCTTTGTATTAATTTTTTCCAACATGGTAGGGGAATCCTCTAGTGAGTGATCCCCTACTCCACAATGCGTACAAAATTTGAGATTAGTTCTGTCTTTATACGGACAGTCTGCATACCGGTGTCCCTCCTTATAACATGTAAAGCACTGGATGGGTCAACGTGGTCGGCTGTCGCAATTCCCAGGGAATCGACCTCTTCCTCCGTAGCCTGCATGTCGATTGTCAAACCGACGCTCGTATCGTCAACCATCATATCTCTGGCCATTCTGTTCGTTTGCTAAATTGTTTTTCTCGTTATGTTGTGCAACTACATTAGTTTGGTAGACTGCTCGATAATTTTGTCAGTTCTTCAGGTTCAAATGACAGTCGGCTGTGTTATGATTTTTGGTTTCATAGATTGCACACAAGGATGCCTTGCTGTTCTTCATGTTGAATAAGCAGTCTTTTGTCGAGTGGTTCCCATGTTCCTGGTAAATGTCACAAAAGTATTTGGTCTGCACGAATCGAACGTATTATCGGCTGTATTCTTGTCGACAGTTATCTTTGGAGTAGCCGACCGTCGAGCATTTAGTGCACCAGATCTGCTGATTCTTGAGGTTTAACTCCTTTAAGGACTTCTGCACACTCTCTAGCTGTTCTTCCAATCTATGGTCAGTGGAGTAAGCGGGTATATCCTCATCCATATATACTTGAAGAGATTTTGTTAGCGCATCTTCGTAAGATTTGAATGTTTCCAGACTGATGTGTCGGCATACTTTCTGAGATAACCCTACAAGAAACCACTGGATTAGTAACTGTTCATCTATAACATAGTCCAGCTGGCTTAGAATGTCTTTCCAATGCTTATCATAGTCGCGGATAGTTTCCCCTTGCTTCTGTGAAGTTGTTTTTAGTTTTTTCACTGCCAGGTGTTTGGCATCTAGAGTTTTGAAAAATGATAAAAATTGCGGCTTGATCTTGGCTTTGGTTGCTCTAGTTTGTCTTTCTAAAAAGGTCATATACCAGGTCAATGCCCTTTTCCTCAAGGCACCAGAGAATTGTGCCATTTGTCTATCTTCGTCTGTAACTTGGTTGGCCTCCCAAGTCAACTCGTAGACGAACTAGTGTCGTTTGGGGTCCTCATCCTCCTCATATAGAGGAATGTGAGCCGATTCGTGACCCATGTCTAAATCACTGTCACTACTCTCAGGAGGTGGTGGTGGTTGAAGTGGGGGTGGGGGTGAGGGTGGTGGGTTTATTGGTTTATTTGTCTCTGCGGGACTATGGTCGATGAAACTTCCATTCCCGTCGGTTGTTGATTCTTCATCGACTGGCAGTCGGTTGATGTCCACTTCTACTGTCGATGGCCCACTGCAAATATTTGTCTGTAGTTCTGAATGTTCTGTGTCTTCTAGAGCTGTATTTGGCAGGGGGGGTGCTCCTTCATGTGTCGGAAAGAGTAAGTGGATACTTCATTTGGAGGGTACTGCTTGAAAGGTAACCCAATTCCCTTCCTCTCACCGACGTATAATGAGGTGTCATCCAGTGTATGTTTCATCGTCTAGTTGACTCCATATACCAAAGTCACCAACTCGTAGTCAGAGGTCCTCTTTGATAATAGTCTGTATCCAGGTACACAGATTCAATGGAGAGAGGGTTGTTCCTTCATGGGTAGCTCTTAATTGAAGAGCTTCTGGCTGCTCTATCCACAGTTCTTCCTCCGTAGGGGATGCCTCTTATTCCACGCCTTCATGTTGGTCATGACCCGACTCTGGAGGATTCTCTTCCTCATCGGTCGCCCTAGGAATCCTTCCTCTATGCAGCTCTAAGGATCGTTCTCTTCTTGCTTCCCTCCTCTGTTGTCTCTCTTCCCTCTCTATTTTTTGAATGTTTGACATACCTTCGTGTGATACTCTTCTCTTGAGTTCCCTTTGGGTCGACTTCTCATTACTGGTGAATGGTATCTGTTTCTAGTCGGCTAGAATCCACTCTACTCTATCTCGACATATGACCAGCTACACCCCCATAGCCTACCCGACGCTTTTTAGAAAGCCCGGATAGTTCAGTCTATTTTCTTAGGAAGTATTCCCACTCCCTTTCTGCAATAAATTTTCCCACTTCCTTTGCTTCTCCGCCGAGTTAGATTTTGATGGCAGTTCGTGAAGTGATGGACGAGGTTCGACAATATGTCCTACTCCCTTCTCGATCAAGAATTTGAAGAGCAAGGTCGGTAAGGAGCACAGAAATTGCTCGGTGAGATCTGTGTAAAATTTCTCCTTGACGGTTTCCACTGAAGTTCTATCTTCGACTGCTTGCTCCTCACAGAAGTCGTCGGTGATTTTCTCGAACCACTCCGATAAGTTTTTTATACCTCCTCGTATCAATTTTTCTACCAACTATTGTTCTTTAGTCCCTTCCATATTTCTCATCCAGGAGTTCCTTCAGAAGTTGGGGCACTGATTCGACAAACTTTTCATGCATCTCTGTGAAAAATCTTTCTTTTGCTTGTGTGATTGTTAATATATTCCTTCGTGCGTAATTCTGTAAATAGTTTGCAACTTTACGTTTCCACCAGTCCTTGATCTCCTACTCTGGTATCATTTGTTTGCATGCATCTCAGATATGTACTACCAGCAACAGAACCAATGTTGTAATCTCACAGATCATATAAGGTTACCAATAATACATACTAAAACATACATATAAAACAGAGACAAGAGATAAGAACAAATAGGTAAAGTAATAGATTATATTACAATGAGTCCATACAACAAAGAGAACTGAACTGAGTTCTCATTTGTCTCAATAGCCTAATATATATGATTACAAAACAATTACAAAATAACTACCTGTCGGTTCGGTGAACCGACGCGACCTTTAGGTGGCCGACCTAATCTCTATTTTAGTCGACCGACTGACTTAGTCAGCTGATCAACTAATTCGGCCCATCGAATTAGTTGGCTGATCGACTAAGTCGGCTATTGTTCAAGTCAACTTAACGACTTGCTCCTTCTACAGCAAGTCGAAGAATATCGAGATCAAGTATTACTATATCAGGGATATGGTGCAAAGAGGAGCAGTGAAGCTCCAATATATTATGATGGACAGACATATAGCTGATGTGTCGACTAAGCCATTGGCCAGAGTGAAGTTTGAATACTTCAGGGAGAAGCTTGGTGTTCTCCAAACTGAGGTTCCCTCCAAGGAGAAGTGATGAGTCCATGAGCCATTATGACATGGTGAGAGGATTGGTTCCTTCCATGGTCAGATGTAAGGGATGATCCATTCTGTCATGGTGAGAGGATTGGTTCCTTCCATGTCAGATATGAGTGTTGAGCCATTCTGATGTGACTGTAGGATTGGTTCCTACATGATCAGATATAATCGCTAAATGCCATTCTCTGAATGGAGGCACCTGGTCAGTTACCAGGAATACTTAGCCTAGAGTTGAGGGCCATTCTGATATGACTGTGGGATGTGTTCTCACATGATCAGATATAATTGCAGGGCTATTCTGATGTGATTGCAGGATGTGTTCCCACATGATCAGATATAAGTGCTGAAGGCCATTGTCTGGGAGAATGGAGGCACCTGGTCAGTTACCAGGAATCCTCAGCCTGGGGCTGAGAGCCATTCTGATGTGACTGTGGGATTGGTTCCCACATGATCAGATGTGAGTTTTGTGCCTTTCCACAGATGGTAGTAGGTCTGTCCTACCATGCTGGTGATTGTAAGTGATGTGCCTTTCCATAGATGGTAGTAGGTGTGTCCTACCATGCTAGTGGATGTGAGTGATAAGCCTTTCCACAGATGATAGTAGGTGTGTCCTATCATGCTGGTGGTTGTGAGTGCTATGCCTTTTCACAGATGATAGTAGATGTTTCCTATCATGCTGGTGAATGTAAGTGCTGGGCCTTTCTGACATGGTTCTTGGATGTGTTCCTCCCATGGTCGAATGTGAGTGCTGGGCGTGCATTTCTGATATGGTGTTGGATGTGTTCCACTTATGGTCAGATGTAAGTGCTGGGCAGGCCATTCTAACTTAGTGTTAGATATAACTGCTGAATAATACCTACATGGTGGCTAGGTCACAACCAGCATGAAAAAGGGCTAGCTCTGTAGAACTTCATGTGACAAGAAGAATCATGAGATATCACCCATGTTGACGATCCAACAGTGATGATCCAGATCGAGTGATGATCCAGATCCAGTGATGATGTTTCAGTAATGATCCAGATCGAGTGATGATCCAGATCCAGTGATGATCCAGATCGAGTGATGATCCAGATCCGATGATGAAGATGACTTGAAGATGAAGATAACTTGAAGATGAAGATGACTTGAGGATGAAGATGACTTGAAGATGAAGATGACGAGAACTTGATGATGATCTAGTTGATACAGAGAAGAAGACCAATGCTGACAAATTGTGTCAAGAGAATACCTCTTAGTTAAGAGGGAGTGTTGATGTATTTGTAACTTGGAATGTATTCATCCATATATCTTATGTATTGTACCCTGATGTTTATTCCGGGAAGTGTCTGTAATGTATTTGAGTCATGTCATGCCCCGATGTTCCTATTAGGAGATCCAATAATCTAAACAAGTCATGCCAAGTCATTGTGGGAAACCCTCTTATTGATCAAGGGTTAAAGTCCCCGCAGTTGTGGGGACCTAGGGTTATTAGACTATCCTAGAGAAGTCAGCCCTAGTGAATTATTGTAAAGTCAGGAATTGGTATAAATAGAGAGTGAGCCTCTTTATTTATCACACATTCACTCACACTCAGTTGTAGTGCATAACTGAGAGAGAAGAAGTTGCTGGGACAAGAGGGAGAGAGAGACTACTACTGTCGGGAGATCATCTTACTATTTTTTGGGGTTTTGATTTTGGTGTTGATTCTATCTCTAAGGAAGTTGTGGGGTTTTCTCCTTTATGGTTTCCCTGAGGAAAAAAATTGTGTTCATTGTCTCTTATGTTTGATTACCGTGCTTTTTATTCTCTTAGTTAAAGATCCTAATATAATGCTAGCTCAAATGATAAAAATCTAACAAGGTGTCCCTACGGAGGAAGATAGAGTCAGCGCTGTGGGAGCAGGTGATAGAGAGGTGATTTATCACATTAACGAGAAGATGGTGACAAAGTAGGAGTGGACACAATTTCATCAGAATTGGGATGATCAGAAGAAGCAAAGATAAGAGAGAGTAGACGAAAATATGAATAACGGGTGTGAACCTGAAGATCATGAAGAAGTTATGGGGGAGAATCATCACAATGACGGTGATCCCCCGCATGAGGGGACAATTGCTACAATCCATTTCCCCATTCGACAGCTAGCTGGACAAACCCCCATGAAAAGCATATCACCATCAGTATTACCTTGTTTTCATGGAAAGGCCACAGAGGATCCGGATGAGTTCCTCTTCGAGTTTGACATCCTCTATCGTAGCTACGACTACATTTCCAGTGAGCAGAAGTTAAAAATTTTCTCTGCTACTTTGAAGGATAATGCACTGTGCTGGTTCATGAGCCTGGGTGGTGAGACTGTCACCACCTAGGATCAAATGAAACAGTTCCTTGAAAAATACCAGGAGTACTGTAACACTAAAGATAAAAGAGAAGAACTGTTCAAGATGGTACAAAAGGATGAAGAAATTTTGGAAGATTTCATTGAGAGGCTTTTGTACAATGTGCAGAGGGATGGACAGACTACTATGGGGATAGATGTGCTCAAGATAATCCTACTTCATGGGATTAGAGAAGACTTCCTAGGTATGTTGAACTTGCTGGGAAAGGGGGATATGTCGAAGGACCCATTTGAAAAGATTATTGAATTATGCAGAAGGTATTCCAGAGGATCATCTAGGACCAAAAACAAGAAAAATTGGAACTAGATGTCTTCGACAGAACATAGAAGTCATCCAGTGGAGGAGCCACTCGAGCAGAAATAGGAAACCTTCTTGAGAACTTCAAGACAGAGATGATGAGCTCCATCTCCTCAGAAATAGATGTCTTGAGGGTGAAGCAGAAGTAAGCAGTAGAAGATCTAACACTTGGTGTATTCTACCCCAGATGTAGGAAGACACACCCCCTGAATGAGTTTCCACTTGATAAGGTGGAAGTGTGCCAACTCTATGAATTGAACCATGATATGAAGGAGTTCCGCTTACTACCTCAAGTGAAGGAAATTTTGCAGGCATCAACTCCATATGTGGAACCAACCTACTCCATTTCCTAGAAGAAGCCTTGGAAACCTTGAAACCAATGTATGAATCTAGACTCACCTCTGTTTTTGAATAATATGAATAATTGGAATAATATGCATCACATGAATACACAATTCCCTTCACCTTATTCCAACCATCAATGGCATCCTTCTAAACCTCCTATGCAAAATTTCAACTCCTTGAACCCTTGGACACAACCACCAAACCAACATATTTCTTAGTATCTTGGGTAGAGGAACTCCCATCCAGGAAACTAGTTTCCTCATAACCAACTTCCTCAACAGTTTCCACATCAACAGTTTCCTCACCAACAATACCCTCCTCAACAATACCCTCAAACATACCATCAGTATCAGCAGTCGCAGCTGCAACTCCACAACAATGCTGCACCTAAGATTCCTATACGACCGCAGCTTCCTGCTCAAACTAACCCCAACCCAAACAATAAAGTAGTCCACCAGTTTGAGACTGCCAACATGCCCACTTACTCCATTACTCCAGTTCCCTGTAATGACATACACTTATGATCAGGGAGAGTAGTGGAGCCTTTAGTCATTGAGGATGTTCCATCCTCTGTGTTTGAAGAAAGGATGAATCAACAGTACTCATCCAATGCAACAATCCCCATTATTGAGGATGATGAAAGTCCTACTGAGAAACCGCCTGAAACTCAAAGAGAAACAACTATTGAAATACAACCTACATAACTGATTAGAGAACCTCCATACCCTGAAATACTGACACTACAGAAAGCAGTGGAACAACCCCAGTTTAAACTCTTAGGAGAGTTTAAAAATATATATGTCAAAATTCCACTGCTGCAGGCCCTCCATGATGTGCCTATCTATGCCAAAACAGCCAGGGACCTATGTGTAAGAAAACCAAGGATCCTCCCACTGTCCATGTCATAGGGAAACTATTTGAAATGATAATGGGAAAAACTCTCCTGGCCAAATATGATGATCCTGGGAACCCCACTGTCACAGTGCATATTGGGAACACACAGATACCAAATGTGTAGGTAGATCTAGGAAAAACTATTAATGTTATGATCATAGAAACTATACGAAAAATTGGGATCACCAATCTTCGGCCAACCCCTACCATTTTAGAACTAGATGACAGGTCCATTATCAAACCTGAGGGAATCTTGGATGACCTCGTCGTGTCAGTTGACTTGTGGGAATACCATGATGACTTCTTGGTTTTACAACCTAAGTTGCAGCTAGGGGGACATCGACTGATCTTGGGAAGACCTCGGTCAGCCACAACAGATGCTTGTATCAACTGTTGGTCAGGCTCTATGACCATCTCATATGGGACCAAAACAAAAAACCTTACCTTGTATCCTCTAGCTCGACCTAGTCTAGAAGCTGAAATTCCATTATGGATGGAGCTAGAGGAAGATGAAGGCATTCAACCACTGTTAACAATAGGGAAGGAGTTGACCTTCAAGGATGAAACAAAATATGATTCCATTAATAGTTTCATCAGTGAGCCCACTTCTGTCAATAAAAAAATTTATTAGATCCTGAACAGTACTCTAGGTGAAGTATAGCAAGAAAATATCACAAAGGAGACATTAGTCAGTGATGCCCACATAATTCTAGTGCTGAAAAATTTGAAAAGTGTTCTAGTTGAGACAGATCCGGGAAAAAAACTGAACATCAATCCTAATCTTTCTCCTGATGAACAGGAACACCTAATCATGTTAGAAAATAGGACCACAGATAAATAACAGATATACAGTTAAATCATTGAACAAGATGTAAAACACATTAAACACATTACAGAGAGACATAGATATAACGTGGTTCACCCAAACGATGAGCTACGTCCACAAATAAATTGCCAATCCTTTTATTACTGTCCAGAAAGATGAAGGGATACAACTTGCAGCTAAACCACTACACTTCCTCTTCACGCTCTCACAGTCTCTCTCACACAATCACAGAGATTGTTTACAATGCAATAATGTTGGGGCTCGGACCTTGAAGGTCCTTAATTTTGGCAACTCCGCGGTTTTTGTGCGAAGCTTGTAAGCGGAGTTGCGGTCCAAAATAGTCTTAGGGGCTTCGGGGTTGGGTTGAAGCCCCTCTTTTTGTAAATGTCCCATGGTTTAAGCCCATGGTATTGTAATAGTGCACTTGTATAAATAGGAACTTATGTAAAGGAGTCAAAAGGGTTTTTTTTGTGTATGATGATAATTTGATGCGGAGAAGCTAAGGTCTATTTTTGGGGTTAAGGTTAAGTCCCAGCTGAGTGCGTGGATGACCTCTGTAGCTGAGTGCACAGATCAGAACTGTGTGTTTGTAAAGTGTTGAATATAAACACAGTTCTGTGGATGTAGCCCCTAACCTAGGGGTGAACCACGTATATCTTGTGTTGTGGTGGTTCTTGTTATTTTGTTCCTGTTATGTTTTATGCATTTGATAAGTAGATGAATGATAAAGTAAGATAAACTGTTAAGTATTAACTTCACTGTGAATTCCCAGTTAAGGGTTAAGCAAGAAACTATCTCTTTATCTAAACTGTGAAGCTATTTAAGTGAAGATCGAAGCTCTGTATTGTATGATTATTCTTTGTTAAGGCTAAAGGTACAGTAATATCCCTCTTTTGCCTACAGAAACCTAATTCTGCGGCACCCCATAGCTGTTTCGAGTGAGATTGCAACCTGTTCACAGGTTGTTTTCGAAAGGGCCAACACTGTGGGTCTCTTTGTTGGTGCGAAGATAAGAGTATAAGAATCCGGGTCTACCCTAAGCCCAACAAATTGGTTCCATTTCCGGTTGAACCAGTATCTGCTTCAAGAGGGATCTACGTTGTACCTTGAGGGATATGATTTGGAGGCCCTCAGTAAAAGAAATCAGTGACTGGATTGAAGATACTTATATGAGATTTTCTAAACAAGAAAATAAAGATCCTCGTCGTAGCTCAGACGAATTCTTGCAAAGGTATGTTTATTCTGATATTTATGAAATTTTCTTTGCTAGTATCCACATAGAATTGTACCAGTGGTTATCCAGGTTGACAGAAGGAAAGAAAAACTTCAAAGAAGATCAGTCTCCTGCCTGGACCCCAGAAAGAATTAAGCTGTTGAAAAGTGTGAACAACGCGGTATCAAGAGCTGTTGATTTCTGGATAACGCGAACCCTTGAAGCATTTGTGATGGAGTTCGCCATCGACACACATACTTCTTTCAGCGAAGCAGAAAGACAGTTTTTCAAAGGACCAAGGGGTAAGTACCTGAATTCATTAAGTTTGAAAATTAAAATGCTCTTGGCTGAAAAAGGCATATTGCTTATCCAATCAGATTGCTAGATTTATTGCTACTAACCTATGTTTGAAAGCGAAAGTGACTTCGACGAGCAAAGTGGTTTTCTTCGCAACGGTAAAAGATACAAGCGAACTTTTGGAACCTATAACCTAGGACAGAATACCGATTATACCTCATTAAGCCCAGAAGAATCTGAATCTAAAGAAACCCCTTTTGTTAGAAACCCTCCTATAACTCCACAGCGCAGATCTGTTATCCTTGAGAACCCTTCGCAGTCCGAAAGTAACCCTAGCCTGAGTAGTCCTGTCACAGGTCAGTCTACCTCAGAAAGTTCCCTTCCTCCTGTTACCAGTCTTCCCCCTCCTTCCCCCCCTCGATCCGCTATGGCCCATGTGAATGATGATATCAAGCTCCCAGTCTTTAAAGGAACTGGATCAGAGGATCTAGAGTAGTTTTGGTTCTTATGCGAAGTTGTTTGGACTGCTAAGAATATTATGGATCAAAATACAAGAAGAGTGCAGCTGGTCACCTCTTTCAGAGACCGAGCTTTGACTTGGTTTATGAAGTTTTCCAGTACTCAGAACTATGCCTTAGCTGATATTAAAAAAACAATGATAAAAGAATTCAAGAAGCCTAAATCGGAGTCACAGTGTATAACTGAACTGAAAGAAATTCAGTAGAAGCGAGGTGAATCAGTTTGGGACTTTGATCAGAGTTTCAAGGTTCTGTTGGATCAATTTAGCTTCACTATTGGACCAGAACAACATAAAGAATGGTTCCTTGCAGCACTATTGCCCCATATCAGGACTCCACTTATGCAACAGAAGGTTGCTGATAAGCAAGAGGCGTTGGAAATTTCTATGAAACTTGAAACAGCTCCTGTTGGAGATAATTCCGGAATAGCCCAGATACAAGCACAGTTAGCAGAAATGGATTTGGAGCTTCGTGACATGAAAAAAGGGAAATCTATTCGAGAAGAGGTTTGGTGTACACGATGTAAGACAGAAGGTCATGACAAAGAACAGTGTCCTACATTTAGGAATTATTTGAATACTGGTGCACCAAACCCGTTTAACCCTAATGTCCTATATTGTGAGATCTGTAGAACAACTAGCCAGCATCGACTCGAAGATTGCTATCTGCTGCAGAGATATGTTCAAGTACCTAAGAATCCCTATTGCAAGTTCTGTAAGTTAGTTGGACACAACGAAGATGAATGTCGTAGCTTTGACCTCATGAGAGAGCGAACCTATGATGCTTATAGGGTACAACCCGATGCACAAGGCAATGATGGATATGGTTACCGTGGTAGTACATCAAGTCGAGGTCGTGGTGGTATGCCTGGAAGAGGATGAGTCCAGGTTATTTGCTATAACTGTAATCAGGCAGGACATGTAGCTAGAGACTGTCGGAACCCAACTACGACATGTCGATATTACAGAGCAGTCGATCATGTGATTGAGCAATTCCCATAGTTGATAGCCAAGATACAAGAAAGAAATGGCGCTCCTACTCAGAATGTTCAGATGATTGCTGTAGAGAAAAGACCTGTCCCGGCCATTAATGTTGTTACAAGGAGTGGAGGTACGACGCAAGTACAGAATAAGGGGAAACAACCTGACGAGGCTTGGGTCCGTAAGACCCCAGCAAAAATTCTAGCCTTCGATGTTGGAAGAGAAAAAGGAACATTTATGGAAGCTAAAAAAGACTTTGCTGATCCTAGGCAACATCATCAACAGCAGTTACAGTTTCAAGAAGCTTCGCCGGATCAAGTAAGTACACTAACATCAATCATTTTTATAGATTTGTATGAAGCTATTAAGAAATCATAATGCTTTGAATGAGTTACAGAAAGTTATTGCATCTTGCAAACCTAAGCGAAGCTCTGATAGAAGAAAAACTGTTAATAGAGTTAGAAGGATTGGAAGAGAAATGAGATTGCATGCTAAGATAGGAGATTATGACATGACTGATATCATTTTAGACCTAAGATTAGAAGTGAATTTCCTAACTAAGCAGACATGGGAACAAATGGGAAGACCTACACTTGAATGGTCCCCTATACAGCTGAGATTAGCTAATCAGTAGAAGATTGTGCCCTTGGGAAGATTCCCTAGTGTACCAGTGGACATTGATGGAGTCAGTACCTTAGCAGATTTTGAAGTCATTGAAATAATTGATGATAGCAACCCCTATCCAGCATTGCTAGGAATTGAATGGGAAATAGACAATTATGCAGTAATCAACCTTAAGAACAGACAGATGAATTTTGAAGGAAAAGGCTTGAGAGTCATAGTACCGTTGGACCCTTCTCAAGGAGAAAGGTATACAGAGCCAGTCAGAGATGAAGATCAGGATGTTTTGGATCATATTTATAACATCACAGCTAAAGAAGAATACTATGTTAACCCTACTACTGAAGGTATAATGGATTGGTAGTGTGACAGTTCTTGCATGACTGATTCAGACGAAGGCCTAGAGAATTGGCAGAATAGACTTTATGAGCTACATGGACATCGATGTGCAAGAATTACCAAGTCTATCAGATGGGTTGGCTCACAGAAAAATATCTTACCTACTTTTGATGGCTTGACAGACCCAGAAGATTTTATTGTACAATTCTCAGAGCAAGTACCAGATTCACAGAAAATGGAGACTCTAGATTCAGTATTCAGAGCTGCAGCTTCCAGATGGTGGAATGGTCATAAAAAGTATATTCATAGTTGGAGAGCTTGTCAAAAGTTTCTTCACCTAAGATTCATAGATCAACCTCTGGAGGTACGAAGCAGATTTAATGGTAAGACTAGCCCTCAAGAACATTTGGAGAAGTGTTATGAAGCATGGAAGCATGTACCTTGTGAAGAATGGGTACATAGGTTTGTACACACTTTGGAACCTGTAGCAAAGAAATGGTACGCGGAGGTGGAGCTTCGCCATGGTACTGTAAGTTGGGTTAGCCTTGTTGATAGTTTTGTGCTCACATTTTCTATTAATGAGGATTGCCCTGCTTTGGATGTAGCTATTAGGGTGATCCATACTAAGGTGTTTGATGATAAAGAAATAGTTGAGTACCAACTTGATTGGAAGGAACAAGAAGCTAATGCAGTAGAATGCTATAACATCGCCATTGATGAAGACGATGACCCTTGCAACATTAATATTCCTGAGTCAGAAGGACACTGCGAAGTACATGGAGATTATTGGGATGAAGAAATGGTGAGCAAAGTGACTGAACTCCTCCATGAGTATCAGGACTTATTTTTGACGAAGTTTTCAGAAATTAAAGGTATCCTTGGTGATATAGGAGTGATAAAAATCCCTTTGAAAGATGATGCGAAGCCTGTGAAGCAGCACCCTTATAGGCTGAATCCTAGGTATAAAGAAAAAGTCAGGATGGAGCTAGATAAGATGCTCACTGCAGGAATAATTGAGCCCGTTGAAGAGTCTGAATGGGTCAGTCCTATGGTTGTACAAGAAAAGAAGACCAAGGGAGAAATCAGAATCTGTGTTGATCTGAGGAAGCTGAATGATGCATGTTTACATGATACTTTTCCTACTCCCTTTACAGATGAAGTTTTAGACAATCTCGGAGGTCAAGAGGTGTATTCTTTCACTGATGGATTTTCAGGTTACCATCAGATCAGAATCGCTCCAGAGGATCAACATAAAACAACCTTTGCTACAGAAATGGGATCTTTTCAGTATACTGTTATGCCCTTTGGATTGAAGAATGCACTTGCTATGTTTTCTAGATTAGTCATATCTGCATTTAAGGAATTTATACATAAGTTATTAGAAGTTTACTTTGATGATTGGACCATCTTTGGGTTATTGAAAGATCATATAGCCAGTTTAAGACTTCACATCCATTATTGTGAACTTACCACCTCCGAAGTCTATTAAGCAACTTCACACTAAGCTTGGTCATACTGGATATTACAGGAAATTCATTAAGGGATATGCTCAAATTACAGCCCCTATGCAAAAGAAATTGAAGAAAGATATTAAGTTTGAATGGACACCTGAATGTCAGGAAAGCTTGGAAATTTTGAAAGAAAAGTTGGTAACTGCCCCTATCTTAGTATTCCCTGACTGGAATAAGGATTTTCATGTTCATGTCGATGCATCTTCCATTGCTTTAGGTGTAGTATTGGCTCAGTCAGGTGAAGGTAATATTGATCACCCTATTTATTTTGCAAGTAGAAAATTGTCCACAGCAGAAAAGAATTATACTACGACAGAATGAGAAGGTCTAGCTATGGTTTATGCTTTGTAGAAATTTCGACATTATTTGTTAGGATCTCATTTTAAGATGTTCACTGACCATTCTGCTTTGAAGTATTTGGTTAACAATCCTGTGTTAGGTGGAAGGATATGCAGATGGCTGATTTTGTTTTAGGAGTATGACTTTGAGATCATAGTTAAGCCAGGAAGAATTAACCTGGGGCCTGACCACTTGTCGAGGCTCAAGTTAGGAGAAGAACCCACTAGTTTTGACGAATGTCTTCCTGATGCCCAGTTGTTTTCCATCCAGATGGTTGATGACTATTTTTAGGATATTGTTCAGTACTTGTCTATAGGTTTTGAACCTTCTGAGATGACAACACAACAAAAGAAGCAACTGGTGGTTAGAGCAGCTGACTTTACCTCGATAGTAGGACAGCTATCTAAGATGGGACCAGATGAAATACTGCACAGATGTGTCTTGGAGCATGAAAATCCATTGATTTTGGCTGAGGCACATTTTGGGGCAGCAGGAGGTCATTATGCAGGAAAAGCTACAGCACAGAAGATTCTGACAGCTGGATTGTGGTGGCCTACGATTCATAAGGATGCAAGAGAGTATTGCCACAGCTGTGATATCTGTCAGAGGACAGGAAAACCATCCAGGAGGGATGAGATGCCTCTGGTTCCACAGGTAACTTTACAAGCATTTGACAAGTGGGCTATTGATTTTGTTGGACCAATCAATCCCCCTGCAAAGAAATATGGAGCAAGATACATTATTACAGCAACTGATTACCTTACTCGTTGGGCTGAAGCTCAACCAGTCAAGGATTGTAGCGCTACTATAGCTGCAAAGTTCATCTTTGATAATATCTTCTTGAGGTTTGGATGTCCTAGAATTCTTATGAGTGATCAAGGATCACATTTTTTGAATAAGACTATTGAAGCATTGACCGAAGAATTTCAAGTATATCATCAGAAGAATTACTGCCTACCATCCTCAAGCAAATGGAACTGTTGAAGCCTTTAATAAGATTCTTGAGCATGCTCTGATGAAGGTTTGCAATGTTAATAGAAATGATTGGGATCTTATAATTCCAGCAGTATTAGGGGCTTATAGAACCACTTGCAAGAAGTTGACAGGCCACACACCTTTTAGGCTGGTATATGGACAAGAAGCAGTCATGCCCATGGAGTACATTGTTCCTAGCCTCAGAATATCTGCCTTCACAGAGATGGATAATCCAGCCGTGTTAAATGAAAGACTGGCGAAGATACTGGAACTAGAAGAAGACAGATTCATTGCAGGTTTCCAGCAGCAAGTACAGAAAGCTAGAGAAAAAGCATGGCATGATAGACACATTAAGAAGAAACATTTTCAGAATGGTGATCTTGTGGTCTTGTACGACAGTAAATTCATGAAGTTCCCAGGTAATTTCAAGACACATTGGAAAGGACCATACATAGTTCAGATAGTTACCGATGGTGGTGTAGTTTAGTTAGATAAATTGAATGGGGAAATTTTGCCCTCCATGGTGAATGGAAGTAGATTAAAGAAGTACAGGGACAAGCCTGTACCTCTTGATTAGAAGTAATAGCAAGAAGAAGAGTCTAAGTACCAAGAACAGTTGAAATTGGGTACTAGACTATAATAAAGCTATTCTCAGAGAGCTTAAGTAGATTGTTGAAAAATTTATGAAGTGTCGAAGGATTGGGGAAGAAAATTCTGTCGTGGGTCGAAGTTCGAAGTTCTGTTGAAGCTTATGTCAGGATGGGTCGAAGGTCAATATTGTGTCGAAGGTCCTTATTGTGGTGAAGCTGAAGTTAGTGTTCATGCCAGAGAAGAAAGGTGTGTCGAAGCTTAAAATGCGACCGTTGAGAAAAATTAGATTTGGTGGCGCCGGTACATTAACTTCATTAACTGCCTGTAATGATGAGTTTTTGGGAAATCTAGCACCGTTTGGACAAGATCTACAGCCGCTCTGTCAAATTTGGTGTCTTTAATGCATAATTATGGCAGATTTGGTCATTGGATTCTATAAGAAGACACCCAGACCTGTGAATTTCGCATTATGCATTTTCTTGAGTTGAGTCCATGTCAGCTGATCGCAAAGTCCAGGAATTGTTGAGAGAATTCAGACAGAGGGGTTTGTAGAACCTTATGAGCAACCCACCTGCATCTGCACCTTGTGAAGAGACCTCCCCAGGGATGAATCAACCAATGCAGACATGATCAACCAGAAATAAATTTAAGGCAGAAGTTCGCTCTAAGCGGAACGAAGAAAGACACAAGCCATCAGGAAAGACACCATAGGATCCCGAGATGAATCCTGCTGGTTCTGCAGAGCTCCCACCTGAAGGTTTTGAAGACTTCGGTGAGGATGAAAATGTTGCATCACAACATCCACCATATCTTCCACCTGTTCGACCAGGAGTTTAGCCACCTCAGCAGACAACCAAGTTCATGTTACGCACCCCTTCGCTGCCACAGGGTGTGTAGTTGGTGAGAATGGAGGCAGTTCGAGGGATGGGGTCGCTGATAGATTTAGAAGGCCCAATGATTCCCATGACCATCATAAATATTATGAAGAGAAAGATGACACCGAAAAATATTTCGAGAAGGAAGATAGCAGAATGAGAGACGGTCATAGGGAACACAGGCATTCTGCTAAGGATGAAAGGATGAAGGATAGAGCAATCCATGGCAGTGGTAGAAGTAGCAGAAGGGATGACGATGATGATAGGCATATAAGGGAGAAAGAAAGCAGGAGGATTAAAGATGATGCTTACAGATATGCAGACGGATACAGGGCTCGACAGAGTGCAAAAGGAGATAGTGGAGAAGGAGCAAGCAGTCGAAGATATCATGCGCATCCTCAACAAGCAATTTACTATCTTTGCCAACAAGATTCTTCCACCAGAAAAGCAGCAGAGTGTTCTGGGACGGGACACTGGTGAGTCTTAGGGGCCTGTTGGGGCTCGGACCTTGAAGGTCCTTAATTTTGGCAACTCCGTGGTTTTTGTGCGAAGCTTGTAAGTGGAGTTGCGGTCCAAAATAGTCTTAGGGGCTTCAGGGTTGGGTCGAAGCCCCTCTTTTTGTAAATGTCCCATGGTTTTTGGGTACCCATGGTTTAAGCCCATGGTATTGTAATAGTGCACTTGTATAAATAGGCACTTATGTAAAGGAGTCAAAAGGGTTTTTTTTGTGTATGATGATAATTTGATGCGGAGAAGCTAAGGTCTATTTTTGGGGTTAAGGTTAAGTCCCAGCTGAGTGCATGGACGACCTCTGCAGCTGAGTGCGCAGAGGGTTTTGGAAGAAAGGTTCTGCAGCTAAGTGCATAGATTTGGGTTGTTGAGAAGATCTGCAGCTGAGTGCATAGATCAGAACCGTGTGTTTGTAAAGTGTTGAATATAAATGCAGTTCTGTGGACGTAGCCCCCACACTGGGGGTGAACCACGTATATCTTGTGTTGTGGTGGTTCTTGTTATTTTGTTCCTGTTATGTTTTATGCATTTGATAAGTAGATGAATGATAAAGTAAGATAAATTGTTAAGTATTAAATTTGCTGTGAATTCCCAGTTAAGGGTTAAGCAAGAAACTGTCTCTTTATCTAAACTGCGAAGCTATTTAAGTGAAGATCGAAGCTCTGTATTGTATGATTATTATTTGTTAAGGATAAAGGTACAGTAATATCCCTCTTTTTCCTGCAGAAACCTGATTCTACGGCACCCCATAGCTGTTTCGGGTGAGACTGCAACCTGTTCGCAGGTTGTTGCCGAAAGGGCCAACACTGTGGGTCTCTTTGTTGGTGCGAAGATAAAAGTATAAGAACTCGGGTCTGCCCTAATCCCAACAAATAATACCATACACAACTGTGTTACAATGCTTTCTTTTATAGGGGAAAAATACCATGGGAAAATACTATAGTTAACCCAATACCATGGGTCTGCATAAATGTTGGCCAATACACATCCCAAAACATTTTCTTAGGGGCTCCACCCCTGAACCCCAAAGTAGGGGGAATGAGTGTACAGTACACCTGGGGTACAAACACGACTAAATAATATCTATGGAATGGAAGATCAGGCTCCACAACCAATAGATCACTCTCTTGAAAAAGCATAATGGGTAATTTGCTTGGGAGTACACAGATATGAAGGGTATCCCTCTAATCTGTGCACCCACCACATTTACATCAGGAGTGACTCCCGGCCTGTGTGCCAACCACAACGAAGGATGAACCCCAATATTAGGGACATAGTGAAAGAGGAAATTCAAAAACTATTGGAAGCAGGGTTTATATACTCAATCTCAGACAAAGAGTGGGTTTCTCCACTCATGGTAATACCCAAGAAGAATGGGAAATGGAGAGTCTGCATAGATTATAAAGAGTTAAACAAGGCAACACAGAAATACCACTTTCCTTTGCCTTTCATTGATCACGTACTTGACACCCTGGCTAGGAAGAAGCTCTTCTCCTTTCTGGATGTGTTCATCGGGTATAATCAAATCCAGATTGCTCCTGAGGACCAAGACAAGACCACTTTCACCTGTCCCTAGGGTACCTTTGCATACAGGGTACTCCCCTTCGGTTTGTGCAACACAACTGCCACCTTTTAGAGAGATGTGATTGGTATATTTTCAGAGGTGGTTAATGACACTATGGATATTTTCATGGATGACATTACCCTTTATGGCAGTGATTTTGAGGAGGCACTGAAAAATTTGGAGAAGGTTTTAATGCTCTGTGAGAAAACCCAACTATCTTTGAGCACTGGAAAGTGCCATAGGATAATGAGAGAGGGTGTAGTGTGGGGGCACTTTATCTCTGCTGATGGTATCCAAGTAGATCCATCCAAAATTAGGGTAATTGAAAATATACCCACTCCTGAAACATAGAAAGAGGTACATAGATTTCTAGGGCATGCTGGTTATTATAGAAGATTCATAGAATTTTTTTCCAAACTAGCTTCTCCTTTATTTACCTTATTGATGAAGGATGTACAGTTCATTTGGAATGATGCATGCCAGATAGCATTCACTGAAATTAAGAAGAGTCTATCTACAACTCCTATCTTAAGGGGGCCCAATTGGGCTCTGCCTTTTCACATTTCTTCAGATGCCTCTGACACTGCCATTGGAGTAGTGTTGGGACAGTAGGATGATCAAGCACCATATGCAATTTACTACATCAGTAAAAACTTGGCCCCTGCCGAACTCAATTACACTATTACAAAGAAATAATTTTTAGCCATTGTCTACTCCATTAACAAATTCAAGCACTACATCACTGGATACCCCACTTTTGCACACACTGACCACTCAGCCATCAAGTATTTAATGAACAAACCCGTTACAAATTCTAGGATAACTATATGGATGTTACTGTTACAGGAATTCGATATTACCATTATTGACAGACCTGGGAAAGAAAATATTGTTGCTGATTTTTTATCTCATTTTACTATCAGTGATGAATTACTTATGGGAGGAGTTTGACTAAACAGATAGGTAGGACAGTTTATTTAGTTCATCAACTACTTAGTGTTTAATCATAGACAGTGTGGATTATCTTTGAAATAAAAATACTTCCCTGGGTTGAAAATTTATATTGAGCATTCTGCATGATAGTTTTAATTAACTAGCATATAGAGTGACCAACACAATTTTGCATTGAAAAATCTTCTCTTATTTACAGGGAAGACAACTATAACAAGAGGAGGATAAGAGAGGTTGTAGAAATAGAAAAAATGAATAATAATTTAAATAAAGATGATGGTTTAAAGTTAAGTAATACTTGGAAACCTTCGATTAATAAAATTAAAAGGAATTGGAAAACATAGGCCAGTTTCAATTGTTTAATATTCCCCGACCATCTATTTATTTCTTATAAGCCCTTTATCCTTCATTTCTTTCTCCTATTCTGAGTTTCTTCCCTTACGATGGAACCAATTATTTGGTAGTCTAAAATGTTGGTTTCAAAAAAAGAACACGGGGCTCCTTCTTCACAAATTATATCCCTGTGATAATGAACTCTTTGATTTCTAATATTTCTTTGTTATACTATGGTGATACTTTATGGGATCAAGTGAGAGTGATGATAAAGGGAAATAAACACAATTGAACAAATGCAAAAATATGCCAACCAAAACAAATGCCATATGGTGCAAAGTGAGTGACAAGTGCTTGATTTTTTGTGTGAATGGTCCACAAGCTGGTTCTTTTGTGACTACGAGTTAGGTGATCTTGTAATAAAAATAAAACACAATGTAAGTTCCCTATAATACATAACATCCTTTCTTCTCTCAAATTCACTGGGCCTTCCAATAGTCACCCGCCCTTGGTGATGAAGTCCTCCGACATTTGGTTAGTGAAGGTATCATAGAGTTAGTTATAAAGTTGAAAGTTGGGGCTATTTTCCAAAGGGGATGGAAACATATTCCAATAAACAAACAATATCCAACTTAGGATTCAATTGCACCCACAATTTCTCCCTAGTGATATCCTAGGTTTTGGCCACTAAGATACCCGCATCAAGTGTGGGTAGGTGGTTCAGACTCCATGGTAAAGTGTTCTCTCCACAAAAAAATGAGTGAGTCTTTGTGGTGAGAAGATACAACTATACCTTATATTTCACATTCTTGGTAACTGTGCATTCTTATCTGGGTTGTCTTTTGACACTTACTGATAACAAGATTTAAAGTACCCTATATGTCAACAATGCTATGTATCAAATTAATGAAACTAGATTGGTGGGAATGTTTTGGATGCATAGTCCAATCAATCATACCTACTTACCCACTTACTGATAATAGGATTTAAAGTACCCTATAAGTCAACAATGCTATGTCTCAAACTAATGAAACTAGATTGGTGGGCCATTTTTGGATGCCTAGTCCAATCAATCATACCTAGCTAAAATATTCTTTTGTTACATCATGTGGATAATTTTAGTTGGTTCAATATTTATAAGTGCAGTGTTGATAAAAGGTCAAAATTTAATTAAGGAGCATGACATAGGTATTTCAAACTTTCATATTGTTCTGATACATCTAGGACACTAAGAGTGCGAGATGGAGAACATACGAGATGTAAAAGAGTCTTTAGTTTCCTCAATGTGTGCTTAAGTGGAAATCACACATGTGTTTGAAAAAAGAAAAATGTAAATTGAAATTTGACACTGATATAAAAGAGAATAAAGAAAAAGATACATGGGCATCTACTTTAATTATACTCTAAGAAAACTAACAATTTCTAAAAATTCTCAAATGAAATAGATGAGTGTAAAGGAGGTATTTCAAACCTATCACTATTTTCTGATTTGACAAGATAGCTAGAAGTGAAAAGAAAAGAGCATACTTTGGTTAAAGGAGTATTTAGGTCCTTTTCTAGTGTTATACAAATGTGTTGAACCTTTTGTTGTCATTGATGTCAAACAAGAAACATGATGATGAAGCTTTGAGGTTTATTGATGTCAAATAAGAAACATGTTGATGAATACCAAACATGATGATGAAGTTGTGAAGATTGTTGAACTTGGTTATTACAATTGATGATGTCAAGCATGATGTCAATTTGAAGAAATATATAGAAAACGTGTATACAAGCCTCATAAGTGCACAAAACCCACCAGGTAATGGTTCTCTATATACATGAAGCCAGTTTGAAGAAGTATATAGAGAATAAGTGTGCAGGTTTTGGAAGTGTGCAAAACCTACCAAGAAATGGGATCATATGTGCAAATACTACCAAGTCACTGGACTTAAATGCACAGAACCCCACGAGGCTGAATTATCAAAATATGTACATTGACAAAACATAGAATGAGGTGGTTAGATTGACCAATAAGTAAGGAATTAGGGGCATCACTAACTCAAAGAAATATCAATGTGTGGCCACATCTCTTGAGAAATAATAGTATAAATAATAAAGAGATGGAAATGTTGAAGCAAGATTGAAGATGAATAAGATGTGATATTTTGATTTTGAAAGCTTCTAATTCCGGGGTATCAATGCCTCGTTGATATAGAAGTGTAAAATTTGGATTGCACAACATCACAATAGAAGTCTGAGTCATGCTCAAACAATCCTAGATATAGATTCAATAGAAATCCTCACTTAGAATATTTCATGAGACAATAAAAAAATATGAGAAGATGAATATGAGACAAAACTAGAGAAACCTCTATAGAGCATTATTTCCATTGTGCTTATTGAGCAAAAACTAGTACAATATATAAGCATTATTACATGCAATACCTTCGGCCAATACCATGGGATACCAAACACCATGGGCCCAAGAAACCATATTCTTTGACTTAAGCCAATATGATTGGCTCCCAAAATGGTAGGCTTAGATTGGACCAATTCATCCATCAATAACATAAGCCCAAGTGTAAATCCTATATTGGGCCGTAATGAGGTTCAATGAACACGAGGGACCAAAAGGTGGTGTCATAATGAGGTTTAATGAATCATGGGGACCAAAATTAGGTTAGGATAGTCAAATAGGTGTGAACACATCCATTTGGAGGGCGCATGGGGTGAATAGTTGGCAAATAGTGGACCATTAATACACAGGTTTGACTAGATCACCAAGAGGGCTCACTCTAGCTCCTTAAAACATGGAAATGAATTAAATGCCTCATAAATGAAGCATAGAGGGGCACATTGACTCCCTAAATTAAGGAAAGGAGTCCAAAAGTGGAAAAACAAAGTTTCATGGATTTATGTCTAGTCTAAGTGGTCCAAATGTGGACAACTATGGTCCAAAACAATAGACTAGGCATAGGAGGCCAAAAACCACTAGGTAGATAAACATGAAGGTCGATGGAATAGATATGATGGAATATTGTTATAACACCCCCCATTAATCTAAAAATGGTAGTGAGAAAGCAAAATAGGGACCAAGCAACAAGGCTTAAGGTCACCCTTTACAAAAAATTATTTGTCCATGTAAAAATGAGGAAAGAGGAAAAACCACATGGGGAAAATTCTCCCTAAAGAATGGAAATGGCATAGACATGATGAAAATGTATTCAAAAGGTATTCTTCTTCACTTGAATGAGTGGAATGAACAACTTCTTGGTGAGATACTTGGTGCAGATGTTGTGGATGCCATGATCATGCATCAATGCATCAATGCGTTGTAGAAAAATAACATGTGGATATGCCCCTTGAAACTCATCATTTGATGATGGAGGAGCATCATAAGAATGATTCTTGCTGAAAATATAATCTTATCTGAAATCATAATCAATAATGGAAATATATCTCTGCAAACTCCTTCCCAAAGAAAATCAAAAGACTCAACAAAATCGGCTTCTTGTGTAGCTGCCATATGATGAAATAAATCATGTATCTTCTTCCCAAAATGATGAAACACCTTCATAAATATGTAAAAAATCTCATGAGGCTCTGAAATATCATCATAGGATTCATATATATTAGAAAATATTAGAGGTATAGTGTCTCCATGAGCGAATGGGTCCATAGTAGGAAAAGAGTGAGCAACTAGATCACACTGACAATTGAGCGAACTTGGATGGTATTGAGAATAGAAATTTGAACCATAGGTGGTTATATCAGGTATATAAAGATGAAAAATAAGTCCCGTTAGGGAAAATTACCTGGATTTCCATCCAATGATTTATATGCAAGACATAAAACCAACATTGACAAGTGACACAATATTGGAAACAATGCAATTGTGAGATTTCCAACTGGAGAACTTGGGGGTTGTAGAGTATTTTGGGAATAAAATGGTTGGTAATATCAGCATGAATATTACCTTCAAAATCATAATATGAAGAATATGAATTGAGTGGGAAAGAGCTTTCAGAAGACAAGTCGAAAACTAGTGAAAAATGACTAGTATTGGGAGGAAACTTTGGTGAACTATTTGGAGATTCTTCCAAGGAAGGGATGGAGGTTTCAGAATATGATATATCAGAATGTGAATCAGAAACAAAAACATAATAAATAGAGACATGATAAATAGGATTGACTCTAGCACCCAAAGCATACAAGCGTTTACCATCTTCTTGTTCCAAATAGATCTTGCATTCTTCTTTTCTTGGAAAATATGGAACATCAATATTATTTTATTCAAGAAACTTGGTCATGATGTCCATATCATTTCTAAAAACATATTTATCATAATGAGAACCTTTGAAATAAACACACTTGGGTTTCTCTCTCTTTCTCTTCATCCTCTTGGATTTTGAATCCTCATCAGTAGAACTTGAGTTTTCCTCATCTAGATGCTTCTTCTCCTTCATTCTTTGATTTACTTTGGCTTTAGCATTTCTGAAATTCATAGCTACATGAGCAACAAGCACATGGTCCTTTGAAGAACTAAAAGTCCCCATTTTTACAAGCTTATCTTGCTCTTTGGTGAGCAAATATATGAATGTATCCAAGGAGGGCATCCTCCAATTTTGAACAAAAATATTTGTAGCATGGAATGTAGACACAAATATTGAGTATTCGAGATCAAGTTTGGGTAGAATGGAAAGTATTAGCTACTCCTGTTTCTTCTCAATGCCACACTGTTTGAGCTGAAGCACTATGCTCTTGAACTTTGATATAAACTCTTCCATGGTTTCAAAATTTCTTGGACTCAAAGAGATCAAATCATTCTCCAATAGATGACCTCTCATACCATGTTGATTCCCAAATTATGAATCAATATTTAGACATAATTTATTTGGTGTACATGGATTTTCAAGATGGAATAGGATATATCGAGACACAGAGGGACAAAGAAAACCATAAGCTTCATCAATCCTATTGAACCACTTATATTTTTGGGAAACAACATTTGGCTCAGGTTCAAGCCCCATGGTGACTCTGTAAAGACCCTTACTTTGAAGTTGGATGATCACGCAGGCCTTCCATTCGAAGTAGCTGAAGGGTGTAAGAATCATGGCTTGATTTAGATCCACAATGTGCACTCTTGTGATGACAATAACCCGTAGAAAACACTCAAGAAAGAATAGGAAAATCACTTTAAATCAGACTAGCTCTGATACCATGTAAAATTTGGATTGCACAACATCACAACAAAAGTTTTGATTCACATGCAAACTAATCCTATATCTAGATTCAATAGTAATCCTCACTTAGAATATTTCATGAGATAGCAGAAAAATATGAAAAGAAGAGTATGAGACAAAACTAGAGAAACCTCTCTAGAGCATTATTTCCATTGTGCTTATTGAGCAAAAACTAGTACAATATATAGGCATTATTACATGCAATACCTTGGGCCAATACCATGGGATACCAAATAACACGGGCCCACAAATGGAATATGCTTTGACCTTAACTAATATGATTGGATCACAAAATTATAGGCTTAGATTGGACCAATTCACCCATCAATAAAATAAGGCTAAGTGTAAATCCTAGATTGGGCCATAATGAGGTTCAATGAACATGAGGGACCAAACGGTGGTGACATAATGAGGTTCAATGAAACATGGGGACCAAAAGTAGGTTAGGATATTCAAATAGGTGTGAACACATCCATTAGGAGGGCACATGGGGTGAATAGTTAGCAAATAATGGACCATTAATACACAAGTTTGACTCCAACTCCTAAGAGGGTGCACTCCAACTCCCTAAAACATAGAAATGCATTAAACACCTCATAAATGAAGCATAGAGGGGAACATTGAATCCATAAATGAAGGAAATGAGTCTAAAAGTGGAAAAACAAGGTTTCATGGATTTATCTCTAGTCTAAGTGGTCCAGATGTGGACACCTATGGTCCAAAATGCTAGACTAGGCACTAGGAGACCAAAAATCACTAGGTAGAACAACATGAAGGTCCATGGCATAGATATGATGGGAATATTTTTCTAATAAGAATATGTATGCAAAACAGAGAGATGAATGCACAAAATCAATGAAGAAAAACAATAGACAGTGCACAAATTAGAGGGATTCCCTTGCGTTGAGATGTGCGAAGAAGACATACATTAGAAGACAGATCGTAGAAGTGGAAATGTGTTGATATTGTAGATTTAAGAAGGCATAGAACATAGATGGCAAAAATGGAAAAGTGTTGATATTGAAAATTGTAGAAGATGTATGTCACATATTGTAGAGTGGAAAAGTAATTTCTAAAGTCACATATCACAATTTTTTGATAGTACAAAATATGCAGATCTTAGAAGACATAGATTATAGATCAAAGAAGACGTGGATCATAGATCACAAAAGTTGCAGTTCTATTATAACTTATTTCTATTTTAGTTTGGCAGGAAGAGGCAAGGACATGAAGTTGAATCTTACTTCTAGTTGGTGTTGGAGAATACAAAAATGGGGAGTTGTATCATCCTTTTAGTTGGTGCTAAAGAACAAGAAGAGGAGACCGCAGTCTCAATTTAGGTTGGTGTCTAAACACTGCAAGTTGGTTCTTGTTAGAAGATTGAAGTCCTTACAGGTTGGTGCCTATAATCAACAAGTTGGTGCTTGCATGTGGGATTGGTGTATGAAGTGAGTTGGTGCTCACATTTGGATATTAGTGTCTCCTAACTATGTTATATATATATAGTTATTTTATATATTCTTTTCGTATTTGTGTAATTAATGATTTATACTGATTCACCCTCCCTCTCGGTATAAATAAGAATTCAATATATATATATATATATATGGTTAATAGCATGTGTTTCTTCCTAGGAGGTCACAGGTTCAAATCCAAAGGGGGTAGGGTATGTACACCTTTGTAGAATTTAGTAGTTAAATCATTGTGTAGAGGGGAGTCCCTTGTCCTAGAAACAAGGGGGCATCATACACCAATTGGTGTCTTGCTTGGAGGTGACCTTAAAAATATATTATATATATATATATATATATATATAAAGTTACTTTACATATTCTTTTTGTATTTTTGTGGTCAATTCTTTATACTGATTCACTCCCCCTCTCAGTATAAATAAGAATTCCAACTATTGGTATCAGAGTGGGTGTCTTTAGTAAATAATTAACCATTGAAAGACAAATATTTGTGTAGAAATGTACAAGCAAGAAGGACTATCTACTAATACAACACCAAGATTCGATGATTCAAATTATACTTTCTGGAGATTAAGAATGGAGCTATATTTTCACTCACTTGGAGTCGATGTCTAGAAGTGAGTTGAAAATGGTTACACTGCTCCCACAACTGGTCTAGTTGATTTAGTAGATATAAGACAATATGAATATAATGTAAGGGATATAAATGTAATACTGTGTAGTATGGAAGATTACGAATTTACCAATGTCATGCAGAGCACTTCAGCTGAGGAAATATGGGAGAATATTAAGAACATCTACAAAGGAGATGAAAAAGTAAAAAATGCATAGTTGCAAACCTTTTCACTACAGTTTGAAACACTAAAAATTAAGGAAGAAAATATTGCAGCTTATCTTCTTTAGGTTGATGAGATTGTAAATTCTATCAGAGGACTTGGAGCACAAATAGATGAAGAGACAGTTGTGCAAAAAATCCTGAGAACCTTTCCACCTAGATTTGACTCAAAAGCATCAGTCCTAGAATACAAATTTGACCTAGATAAGATAACACAGGACGAAATAAATAGAATTCTTACTGCATATGAAATGAAGACTGAAAAGGAGAATCCCTCTAGGAAAGAAGCAACCTTCAAATCCACCAAGAAAGAAAAATGCAGTAAGCACAAGCACAAGAATCCATATGATGTATCATATGAAGAGGAAGTTAACTTTGTGAGAAAGCTAAAGATGCCCTCGTGGAAAATATAAAGGTAAGATACCTTTTAATTTCTTTGAATGTGGTAGAGTAGGCCATTTTTCCTCCAAAAGTACTTTTAAAGAAAATAAAGATAGTGATAATGATGAAGAACTTGATCATCAAGAAAAAAAGGAAGGTGTACTAACAAACCATGGATTAAGGTGGAAAGAATTTTCCTAAACAAAGAAAGAGATTGTATTCTAAGGCAGACAACAATTCATCTAAAGAATATGATGGTGATGACAGTCCAAGAGAAGTAATTTTCACGAAAATTATTCAAGATGAAGACTGAGAAGAATAAGACAATTGCTGCTCTTTTATCAAGGAAGAATCATCATATGAAGAGAAACATGAAAGTCAGTTAGAAACATGAAGAAAAAATTCTTACATTGGGACTAATATCTCACCTTCAAAATATGATGCAGAAATTGGATCAAGAAGTGCATAAGAAATATTTAAATATGAATATGAGGAAATTGCAGAAGTTGACTTGGAATGTAAACAAATTAGTGCTTTGGAGGAATTGAAGAAGCCAATAAAGAAGAACAAATCGTTAAAGGAACAACTGTTAAAAGCAGAAGAACAATCCAAGGAGGCAAATGCCACTTAAGAAACATTGGAAAAATAGATGAGTAAGAGGAAAATAGAGCTTGAAAAACAATTGAATTTCTCACTAAATGAAGTCAAAAGGATTGAATAAAATTATCTTGTGCTGGAAGAATGAAAAGGAAAAAATGAGCTGTTAAGAGAGCATCTTGCACAAAAGGAAACCTAGATCTCATAGTTGAAAAGCGAAGTGGATGATGTAAGAAGAGAAAATCAATCTTTGAAAAATCAAATATAGTTCAAGCATGAAATATCATATTGTGAAAATACAAAAGGAAACAAGGTGTGTCTTGACATTGAAATTGAAGCAAAGTTTAACAACAACATACAAATCCTAGATAAGATATTAAGTAGTCATAGGTCACCAGAAGAAAATAATGGTCTTGGATATGATGATATTGTTGAAAAAGTATGCAACAATAAGCATAGTTCTATTCGAAGTCAACTAGATACATTGTAGAGAAGGTTTGAGAAAATAAGGGATGTGCCTTCAAACCAAGTTCAATTCAGGTATGAAAATTCCTTCAGTTGCAAAGGTAAATTTAGCACACTGAAATGCTTAAGATTTAATTATATTGATCATATAGTGAAGCATTGTCATACTGTAAGATTCTATGCTTATGATGGTTTCTAGCATAAAGATCAATATTTCCTAAGAACAATGAAACAATTCGAAAGAAATATTTCATATGACATTTGACAACAAAATATGGAGAGAAAAGGAAAGCAATTTTGAGTAGTATCAAAAGGGTGTGCGCACTTTAAAAAGGTGGATAAAGAAAGTCCCCTAGATATGCACAATTGAAGTAAAAAATCCAAGTATTTCTCAAGCAACAACTAAATGCTTCCCTTCTTGTTGATCTCCAAACGTTTGAGTAATATACTTGAGTTCAACATGTCATGAATTAGGAATTCAAGGAAAGTATCGGTAGACATTGTAGCTAGAATATATTGTTGCAAAAAGAATTCATTCATTTAAGGATGTGCTTTCTAAAGAAAGGAGAAAACATATTTAAATCAACAAACCATTGCTATAACAATATTAGTAGACATATAGTCTTTTCTTTATAACCAAATAAATATTGGATTGCATGATTTCATTATTGATCACAAACATGTGCGTAGATACAACATAATCAAAATTTGTATTATGAAGGAGATGTCATTACAAAAGGAAAAAAATGTACATATTAAATTGATAAACCATCTTTTTCAAAAGTTAGAAGCAAGAAGACAAAAATAACATTCTTATTCGGCTACAAAATTGGAAATCTAAATCTTTGAAATCATAAGCAGCATATAGGTTTCTATCACATAAGACAAAATAAGACATCGTGTGTACAATTGTGAAGATTATGATAGCAAGCATATTAGTTTACGGAATTTAAACCTTCAACAATTATTGATCAGAATTCGACAAAGAAAGACATGATTTAGTATCAGTAGCACCCAACAATCAAAGACACGATTTAGTGTCAGGAAACTACGTCTTCTACACAAGGTTCGAAGTATATGGAATTATGTGAGTCTGATTTGAGAATTCCATGGTGAATTTTCGCTTTACTTCTAGTTGATCAACATGACCTTTCAAAAGGGAAATATCTTAAACATGTCTCTGTTTCACTTGAGCCTATGTGTACCGCCCTTTGACACCATCTTCCTTGAAATTTGATGCTCAATTCTCAAGGTATTTCTTAAGTTTAATAAATTCTATCCTTTGTATTTGGAATATTGTGAAGAGATATCCTACAGAAGATCCACTATGTTGCTGTTTAGAAATATTTGAGTTTAACAATTAGATTGCTGGATGAAATAATAGACATAATAATTGGTCACCTAGACCAAAAATTGGATGCATGTGACATATTTCAAATGTGTTTGTGTTAATGCCTAAAGCTGGTTCAAACGTCAATGCAAGGGAAGTGATCCAATCTGAGAAATTTAGAAAATTCCCTCAAGAATATTCCTATCTCCAAGTTGTTTGGGATGATTTATACCGACATATTTAAGCCTCAGTTAGATTAGGGTTTTTCTCTTCAAAAGAGTCTTATAATTTGTGTGCAATTTTATTATTAGTAATTCTATACAAACAAGTTTTAATAAGGTAGGTTTGGTTAATGGATCCTAGAAGGGAAACTTCCTAGGAGATTGATAATTATTAAATATTTAAATTTAGGTTAAGATTAATAGTTCACCATGACAAAGAATTCCTCAAAGAAAACATCAGGACTAAAACAAATGAAGAAATTCATGTGAACTAGTAACATTAGTTTCATCATGATATAAAAATCCAAAATAAGTATTAAACTTCAGGAATCATTTAACATATGAATCAATGAATACACAATTCAATGGGGGACACAAAGTAACAAGTTTTTTTTCATTGATAATCATTGGATCATCACATGAAAAACAATTAATCCATCTCACATTACAAGTCTACAAAAATTACATGATTGTAGCAGGTCAAAAAATTCACACAATCTTTGGTGCAATAAATTCCACTAGTAATTCTCCCACGTCAAGAATCCCATCCCATTAATTCCATCTAAGAGTTTTCAATAAATACAATTATAGATCCATGAACTCAATAGATAATCTAGGATTAACACATTCATCACTATCACTTCTACTACCTAGAATTGGTAACAAAGTCTTTCCACTTGGAGTAAACGTCCCGCATCTCTAAGATATCTGAATAGTTAGAATGCTCCAATTGCAGTTGAGCTTAACATAAAAGAGACATAATATTATTGAAGTGGATTTTCCACCAACTATCTAGAAACCCTTGTTAATTAACTTGAAGTTGAGTTGGAGTTGTTATAAATAGTTTGAATGAGGAGATATCTATCTAAGTTATATTTTGGATTGTATTTGTTTCTTGATCTCTTTGTTATTCCACTTTGGATATCTTTAAGTTGGTTGGGTTTGTGTCAAGTAGCTCATTAAAAGTCGACATGCCTAATATTTCCATGTAATTTTTTGTTAAAATCATTTTCCTAGTGCAAATTTATGTTCTTTCATGATTATATGATCAGTGTTGTATTGGAGAAGAAACCAAAGTTAGGATCTCTTGATTTTAAATCCTCAATTGGAGATATAGACCTAGTTCTTTTTCCATTACTTCTCTTTTAATCCTGCAAAAAATTAAAACAATATAAGTTCACAAAATTTGTTATAGGTTTGAAGGAGCTAATGAACACAATATAATACCTGCAAAAACCAAAATTATAATTGTAGAAAACTATGCACCATTTTACTTGTAGGATGAATGCTTTGCACGGTTATGGTGATGGATTCAAACTCAGTTTAGATTAATGCCGATTTGGGGATTTTTGAGGTGCTTAAAGTGTTCAAATTTTGTCGTTTAAACCATAAATTCCACGTGTTTCTATATGCATAATACATCAAAGTTTGAATTTCAATTTTTTTTTGGAAGTGGGACCTGAAAGTCGGTGATCAAGAGTCGGAGTGAAGATTATTTGAGTTTTTGTTAGTTTTTCGACTACCGAGCGCCAAAATTATCAGGTGTAGAAAGTAGGATTCAGAGTCAGGAATGGGGAAGTTTATAATGTATGAATGAATAACACTTTGATCCTCGCCAATGCTTTTGATTGTAAAAGTCAGGGATAAAATATAGTAAGAGTTTAATGAGGGCCCAACTTCTGACTTCCAAAAAACTCAGAACAATAATAGTCAAGAAACACTACAACAAAATACCCTTTTGGGGGAGGTTTTGGCTTGCAACGGTTTTTCTAACCCCCTCCCCACCCCCCGCAAAATAAAAAGTGTTTTTATGTCTTTGGGGGAGGTTCTTAACCCCCCCCTCTCCCCCAAAGTGTTTTTATGTCTTTGGGGGAGGTTCTTAACCCCCCCCCCCCCCCCCCCCCCCCCCCAAAAAAAAAAATTTTTTTTTTTGGGGGGGGGTTTTTTCCCCCCCCCCCCCCCCCAAAGGGTTTTTAGGTCTTTGGGGGAGGTTCTTAAACACCCCCCCCGCCCCAAAAGTCCAATTCTCAAGACTTTTTTTGGGAGGGGTTTATAAAGACCCCCCCCTAAAGGGGTTTTTGAAGGAATTTTTAGACCCCCCCCTAAAGGGGTTTTTGAAGGCGTTTTTAGAACCCCCCCTAAAACTCACGAGAATTAGACTTTTGGGGGCGGTTTTTTTAACCCCACCCAAAAGTCATGAGAATTAGACTTTTGGGGGTGATTTTTAGAACCCTGCCCCCAAAAGTCATGAGAATTAGAATTTTG
>LPNX010275061.1:324769-366543 GCA_001517045.1 Pseudotsuga menziesii | reverse complement strand
GTTATATCACATTTGAAAATCCCACAACATATCCCATGCATAGGAAATATTTGGCATGTGATTGAGATGTGGTATCACATTTGAAGGTTTAGTACACCAAGGCCTTATAAAGGGAATTTTTGGTTTATGAGTGGGATATAGTGGCGATTTGTGGATGTATAACACCATGATTAATTTTTTACAACCAAGACATGGTTTGAGATTAAATTCTAGGGCCTAAGTTCATATAGTTTCCTCTACATCTCATGGGTCATGTGTAGCACCCCAAACAACCACACATGCCATAAAAAGGAAATGCACTTTTGGCATTGGAACACTACATGGGTAATGAGAACCGCACTTAGCATCCCAAATATTTCAATTAATGTGCACCATATCACTCTCACATGCCAAAGTATGGTGTCTTAAGGCCCCACACATGGCCCATGTGGCTCAAGGACAAATGTTATGGCCAAACAACCTATATCTTGGCACCGGATCATGTATTAGGCACTAAAACTAACCTATAAAGTGGAAAACCTCAAAATCACCACCATAATGAACTCCTGGGATGAGATTTCCTACTAATTTCCTGTTGGGTTGTTATGGGCCCACACATGGCCCATGAGCTCTAAAAAAAGTGTTATGACTCAAGATCTTGAATTTCAACCCTAAGACATTTTATGATTCCTAAAGACCATCCATGGTGTGATAAACCTTGAAATAAACACCAAATCTCACTCATATGCCTAAGATTTCTTTTGTAGGACTTGTGTGGCGGTCCAGGGTCCCATGTATGTACCATGAGATCTAAAGACAAATTTTATGGGTCGATAACTTGTATTTTTGTATCAACCTTGGCTTGGACACCAAGAAGTTACATCCCCATTATAGGACCATATCCTGTTGGTATGATGAAGATTCCATTTGTAAGGTCTATGTGGTGGTTTCTGACCCCACAAATAGATCATAAGCCCCATATATGAATGTTATAGTTTATGCCTAAGGATTTTAGCATTGAACTATGACATATGCAATGAGAACCATGTATAGTGTTAGACAGAGGAAAATGACTATCATATCTAATTTGTAGGCTAATGATTCCATATGGAGGGTATGTGTGGTGATTTGAGCGATTGAAAATGGACCATGAGCTTAGAGAAAAATGTTATGACCTAAGACCCTTATTTAACCTTATATCATAACATGGGCCTTGAAAATCATCCCTGGCACGCCCTTCCTCAAAATGGTGAACATATCATGCATATAGGCTAAGATTCCCCATGTAGGCCTTTTGTTATAATCTAAGCCTCCATTAATGGGCCATGATCCCCAAGATAATTCATATGGTCTTGTACCCTAAAACCTTGTCCCATGGCCTAGGGACTGAAATCCATACTTTGCGTGCCAAAACTCAAAATGCCAACATATCTTACTCATTGGCTAAATATTACCTATGTAGTATATGGGGCCTTTGAGGTGGTCTAGGGAATCACACATGAACCATGAGCCCCTTACCCTTAGACATTATGTTTTGACTTGATAATATGGCCCAATCAATGATAACCATTCTTGGTTGCATAGAGATTGAAAAGGCTATTTATTTCTTGTAAGCCAAATATTTCCCACATAGAGATGACGTTATGGACCAGGGACCCATCTGTGGGCTCCGATCCCTTGAGGAAATTTTTATGGACTAGGACTTTATATGTTTACCCTAGAACATGGACTAGGCCATGAGAGCCATCCTTAGTGTGCCAAACTTGAAATGAACACTATATTCCACTTACATGATAAATATTCCCTTTATAGGGCTTTTATGGTGGGCATAGGCATATTAATGCCACATGATCCCTAGAGACAAAATGGCCTAAGGTAAGGTTGATGCAGAAGAATTATCCTTACTTACATGGCATATTTGGATGTGTGAGGTTTTGAGTTTAATTAATGTGTCCTCCCACCTTTTAAATTGCCATCTTTTGCGTTATATTTGTCCCTTTTCCTTGACACATTAATCACATATTACATTCTTTTACTCCCTCAAATTCCTCACTAGTCATGTCTTAGAAAAATGAAGGTCAATGTCCAAACTCTGATGATAATATTAAAAGGTACCATGATGGAATTCCCTCACCATTTGGTAGTTTGTGTTGGTAATTGTAACTGGTATGCCAAACCCACTCTAAGTATCTATTAGGTCCACAAAAAGAAACAACAAGACCAATGTAAAAACATCTCTCCATGCTTGAAACAATGCGTATCTCCATTGTAGCATTCTTTTAAACAATTTGTGAGCCTCCTTGATTTTCCCATTTTATATGCAATCCCAAATCAAAAAATTCCACGAGACAACATTATTCTCAATCATGTTATTAAACATTGTTGAGCTTTGTCCATCCTACCATTATGGGAATATTTCATAATAATTATAGTCCACAAAATGGTATCTCATTGAAACATTCTATAAGCCATATGATGAGAATATTATAATCAACTCTCCACACCAATTTTTCCAAGTGAATATGGCATTCTTTGGAATTACATCCATAAATTATCAATGCTCTAAAAGGTCCCAACGAATATAGCTTTCCGCATCCAACCTTTACACTCATGCTTTGTTTTCAAAGAGGGACTTTGTTGTGGTTAGAATGAATTCTCTAATGATTCAATGTTCCTATTGGGGAGGAACTTAATCCTACTTATGTTTTCCAAACATTAATCTAGAATTTGTCAGGGATCAATGAACCCATATACATTAGTTATATTTACCTTTACCCTTGAGTCTAAAGTATAAATTGCTAGTCATCTATCTATAGGTAGTAAGTCGGTTTTCTAGATCCATGTTTATGGGATCCTACATCATTTCCATAACTATTGAAAATCCTCTCAATCCTCTAGTCGAGAAATTGCATCCTCCCCATATCATGTTGGTGAATTTATACATGTTATACATTTTGCATTTTGATTATTGAATAAACACTAAGTCTTGTTTTTCTACTCTTATTTTGTTTTTCAAAATGATTTTTTTCTTAGGTGCATTATTGCCCCTTATGTTCCACAAGAGAATTTTCATTTAGAAGGCTTAGGCGTTTGAAGAATTGTCTCCTTAAGTGAGGTTGTTTGTCTTGGGTTAATTAATTGCTCCCTTTTCTCCTTCAAGTTATCATTGACAAGTTTCTCGCCTCGTCCCAACTTAGATTTTGTCAACTTTGTGGGATTTTTGTCTATTCATGATCATTTCTTATGGGAACTTGACAATCCTTCAACACTTCTAGCCTCCCATTTCCATTTATCATGTGCTAGTGTAGATTCACCAGTTGCTAACTTGAAAGGGAAATTATAAATGTTTTATTATAATGCAAGGACAATAACTCCATGTCCACTTCTTCCACATCCTCCTCCTCCTATTGCATTCAATTCTAATTTATATATATTCTTTATGATCTCTTTTCCTTTTTAGTATCAAGGCCATTTGCAATATTACTATTTTACCATTTCCACAATATCATTCCTTATCCTTTGTTGATTCCATTTCTTTGGTGTTGATTCCATTTTGGATCATGACTTGAGAAAATCATCTCCTTCAAAGGTACACTTTTGAACTTTAAGAATCCTGCATCCTAAATGTCACTCTACTACTTCTTGTTGATGGTGGTCATCCCATTCATCTCGACGGTTTCTTTCCTCCTTGTCCTTTTCTCGCAAGGTGTTGAGGATTCTAAAGGATTTCGTTGAGAGTTATTCTTTAATTCTATATATAGGTACCATACTAATTGGAAATTCCATCCCTCATTGAAGGCTAAATTTGGATTCAACCTAAGTCTATCTATAATTCTAGATCACCCTATTGAGTTTTTCCTTAATTCTTCTATCCACATACAATAAGTAAAAATTCTTTCCTCCCTACCTACACAGGTCATCATTGATAATCTTCAATGGTTCCTTACCATCAACAATTTATCATCTACCGAATTTACTGAGCATCACCTATGGAATTTTAGCCTCATAAGTTAGAAGCATGTATTGAATTTAGATACCCATTTCTGTAGACAATTTAAAAGTGATATCCTCTGGCTATCAGATATTTGGAGCTACTAATTTTAGTAAGATATTATTTTCAAGTTTTCATAAATTTGATCATAATCTAAAAACAAATTTTAATGAAACTCTCCCGTGTTTTTTCTTAAACATGATTTTTTTTTGTTATTTTGATATTGAGCTAGGTTTTAATGCTTGTGAATGACAAGGCATGGGTTTAGAATCATGACTAAAAAAGGAATTAAGTAGTATTATATTGTTTTCCCTGATGGAAACTAGCATCCATGATTTGTACAATGTGGGGAAAAGAAACTTCATTTTGTTGGTCAATATTATAAAGTTAAATCCTCATCTAGACCACCATTCTGCTTAGACGTAGATTTTATTTTGTTTCAATTGAATATATGTAGAATATTCAAGGTTTGTCTCATTACCATATTGCATGGGACCTTAAAATTTCATACATCTTGTTTATGAGATTTTAATGCAAAGTCACGAAGAAAGAGACATTAAGTTTAAGATCGATCCTAAAAAATCCTTATTTTTCACTTTGAATGATCTCAAATTATCTTGTGGGATAAAAATATTGTTCCATGCTACCATAAATATTTAATGGGCCATTAGAGATATCATTGTGACCACAATTAAAATATCTAAAGTTGGCCTCCTACTTCATGGGGACAAATTTGAGACATTAATTAGTTGGTTTAAATGGGTCTTGCACTCACATCAAGCACACAACCCATATACACCACATAACCCTTATACATTTCTCTCTTGTAATTCCTCTTCCAAACAATTATCTATGTTTTAAAACAAATAGAGCATGTCAACACCATCATTGAGCTCCAATTAATCCTAGTTGATAATATTAATGCTCACGACATTTTCATACCTAAGGTAATTAAGAATATATCTCTATTGTTATAGTTTCATGTAATTTAGTCACCTCGAATATGGCCATGGGGAACATATCATAGTTCTAAATATAGGGAAGGTATGATTCTTGATAATACACTACATACCATTTTATAACGACAATCCATAGTGGGAAAGAACACTTTAGAATTTAGTTTACCACCTTACCTTAAATTACATCTTGTTTTTAATGTGTAGTTGCTTCAACCATATCTTCCAACCTTATTGGACCCTAAATTAACACCTTGTTTCTAATGTAAAGTTTATTCAACCATTTACCCCTATCAGAAACCTAGCTCATAGGATATAGAGAAATTAGTTACTATATAAATAAAACCTAAAAGCCACAGAGTGTGAGCCCATGAGCTTGTCCTCTAAGTCATCCATAAGTTGTCAGAGATAATTTGGGATTTCTACATTGTAGCCTTTCATATTATCTTGATTCATAATACTTCTAGCACACTCGTTGGCATTTCCACGGCCACCAGGTCCCTGTCTTGGCACAGCACGTAGTCTGTGAGACATCTTCAGATGAGCTGGAGGAACAAAGTGGTAAGGATTCTACACTTCAACTGAGAGGGTAGGTGCAGGTATTTTGCACTTCATCATCACCACAGGCTCTGCAAAGAGTTTGGCCTTCACAAAATTGAGCAGGAAAGAGAAAATGAGGGAGGAGGTGTTGAACGGGATACCCATAAGAGGGATACACAAAATTTGAGGTGCAATTAAGATCACCATTACTCTGCATGATGGAGCATGGTACCAGGTGACAGAGGGGAATTCACCTCTCATCATTATCCTGGAGAACCCACGTGGATCATTTGATTTTCACTCCTTGCTGGCATAGTCTTGTGATGATAAGTTTTGAGAATATAGTTTTTTTTCTTTACTAGTCATGGCACTGTATTGCATTGCCCTAGTTTCATATATCATCAAATGCTATTGCGCTTCCCTAGTTTTAGATATCATCAAATGATTTTGTTTGAGCGTTAGTTGGAGTTACCTTGGGGTGAGACGAATATGTTGCACATATTTTCTAACCTAGCTTTCTCTACCACCCAACTGGCACTCCATGGTTCCTTTCTTCAACATTGTTGTTTTTCTATGAAGATGAAGGGGATGGAATTTTGTTTATCCCAATGAGTGCATATTTATTTTATGCAACTACTTCATGATATAATACTTTCAATCTTACTTGAGTTTGGGCATGGATGCTATCAACATTGGTGACATAGGAAACTTATTGTTTGTTGTATGGAAGATCCAATTTTTCATTTCAATCCGTAGCTTCTTACGGTTTTTGGTTTATTATGGTTGTTTTTCATGGTCCTAACCTGGTAACTCTTAACTTATGAATCTTTCTACTCCTTTTCACTTGTCTTTACGAGTTTTCCTTTCCTTCTTTACCATTATTAAGCTTAGATGGCAGATCTCCTTTGTACTAGTTAAATAATAATAATTGTTAGTTATAATACTAGTTAAATAATAATAATTGTTAGTTCTAGTAATAGTTAAATACCCATATGCCAACAAGGTATACATGTCATGTATCCTACAAATAATTTATTAAAAGTGGAGGTAAAAAGAAAAACGCCAACTTTTTATGGAGGCCTTAATGTCGATAATCTTGGAAATTGGCTAAGAAAAAGTGATAGGATCAAAATCTTTTGGAGGGATAGTTTCGATGAGCCCCAAAGGTCACAAGTTTCACTCCTTATCCTAAGTTGACAAACATTTTACCCATAAAAAACCATATTTTCTTTTGTAGAAAATTCAAGGAATCCTACTCAATACTGGGAACTTACCATCTGTCATATCTTGAGTAGCCTTGTGTAACTCATCTAGGTCAAAGGAATGCCATTGGAGGTTGATCTCCAATTGAGACACTTTTAGAGGGAAAAATACATCGACCTACTCCTTTGGCTATTTTATTCTTTCCCAACATCTTGTAGACATGAACACTTTTTTTTCAACTACTTTTTAACATCTCCCTTAGTTAATTTTAATTCTCTTACATTTCTCCCTTAATTATATTTGATGTAGACTTTATTTTTAGAGGATGAAAGTAAAATTTTGTAGATATTTCAACATCCCAAGCTTAATTCATTATGGCCTTGATCTTACTACTTTCCTATAGAATCCTCAAATGCCTAGTTGCGGTGTACGAGCTTTCTAACTTGTTGCTTAACCATATTAAAAGGGTCCACCTTTTCAATCACATGGTAGGGATAATACGCTTCCAGAGTTTACACTTTTTTATTTTAAGAACATTATGCTATTATCTTTCCCTAACATATTGACAAATTTAGTGGCTGGGTTGCTTCCCACCAAATTACCCATTTTGTTCCACCATTTAGGTGTGGGACAAGGTTATTAAGATAATTTATAGCTTGAATGATATCCTATGCATCTAAGTGATAGAGTCCATTTGTAGGGAAGATTACTTGAGCACCTTGAATCTAGCTCAAGAATCATGTAAATAATAATGGCAAGATAATCCGGCCTGGTCAATGATTTTTCGACATTTTCTGACTGAGCCATTTATTAGTGAAGGTAACCAATTAAATATTTTGATAGAACCCACCTAATATTCATTTGACTAAGAACATCAAGGTACATGGACAAAAAAATAAAGGCCCATCAAAGTTTTAAATAATATGCTTTTGTAATGAATACACTTGTCATGTGAACTCAAGTTCTTTTCTTCTCATGGGATATCCTTTGCTTGTAAACTTCAACATTAGTTGTTTATATTCTCCATATTTTCATTTATAGGAAAAAAATTATAAATTTTGTTAAAATATGTCCAGTAACCATATCTCTACATTTGGGTTGTATAGATCTACTTTTGTTCTCAACTCATTTAGGAAATCATCAGCAATGCTTTTCTTATCTTGACTTATGTCGCCTAGAGGGTTTCTCCATGAGGATTTGTGCACAAAAACTTTGTATTCTATGATCATTACTCATACTAGAGAGGATGTTACCATAGGATGCTATGAAAGGTACCATATCCAAATCTAATGTGCATTAAGTACTTCAACTTGAGGAACTTCATGTTCAACAAGTTGATGAACAATGGATCATCAAAGATCCCTCTTATGAATAAGTTCTCATGGAAAGGATGACATGTCAGTCTTGTTACATCCTTGCGATGGCCATGATAATATTCAAGATATTTTAACATTCATATAACATAAATATTTATGATCTGATCCTTTGATGTAGTAAGCACCCAATTGTCATTTTGATTCCATTTGACATAGATGATGGTACTCTTATGACCATGGAGTGAACAGAGATCCCAACCAGTCTTTGCATCCTCTCAAAGACTACTGAAATTTATCACTAATTACCCTATAATTGACCCTTAATTACCCCCAATTAACCAGTAATTGCACCTAAATGTCCCCTACTTGACCACTAAATACCCTTGTATAATCCATGCTTGCTACTAATTAACCCGTGATAACCTTTAAATGACCCCTACATTTTCGCAAGGAAAACATCATGGAGATCAAACCCAATGGATGCTTATAAACATTCATAGATGGCATATTCTCAGTAAACCCATTGATGTAGACTAGAGTTCCTCACAGATAAGGATTCGAAATCCACACATGACACCATGAACCTAACTAAATGCCCAACATCATGGGAAACCATTGGTTTAGGTAATCCCTTCAGCTTAAGTGGCCCCTACTCACCCTTAATTGACCCATAATTACCATTAATTAACCCAATTTAACCAATAATTGACCCCCAATTACCACTAATTAACCCCTAATTACCCCCAAATTGACCCCTTATAAACCCCTAATTACCACATCTCATGACCCAATAATTACCCATAAATGACCCTTAATTATCGATAATTGGCCACAAATTACCCCTAAATTATCACTAATAAATTCCTAATTACCTTTCTTATACCTATAACTACCCATAAATGACCCCTAACTTTGCATTGGGCCCAAGTCCATCGCATAGGCCTTACAGAGGGAATTTATGGCTTGTGAGTGGGATATGGTGGCCATTTTGGGATGCATAACACTATGATTTTTTTTACAACTTGACCATGGTTTGGGATTAACTTCTAGGGCCTATGTTCATGTACTTAACCCTAGTTCTCATGGGTCATGTGTAGCACCCCAAACAACCACACATGCCATATATAGGAAATGTTTAGCATATGAGTGAGATATGTCCATCACTTTGAGAATTAACATACCAAGGGCGGTTTTGATGCCCATGCCATGGTCTAGGGATAAAAGGAAAGGAGCTAGGATATATTTATGAGGGGCTCACATAGCATTTTTTCTCACTTGAGGCATCACACATGCCCATAATACATCATCTTTAGCCTCCAGTTTAACATGATGGTTATTTCAAGGTTCAAAATACTTTATATGTTTCTTGGGGATAAGGGAATAGTTTGGTGCAAAAACCTAGGTTCTAAGTCCATGGAATCTATCCTTAAGCATTACATGCCATGTGTGGGGGATTAAGACACAACATAGGCCATGCATATGCAATATTTGGTATGTGAGGAAGATGCGGTGTCACTTTGAAGGTTTAGTACACCAAGGATGGTTCTCACAACCCAAGTCATGTTCTAGGGTGAAGATCCAAATTTTTGGTCCATAACATGTGGATTTTGAGTTCAACCTTGCAAGAATCCTTCATCTTCTATATCATGCTCCATTTCCAAGGATCTATTTGTTAGTTGCTTACCTTATACCCCAAATAAACCATGCAGTCCCCTTCGACTTTGTTTGGGGTCCACACAAAAATGGATTTTTCTCATTTGATCCAACATTCCAAAAAATGTGTTTTGTAGACTATCCAATCCTCTTTCCTTACCCCAAAAAAATATCCTCGCAACTCTAAATTCTCAACATATTTCCACCCCACGTCCCACATTCCTCTCTACTCCCCATCAAATGCATTAGAAATGTGGTATATATTCCCTGCATGTAGGGAACAAATTAGATTTTGGAATAAATTAAATTATGCGAATATTATATTCAAGGATTTAATCCCACTATCACCTTTTGACTATCACCAACAAGTCATGCCAAGTGATCTCCAATGACATGACATGCCTATGCCTTCACTAAATCCTTCTAGAACTAGTTGAATCCTACTAGATAGTTCTTATTCATATTTGTAATCCACTCCTATATGATTACTTGGGGGATGTATTTTCTCCTCATAAGATCATACTGCATTAACCTCTACAAAGAAATCATTCACCAAACTCCTTTTGTTGTCAAAGTTTTTGATAAAAGAGTTAGTTTTTTCAACCCTTATCCTTCTGATGGTTTCGAATATGATAAGGTCTACTATTTGACTAATGGGGAACTTTCCTACTCCCTCCTTCTCAACCACATACACCTACATGCATTTTACTTTGTTTTTTAAAGTATACTTTTCAAAATAGCTAAAATGAAATGATGCTAATTTTAATAGGAGGTATACCCCATTAGCAATCACCTATTCCTATATAAATCAAATTTTCTTTCAATATTCTCATATAAACATACCCTTAGCTACAAACCCAAACACTTCACATTGTCCTCAAAATATTTGAGTTGGTAAAGCAATAAGATTTGTATCCTTTAAAACAAAGTTTCTCTAATATGATGGAAAACTAGAGAAACAGAAAACTACAGACTACTAGTAGTTTATCATCATCCATGTAAGACATCATCATTTGTTTGTGAGTTTTATAACCACAAAAAATTATCAAATACAATTTAAGAATATTAGAAATTGAAAAAACATCCCAGGACACTAAATTCAAAAAACAAAAATCTCAAATTGTGAGGAGCCAAATTTTGTAAACTTTCCTCCTCTTCTTCGATATAAAGATGCAAGGGCTTATGTTGCAGTACCCTCTAATAATACGCTCGTTATGCCGATGAATCCCTAATCACACTGTTAGCTGGAAATAAACTTCATATAAAGAACCTAATGAATTGAATGATTTATGAAAGCCTCGGCTTCCACATTACTGTATCCATAAGGGTCTTGCTTCGCATTCTTGGCGATAAAAACTATGACTAATTACCGGGGAAAAATCCATTTCATAGCACCGGAGGCTTGGCAGGAAACAAACAGTAAGAATGGCTGTGGAGAGGCAGGGCTAGCCCCTNTTCGCATTCTTGGCGATAAAAACTATGACTAATTACCGGGGAAAAATCCATTTCATAGCACCGGAGGCTTGGCAGGAAACAAACAGTAAGAATGGCTGTGGAGAGGCAGGTCTAGCCCATGCTTGGACCATTGAAAAATCTTGTTCAATACGTCCTTCCTTCATTTTTCAAACCAATATAGGTATATGGTGTGGAACAAAATGGATGAGGCACAAAATTTTGTGAAAATTGCCTCCTTGGGTACACTTGTTTCAAGCACTCGATCGAGGTCTCAAACAAAAATTGATCATCCAATTTAGTTGCAGGAAATAACCTCGATCATGTTATTCAATAATTTTTTTACATTGGTGGGGGTAGCTGGGATAGAGATAATGTGTAGACCATTGTGGGGTTGTATTCAGCATCTGGAGGTCATCTCTCCTTATGAGGGTCGTGTTCTTCCCTTGTTGTCCAAGTGTTGTTTGTGGGAGGGCCATGCCAACTTCTTAGAGGGCGCAGACCTATTTGGAAACCATTTGGGGGAGGATTGGGTCATTATACATTCTTTACATTTCATTGATTGGAGAGAGATTCGAAGGGTGGACACTCGAGAGTACAGATCCTTTGCAAAGATCACTTTATCTTCAACATCTTTGGTAAGTTTTCTGTACATATTTCAAAATAATGCATGAATACTCTAATTCTGCAAAATAATTTCTCAGTATGGGGTTTTTCTATAACCATTGTAACACTGAATTAGGTTCGCAAAGTGCCAATCAAGGGATAAACAATGTAGAATGAAGTCAAAACTATTTGATCTTTTCTTCAACTAAACTGCATGCCCTTGATTTTGATCATGTTCATCACATATATGAAAATACCATTCCATCCCGGTAATTTGACCCATTAAAAAATAGATGCCAGTCAGATATATCATATTTTCTATTGTTAGATATTGAGATTTACTCCCTGACCCATTCGAAACATCATTGGGAAATAGGAATACGAGAACCTACCCAAGATTCCCAGTTGAATATATAATAAATTATATCTATACTATTATTGTAGACATTACAATTAAACCCCACCCAGTGAACTTCCCACCCATTTAAAGTGTTTATTCTTAAAAAATGCACCAGACAGAAAATGTCAATTGTTGCTAGGAAAAATGCACCTCTTGGGGACAAGAGCTGTTCCTCTAGTCTAAATGGTTCAGATCTAGAACAAATGAGTAACACGGAATGTCAGACTCTCCCTAGATCTGTTTAAACACTTGAATGGACTGCCATGCTTCTTCTATTAATGGATGTATTCACTATCCTTGAATATTTTCCCTTTGTTTACCTGCAAATATAGAAGACAACAATAGAAAGTGATAGCATACAAGATATAAAAGCTGGATCTATGCTTGTGACGAAGGAGTCAAGCAATACATACACATGATACATCATATATGGGAAAGAGAAAACATTATTTATTAACAATAATTTGAAAGACTACAACCTTGGTGCCTTGGTGTTGAGAGTCCCATCCAATAGCCATTTTTCCTCTAGCTTCACCTTGCCTCTAAAGACTCAAGAATTATTTTGGCATAGTTTGGGTATGAAACACAATTCTTCCTCCTCTCTCCCATGGGAGATGAGCCAGTATTTAAAGGCATGGGAGGATAGGTATGGTTGAGGATCTCATGGGTGAGGTGGAGATAAGATACAAGAATGAAGGATCTTAAGCTCCAGTTGTTCCTAAACCATAGGGATGAGGCTCCATGAAGGAAAGCTTTGAAAAGCCTCTCGAAGCTTCTCTTTTTTCCTTGAAAACTTGAGCAACGCTCCTCTAATGAAGCAAATAGGCGGTGTTAAGGGGGTAATGCTTCTTGCAGTAAGGATAGACACAGTGGAACCACTCTATTCTCATGTATCAAGAGCGTTGCTGACTTAGGTAACACTTTTTGTCAATGGGGAAAGAACTTTACCAGCTCAAAACAAGGAAAAATTGCAAGGGGATATTTTTCTTCTATCATTTCTCTATGGAAAACTTTGAGGGATTGGAGAAGACAAGACAATACCTATCTCATAACATTATGGTGACGATATTTCTGTGTAACATCGATGTTCCCATATTTGAACAGTAATTGATAGGAAAAATTAAAATTAGGGATCATTCATACATTTCTAGTTAGAGTCTAGAATGATGTTGGGTATTTGTTTTAGTGATCGGTGGGTCACAATGGTACTAGAAGTTTCAGTATCTATTTCAAAATTTTAGTATATGTTTGATTTTCCACAGGATCCATTTCATGGGCTTAGGATCTGTGAATATAAATCAGACCTTGACCATAAATATAGATCAAATGGAAACCTTGAGAGCGGACCTTGATATATTGTGGTTTGAGAGAACATATTGACATAAGGATAGATCGGACCTTGACCAAGCATGGGGTGCATGGTTTTAACCTTTATGCTTTTAGGTTTTTAGAAGTGCCTTTTTATTTAAAAAATCAAAATTTTAAGTGATAATAAGAACCCAACAGATAATAAGATTCCACTCCATGACAAAGCATAAACAGATTTATCAAGCTTATTGCTGGAGAAAAATAAGACCAATTTCAAAAAAATGGATTGTGCTCGATCCATTATGGAAAGACAAGAAACAATGTTAGGGCTATCTCAGAGTGATAGGAGTTTCAAATCTTTAGCTCCTAAAGATTCATGTGTTGTTGTTCTTCCCTTCAACTTTGAGTACACCTCTGAATCCCTGTCTGATTATCCTCCCACACAAGTTTTGTAGTTCTCTTCCTTCTTCAAATTTGATGGTTGTGTTAGGTTTTTAAGGGATTTGAACAATTTGGTATTTACTATAATTGATATGAAAATTTAAAAATTTGGCATAGTTTCCCTGGGGATTAAAATTTATTAGTTGAAGGAAAAAACTAAACAAAAATTTATTTGTGTTTTTGCGTTTTATTTTTCCCAAATATTTTATGTTTTTGCAGGAGTAGGAATGAATAATTTTAGGATAAGAATTCTGAAATTGAAGATTAACTACTATAAATTTTCTTATTTTGCTTCTCTAGACCTTACTTTTTTTTCATTATTGTCATTTTATGATGGATTTACAAACCTACTATAATAAATATGAAGTTCGAGGAATTAAGAAAAATATTATCGCCCTACCACCCACCTAACATTATTATTTTCGCTTGAATCCTGTTATTTTTGGATTTCCTTAAATATTCCCTCTTCCCCCGGGAACCATCACTCTGCGTAGTTTTTCTTTTGTATTTTCTATTTAGGCCTTCTTGAGGGACTTTAAATGTTTACTGGTATTGTGTTCAAGAAGTGATATTGAGGTTTTTTTCAATTTTATTTTCCCCACATTTTTTTCCACTATTTTTCGAGTTTTTACAAGGCAACAATTAGTTGTTTTCTTTTTCCCATGACCTTACTGAATTCTTCATTTTTGGTTTTTCAACAGGGATTTGGCCAGTTTAATCGACGTAGAATGAAGTTGAAGGGGGGGAAGTATGGTGGAGGTTTGTAAAAGAGTAAAGGGTCCCTTTAGTTCATGGTACAGAGAAAGGATCATCTATGTTGATGGGAAATGTTACAAATTTTAGTACGAAAATCATTTGGATGTTGACATAAAATATTTTGTGGAAGAAGTGTATTCAAAAGAAATTGGACCAGCCCCTCCCTATATGAAAGGTTTGGACAAATTGGTGGCTGGTGATACGATTGAAGTTTATGATCAGCACTCCTGTAAAATCGGAAAATTTTTCAAAGTTTTACTGAGCAATTTCTTCATTGTCAAGTTGCTGGAATCTCTTTGAGAAAGGACATGCCACCAATCAAATTTGCAGTCGCGGTTATCTTGGAAGGATGGGAAATGGATTCATGCTCAATAGGTAGAATGTTGAATCTAACATCTCTTTTCTCATCGTGATATTTACAAGCATTTGTTTTGCAAAAACCTTATAAGTGACCTTTGTTTGTTGCATTTAAAAAAATTTCCTTATCAATTGAAACAACAAATTACTGTAGGTTCTATATTAGTTTGTAAAATGATTAGTTTTGAACATTCATGTTGTTTCTCTCTTTTGTATCCTTGGTAGTAAGTTTTCATTGGCTGGTCTATGATTTATTTGATTTGTTGATTGGATGAACCTGGTTCCTCGCTATTGTCCAATCTAATGTGTTATGTAGTTTAGTTCTCAGTATTTAGTTTTGTTTGGACATGGCCATAAGTTCTTTGATTAATTTTCCACATGATTGACGGTTTTCCATGTTTCTGTGTTTGTTGGTATAGTTGCATTGTCTAGTCTATGATTTATTTTACTTGTTAGTAAGGTGAGCCTGGCAATTTTCTAATTTATATGTTTGTCAGTAATGTTTCATGGTTTTTTATATGATATCTATTTTAATTATTATTATATTAATAAGGAAAACTTGTCTCTCTCATCCACTAAGTGATTATTGCTCGCATTCTAAAATTTGAGTTAAAAAGAATGTTATTTTTTGGACTAATTTATTATATGAATACATTTTTTGGCTATATGACTGTAAAGTTTTGTGTTATTTTCCACATGATTTGTTTGGTTTGATGATTGGAGAAACCAACTATCTATATTCTAATATGTTATGCTATCATATTCACACAGTTAATATATTAGGAAAAGATTGTGAACCCACTTTTTATTATGAATGTAGGCCCCTACAGTACTATCCTATATTCCTGGGGCAATTTGAGGATTTTTTCCACCTTGGGTACCCCCACCTTACATGGATGTATCTTTTGACTGCTTCAAATTTTTTTTCTTCTGTAGTTAATGTTCTTATGTGGATCTGTTTATGCATTTTTTTCTTTCATGTCTTTTTCATAGTTAGGACAAAGACTCCCAAGTCTTGACTTTTGATGGAATGCTTCTACCACGTATTTCTTCTAGTTGATACTCTTATGTAAAATGATTTATTTGTTTTGATTTTTAATGTCAGTTCCAAGTTTATGGGTTATTGGATGGTTTGTTGTACTTGTCAATGAAGCAAGCCTGATTGTCTCATCTATTAGTGAGTATTGTAGTTTGCTCCCACCCTAAAGTTTTGAGTAGAGTATATTGTTGTTACTTAATACTAATTTGTGTTATGGTCATATTTGTTTGTTTTCTAACAGTAAATTTGCTTGGTCTTTTCTGTGATTTATTTTATTTACTGATTAACAAACTGGTTATTTCATCGTTCCCGCTCTCAAGCTGTCATGAAAAGATTTTAAAGCCATTATTTCTGATAATTTAGGCTCCTACACTAGCATCTTATATGGCATGGGGGATTCAACATTTACTCACCTTGGGTGCCCTCCCCTCTCATGGTTGTATCTTCTTGAGTACTTCAAATTTCTGTCCCATACATAATTTTCTTGTGTGAATTAACTTGTGCAAATTTTTTATCCCCTATTTACAGGTCATTAATTGTTTGTTACTCATTTGGGGAGAAAATGTTTGGATATTATCTAATCTTTTGAGATTTTGTGTACCGTAATGATTCTCTTCAGTAGTACTTACTGCAATGAGTGAATTTTGATGAATTTCAGTAGGTACTCTTCTTGCTTCTATGATAAGGTTATTTCCTGCAGACTATAATGATTTTTCATTTAAAAAGTTTGGAGGAAGTGTGCTATAGTTTATTTGATCTAGTAGATTCTATTACATTCCCACATTGTAATTTTTCTCCGATGTAGTCTTTTAGTCCCATTGACCTACTTGGTTCATTCATTGAAAATTGATATACGTACCTTATGTTCTTGTTGATCATAAAAAACAGAAACCTTCCTTCAGAAGGTTGAAACTTGTCACATTTATAAAGGTAAATTATGATGTAAACCTATAAATGGTTTGCATTCACAATCTTAACTGTCTAGAAATGCAATACGTATTTCGAAGTGTTGAAGTTTTGGGTTGGAAATGCAAGATTGAATTGTATTTTTTTGGAGTTTTGATCTCGGGGATGGAATGTTTGGGAGTTAGAAACCCTTTGTGGTCTATAACGATATCAAATATAAAACACAGGAAATGTAAAAGGATGCTTTTATATTTTGAGGCACAAAATATATGTTTGAATTCTCCTAAATAATGGCCTTGATCCTAGTGCTAGTTAGTGGGGTTTTGATACCACTGCTTAAAAGCTAATACTAACGTAGTTTTCTATATTTGGTTTTTAAAGTTTCCTTTTATTCTCAAATTAAGTAATAAATTGATGTGTTAAACAGTAATTCCATATTTATAAAAGTAATTTATGATATAGTCTAGCAAATGGTTTGCATTCACAATCTAACTTGTCCATAAATGCAATATGTATTTCCAAGTATTGGAGTTATGTGTTAGATATGCAAGATTGAATTGCAATTTTTGGAGTTTTGATCTTGGAGATGGAATGTTTGGGAGTTAGAAACCTTTTTTTGGTTTATAATAAGATCAAATATAACACACAGTTGAGGTAAAAGGATACCTTTGTATTTCTAGGAACTAAATATATGTTTGGAAAATTCTAATTAATATCCTTGATGCCAGTGCTAGTCTGTGGGGATTTTAGTGCCCCTAATAAAATTGAGGTGTCAAACAATAAATGCATTTTGGCAGTTTAGGATATCCTGTTTGCATCCAATGTTAAGATTTGGATCGAAGACAACCAGTGTGTAATTCCCCTTCACCCCATCCTGACTTTCCACATATGTTTTGCAAATTATAAAAGTAATTTATGATATAGTTTAGCAAATGGTTTGCATTCACACTCTAACCTGTCCAAAAATGAAATATGTATTTCCAAGTCTTGGAGTTCTGTGTTAGACATGCAAGATTCAATTGGAGTTTTTGATGTTTTGATCTTGGAGATGTAATGTTGGGAGTTAGAAACATTTTTTTGGTTTATAATAAGATCAAATATAACACACAGTTGAGGTAAAAGGATACCTCTGTATTTTGAGGCACTAAATATATGTTTGGAACATTCTAATTAATATCCTTGATGCCAGTGCTAGTCTGTGGGGATTTTAGGGCCCCTAATAAAATTGAGGTGTCAAACAATAAATGCGATTTGGCAGTTTAGGATATCCTGTTTGCTTCCATTGTCAATATTTGGATCATATACAACCAATGTGTAATGCCCCTTCACCCCATCCCAACTTTCCATATCTGCTTTGCAAATTATAAAAGTAATTTATGGTATAGTCTAGAAAATGGTTTGCATTCATAATCTATCCTATCCATAAATGCAATATGTATTTCCAAGTCTCAGAATTGCAGTTTTTGGAGTTTTGATCTTAGAGATGGAATGCTTGGGAGTTAGAAAACGTTTTTTGGTTTATAATAAGATCATATATAACACATAGTTGAGGTAAAATGATACCTCTATATTTTGAGGCACTAAATATATGTTTGGAATATTCTAATTAATATCCTTGATTCTAGAGCTAGTATGTGAGGATTTTAGTGCCCCTAATAAAATTGAGGTGTCAAACAATAAATGTGTTTTGGTAGTTTAGGATATCCTGTTTACATCCATTGTCAATATTTGGATCGAATACAACCAGTTTGTAATTCCCCTTCACCCCATCCCAAATTTCCATATCTATTTTTCAAATTATAAAATTAATTTATGATATAGTCTAAAAAATGGTTTGCATTCACAATCTAACCTGTCCAGAAATGCAATATGTATTTCCAAGTCTTTGAGTTCTATGTTAGATATGCAAGATTGAATTGCAGTTTTAGGAGTTTTGATCTTGGAGGTGGAATGTTTGGGAGTTAGAAACATTTTTTTGGTTTATAATAAGATCAAATATAATACATAGTTGAGGTAAAAGGATACCTCTGTATTTTGAGGCACTAAATATATGTTTGGAACATTCTAATTAATATCCTTGATGCCAGTGATAGTTTGTGGGGATTTTAGTGCCCCTAATAAAATTGAGGTGTCAAACAATAAATGAGTTTTGGCAGTTTAGGATATCCTGTTTGCATCCATTGTAAATATTTGGATTGAATACAACCAGTGTGTAATGCCCCTTCACCCCATCCTGACTTTCCATATCTATTTTGCAAATTGACTAAAAAGCTGTAAGTGTCTATGGTTGATTGAATTCCTTGATGTTTCATAGGAGCCTATCTTCCCAAGAGGGTAAAATTAGATGTTACTTTTTTTATTATATTGTTCTCTTAACCCAAGGGTATTTCTTTCTATACTCATTTGGACATTTAATTATTCTGTTTCTATTGAAGAACCTAGTTTTATGTGCCTATGCTTATTTATCTTGTCTGATTTGATTTAACTAAGATCAATGGATACAGTTGTTGGAACTATGGCAACTAGATTCTTTCTTTCGAGTCACTCCTCTTTGCTGAGAAAGTTTATTAACAAGAACCGTGTTTAACTTGTTGTCGAATCTCTTCCTCTTCTTTGCTTCATTTGGCTTCTTGTTGTACACAAGTTAAACTATTGTTCATGAAAATGATCCATATAGAGATCCGCCCCTACTTTGGGGCCCCATTGCTCTTGTAGATACTACCATGTACATAATTATTTTCACGTAGATACTAAGATTGTACATCTTGCTAGATACTACTATGTACATAATTATTTTCATCATCATCACTATCAATAATTAAGATGTAATCATTCCTTTCCAACCCCAACTTATGTATGCCAAATGTTAAATTTCAAAACAGCTATAGGTGAAAGAAAGAGCACACATCATGACGATTCTTTAAAACTGAATTCTATATCTTTGTATTATATAAAGTATCTATTTATAAGAAAATATTGCGACAAAACTTGTTGGAGCAGGGCCCTGCAGCTATAGGAAAAGCTGCTATATCGAAACAAGGAAGTCAAAGGAAACAGTACCTGAAGCGGCTGAGAAGAGAGCTCAACCACTGCACTTAAGGAAGCGACGATGATAGGAGGGCTCATCTACCCTCATGAATGGAGAAGGAACAATGGGCCGAGGTATAAAAGACAGAGGACAAAAGGGGAGCAACCGAGGAAGCGGCGCCCATACCCACGATCAGCGCCGAAAATTGTGGAAGACTGCAGAAAGCTGCAGTGTGACCAGTAAGCGGCAGTTCAAAGTACAGATAGGTCGACTGTCACAGTTAGGGTTTTGGGTTACTGTTGGGATAGGCCCACAGTTTTGTATCACGGTGAGACCTTTGGGCCACCTATTTAAGCATGTATTTTGTATTATGAAGGGTTAGCCAACAAGTCAGTTAGCTAGCTAGCTAGAGAGTTAGTTGGTCATCTGTATTGTAAGACATTGAGGAAGAGTCGAGCTTTGGTTCTGCGTTCAGTCTGTAGTTATCTGACTGTAACCAGTAGCCAACTCCTTGAGCATGAATGTAACAATCCACAGGGATTGAGAGAGAGAGAGGAAGAGTATATTGTAAGAATAAAGCAATATAGGAAGAGAAGAGATCTAGGAGAGAAGGGCTCCCAGCTGAGTGCGTGGATTTTCCTAGAAGATCTCAAGCTTCATAATAGGTTGCAGTAGAATAGTGTTAATATCTCAAGTTATAATATAAACACAGTTCCCGTGGATGTAGCTTCCTCCTTGGAAGTGAACCACGTAAAATCCGTGTGTTGTGCGACTGTTTCATGTGATTGTGCTATACTTATTTGCTATCTGTTATTCATTACATGAACTTTGCTTATCAGTTAATGAATGTATGTATGCTATCCTTCAGTTTACAGTAACATAGAAGGTTAAATGCAAGTTGAATGTGTTAAGTATTCTGTATATGAGTTATCAGTGCTTGATCCACGACAACAGCAGCTACTGTGTTAAGTGACTTCTGTATATTTAGTTCAGCGAGTTGAGCATCATTGATGTTAAGCATGTTAATCTGTAGAAGCTTAAGTGAAGTTGTTTAACACCTTGATGAGCGTTAACTGAGCTATTATACCTAGAGATGAAGCCTCTAGACCTTGGGAGTTGATGAGCATATTAAGTCTTATTGCAGGAAATATCACGGCATAGAAAGGTGATATTGCACTGTCGGAGGAGCGGTGGTGTGAGATATCGCAGGTTAAGAGTGGAGCAGAAGAGTAAGTTTGCACACCATCCTAGAAGTTGCGATGTGATAAGAGCCAGTCCGATAGCAGAGTCAGCTAGGAAGAGAGAAATAGCCCTTGCTGAGAGACCCCGCTGGTTAAGAAGAGTCAAGATAATCTAGGATGCTACAGAACCTGGTTGAGGAAATGTGATTCTTCAGCCACCCCATCTAGGATCACTTCGGGTGAGACTTCAGGCCGTTCTGCGGTCTGTCACCGAAAGGGCCAGTGAGCTAGGGGTTTTGTTGGTACCATAAAGTAAACCCAGGTCTGCACAGAGTTGTGAACCAACAAATGGTTCCGATGCCGGTTTTGAACAAATTGAAGCGCTGATGTTCTGTTGGCATCCTACTAAAGAAGAAATTAACCAGTGGGTTGAGTCTAAGGAAAGAGAATTTGCTGCGCAAGAAAACAAGAGTCCTAGGCTTAGTACAGAGGACTAGCTACAGAAACATATCTTCATAGACCTGCATGAGATTTTTTTGTGACCTATGCAAATGAGTTGTATGATTGGTTGTCAAAGTTGAATGATAAGCATGTATTCAAGAAGAAAAGGAACATTTTCTGGACACCGGAGCTGATTCACACCGTGAAGAGTGTAGATAATCCCATTTCACGGGTAGTAGACTTTTGGCTTGCGAGTTTTCTGGATGGTTTCATTACAGAGTTTGCAGTTGATCAAAGAAAGAGTTTCAGCGAAGCAGAGAGGTACTTCTTCAAAGGATATCGCGGTAAGTACATGAACTCTTTAAATTTGTTCCTTAAGATGTTATTGCATGAAAAAGGAGTACTGGATATATTCTCAGATGAATAAGTTAAGTAAGTATAATGTCACAAGAGTTTGAGAGTGATTCTGAAGAAATTGGATGTACACGTAGCGGTAAAAGATATAAAGTAGATTTTAGATCTTCCTTCTTTGAAGACAGTTCAGACAGTACTAGAGAACAAAGTCAAAGTAATAGAGAAAAAATAGCAGGGGGTATCCCTTACCACCCTTATACCCCACAGAAACCGATCGGGACTCAGAATAATCCCGTAGGAACTCCATCTAGTAGTTCACACACAATACATACTACATTTACACCACCAAGTGGAAGTAATACAGCAAACCAGAATCCACCTCGTAGAAATAGAATGGGGGATGACATGAAATTACCTACCTTCAGGGGTACAGGGGCAGAAGACCCAGAACATCATTGGTTCCTATGTGAAGCTATATGGACCATTAAACAAATCCAAGATGACAATACTAAGCTTTTCTAGTTGGCTACTACACTTAGAGAAAGAGATTTAACATGGTATATGAAGTATACATCAGTGCAGATTAGAACACTCGTAGAGGCCAGGACCGCAATGATTAAGGAATTTAAGAAACCTAAGTCTGAGTCACAATGTATCACAGAACTTAAAGACATCAAACAGTTACCCACAGAGTCAGTATGGGATTTCGATCAGAAATTTAAAGCTCTTATAGACCAAGTTAGTTTTGAGTTTGCGTCGGAGAAGCATAAGGAATGGTTCATCGCAGCACTGCTCCCTCATATCAGACTTCCACTAATGCAACAGAAACTCCATATGTAGGATGAAGCATTGGAGATGGAAATGCAACTAGAGGCTTCACCTCTAGCTGAGACTAGTGCAGGTATGACAAACTTACAGAACCAGTTAGCCAATCTCACTTTACAGTTACATGAGATTAAGAAAGGAAAAGAGGTTGAACAAGAATTATGGTGTACAAAGTGTGAAGGACATGGCCATACCAAAGATAACTATCCAGTATTTGTGGAATATATAGCAAGTGGGAATCCTAACCCCTTAGTACAGACTCAAGGGTCATGGTGTGAAATCTATAGAACAAGAGGACATAGACCACATGAATGCCCTTTACTTCAGAAGTATGTACAAACTCCTAAGAATTTATACTGTAAATTTTGTAAGTCAGTAGGACATGATGAAAATAATTGCAAAGCTTATGATCTCATGATAGAGAGAAAACATGGCATCTACAGAGTCCAGTTAGAGACATCAGTACCAACAGCAGGACCACATCATGAAACGGCTCATGATGGCCATGGTGGAGGATTCAGAGGACGAGGCCGTGGTGGAGGCTTTGGCCATGGCCATGGACCGATTATTTGTTACAACTGTGGAGCCGTAGGACATTATGCTAGATATTGTCAGAACCCTACTACAACATGTAAGTATTGCAAGTCCTATGATCATACTATAGAAGAATGTCCTATCTTGATAGCCAAGATTAAGGATCCAAAGCCAGTAGTAAACTAGAATATTTAGCTTATTGCTACTGAGCAGAAAGAACCAGAACCAAGAGTCAATATTGTGACTCGTAGCAGTGCTTCTACTAGTAGGACATCGCAGGATGCCGAAAAGAATACAGGTCGGAAGTGGGTGCGCAAAGCCACTGATAAATCTACACCACTTGACCTGCAGAAGAACAAAGAAACATTTCATCAAGCTAAAAATTTCTTGACTGACCCTACACCATCAGGATCACAGACATTGCCTTATAGGGGTGTACAACAGCAAAAATATTGTGGCGTTAGTCCTGTGCAGACATCGCAGGCTACCACATCGGGGAGGTGCGAAGAGGATGAGTTGACAGGAAGTGTACAATCCTTCCTGCGGAGCTGCTTGAAACTCGTAAGAAATGAGAAAGCCATAGGAGAGCTTCAGTGCATCATAGATCAGTATCAACAGTATTCTTCCATGAGAAGTATGCAGCGTGCTATTCATAATATTAGGGGCCATACAAGAACAGGAATAGAAATGAGACTCACAACACAAATTGGAGAGTTTGAAATGGATGAGGTAATCCTAGATTTAGGATCAGAGGTAAATGTTCTTACTAAGCAGACATGGGAACAGATGGGTAGCACTAAGTTATCCAGATCACCTATCCATCTATGACTAGCCAATCAACAGAGGGTATCGCCACTGGGTCGATTACCGCAAGTACCAGTTGATATTGATGGAGTTCGTAGCTTTGCAGATTTTGAAGTCATAGAAATTATTGGCGATAGCAGACCGTATCCAGCTTTATTAGGTATTGATTGGGCAATTAATAACATGGCTGTTATCGATTTGAAGAAAAGACAAATTACCTTTGAGGATAAATATATTCGAGTCATCGCACCGTTGGATCCTTTTCAGGGTCCTCGATACATTGAACCTATTAGAGCAGAGGAAGAGGTGCATAATATGGAGAGCTTCTATCAGATGACTGCTAACCAGAGTGATTATATCAATCCCACCATAGAAGGACATATTAGTTGGCGATGCGACAGCTCATGCGCATCGAATTCGGATGTTGGTTTAGAAAATTGGCAGAATAGACTTTACGAAGTCTCAGCTCGCAGATGTGCATTTATGACTAAGTCACTGCGATGGATTGGCACAGAGGTTAAGGATATTTCGTCGTTTGATGGCTTAGTGGATGTCAATGAATTTTTACAGCAGTTTGAGCAGGAAATCCCTCATGAGCAGAGGATGGCAGCTATTGACCTTCTAGTAAGAGCCACACCTGCAAGATGGTGGGATGCACATAAAGAAAATATCGCATCATGGGATAATTTTAAGAGATTGATGGTGATCAGATTCTCTAATGACAAGGAATGTTTCCAGCAGAAATATACAACAGGTCACATATTAATATTTGTGAACAGAATTGGTTGGACATTCCAGAGGATGAATGGGTTCACCTATTCATTCACACTTTAGACACAGTCCCAAGGAATTGGTACACTGAGATAGAGTTGCGCAGAGGAACGATTACATGGCTAGTTATGATAGACAGCTTTCTACTCACTTTCACTTTTGAATTTAAGTATCCAAGCACTGATCAGGCTCTAGATATTGTAAAGACTAAGATATTTGATGACTATACCCTACCAGTGTATACTTAGCCTGATTGGGATATCCAGTTAGAACATGCGCTAGAGTGTTACAACTTCGCAGAAGAGCCAGGTGATGAGGATGAGAATCCTCACAGTATCAACATTCCAGAGTCAGAAAAGACTCACGAAGTTGAGGGACCAAAGCTATACATTCCAGCTGTCACAGAGCCTATTAAGATTAAAAAGATCAATATTGGCACAGAAGCAGAACCAAATTTTTCCTCTATTGGAGACTATTGGGATGATGAAATGGTAGGACACATCACAGATCTGTTACATGACTATTAGGACTTATTTCCCACTAAGTTTACAGAGATGAAGGGAATAGTAGGAGATTTGGGAGTCATGTGGATACCTTTGAAAGAGGATGCTAGGCCAGTTAAGCAGTGTCCATACAGATTAAATCCTCGTTATAAAGAAAAAGTTAAGGATGAGATTGATAAGATGCTAGCAGCAAGCATCATTGAGCCAATAGAAGAGAGCGAATGGGTTAGTCCCAGGGTTGTGCAGGAAAATAAAACTAAAGGAGAAATCAGGATTTGTGTCGATTTGCGCAAACTCAATGATGCATCACTTCATGACCCGTTTTCGACACCGTTTACTGATGAAGTTTTAGACAATGTAGGAAGACATGAGATCTACTCATTCACTGATGGCTTTTCAGGCTATCACCAGATAAGAATCCATCCAGAGGATCGACATAAGACCACCTTTGCGACAGAATGGGGCTCATTCCAGTATACGGTAATGCCCTTTGGTCTTAAAAATGCACCAGCTATGTTTTCTAGAGTAGTAGTTGCTGTCTTTAAGGAATACATCCATAAATTCTTAGAAGTCTATTTTGATGATTGGACTGTATTTGGATTAATCAAAAAGCATATAGGAGATTTAAGGCTCATGTTAGAGAAATGTAGGCAATATCAGATTTCTCTTAACTTGAAGAAATGTATATTCTGTGCACCATTTGGTATTTTGTTGGGTCATATTGTTTGCAGACAAGGCTTGATGGTAGATCCTGCAAAGATTTCCATCATTGTAAATCTCCCAGCACCCAACTCAGTCAAGCAGTTGAGAACAGTGCTTGGTCATACAGGGTATTATAGAAAATTTATCAAGGGTTATGCAAAGATCATAGCACCTATGGAAAAGCTGTTAAAGAAAGAAGCAAAATTCCTATGGAATGAGGAATGCCAGCAAAGTTTAGACACTCTTAAAGAGAAGATTGGAACAAACCATTTCATGTACATGTGGATGCATCTGGCATCGCACTGGGGATTGTCTTAACACAACCAGGAGAAGGGGGTATCGATCACCCTATCGCGTACTCAAGCAGAAAGTTATCTACCGCAGAAAAGAACTACACCACTACAGAAAGAGAAGGATTAGCTATGGTGTATGCTCTACAGAAGTTCAGGCACTATCTATTGGGTGCCCCATTCAAGATGTTCACTGACTATTCCGCTCTAAATTATTTGGTCAATAAGCCAGTGTTAGGGGAAGGATCTGCAGATGGTTACTCCTATTTCAGGAGTATGATTTTGAAATTATTGTAAAACCAGGAAAATTAAATGCCGGACCTGATCATCTGTCGCAAATAGACTCAGGAGAAGAACCAAGTAATCTAGAGGATAATTTTCCAGATGTGCAATTTTTTTCTATCCAGATCACAGATGAGTATTACGCAGATATTATTCACTTTCTCACTACAGGGTGGGCACCAGTTGAGTTTACTAAGCAGCAAAAGAAATAGTTAGTTATTAAAGCAACAGATTTCACTTTGATCGCAGGACATTTATATAAATTTGGTCCATATGAAGTCCTGCACAGATGCGTTATGCCGCACGAGAAAGAAGCCATTATCAGAGAAGCACATTTAGGTACCACAGGAGGTCATTTCGTAGGAAAGCTGACTGCTCAGAAAATTCTAGCTGCAGGATTATGGTGGACTACTTTGCATAAAGACACCAAGGAGTTTTGTAGATGCTGCGATATCTGCCAGAGGGTAGGAAAACCTTCGCGGAGAGATGAAATGCCACTGCGACCACAGATTATGCTGCGGGAATTTGACAAGTGGGATATAGATTTCGTGGGTCCTATCAACCCACCAGGGAAGCGAACTGGTGTGAGATACATCATCACAGGAACAAAATACCTCACCAGGTGGGCAGAGGCCAAAGTAGTAAGGAATTATGATGCTGCTACACCTTCACAAATCATTTTTGAAAACATCATAAGTAGATTTGGATGTCCAGCAATTTTGATGAGTGATCAAGGAACAAACTTTCTGAATCGCCTATTTAGGCCTTGACGGAGGAATTTCAGATACAACATCATAAGAGCACTCCCTACCACTCACAAGCTAATGGTACGGTGGAGGATTTCAACAAGATTCTAGAAAATGCTCTTACTAAGATCTGTAACAACCAAAGAGATGATTGGGACCTCAGGGTTAATGCTGTATTATGGGCTTATAGGACTACATGCAAGAAACTTACAGGACACACACCTTTCAGCTTGGTGTATGGACAAGAGGCTGTTATGCCTATGGAATATATTATTCCCATTTTAAGAATTGCTCAAATTACCGAGATGGCGGATACAGATACGATGAATGAAAGACTAGCGCAGCTGCTTGCCTTATAAGAAGACAGATTCATCGCAGGATTTCATCAAAAAGTGCAGAAGGCACGAGAAAAAGCTTGGCATGACAGGCACATCAAGAGCAAGATTTTTTAGACATGAGACCTAGTGCTCCTTTATGACAACAAGTTTGTTAAGTTTCCAGGGAATTTCAAGACACATTGGTTGGGGCCATATCAGATTCAGCAGGTCACAAAAGGAGGTGCTGTTCAGCTTAGTAAACTGAACAGGGAACTTGTTCCTACTTTGATTAATGGCAGTAGGATTATGCCTTATAGTGATAGCCACCCCACCTCCCAGCCCTAACTCAGAGAACTAGGTGGTGCAGATGTCCAGTGTAGTTGAAAGGAGGCATCGCACCCATAATTAGTCTACATGCAAAAAAAAAAAGGTTCTAAGTAGGAGGAATCGTAGCAGGAAAGTTTATTTTGCGCAAGTCATAGGACGCTTGCGGAGTTTCACGCCAACTTTTGGTTTAGGACGATGCGGCGTGACATCGCAGCGAGGCGATGTTCCCCGTGCCACGAAGACAATTTTGAAAAGGGACAGAGGGCCAGTCACTTCGCCCTATGACAAGCAATTAATCTAGATATGACAGGTATACGTTGCCCTAGATTTGGAAACAGTACAAGGATTGTCCTAGATTTGGTAAATCTTGGTCGAGACCGGAGCTTGTACACAATTTTCAAGGAAGATTTGATCGGATTTTTAGCACTTAATGAGGATCGGGACGACGGGTGTTGTCTTGTCCATGCAATAAATGCCGCCAACGGGTCCATCTTAAGCGACCATTGCTTCAGAGATTATCACCTTCATTATAAAGACACAGATCATTCATACAGAAGGGTTACTTTTGCGATTTATGAGAGTTATAGAGCAATTTGTAGAGTTTTCCCTGTGCAGAGATACTCTAGTTACAGAGTGCTAGTTTCCCCATTTTCACAGCCATTGCCAGTCCAGAGTATTGCACTAGGTGGTTTATGTCCAAGAAGGAACCTTTAGAAGACGTTGTGTGATGATTCCAGCGTGGTGGCCTTGAGTCTACTATGACAATGCCGCCCAGGGTTGTGAAATTAGGTGCACCATAGGTCAGGCAGACGCCAAGGATGAAGAGTCAAGCTCAGATAGTAGAAGAGTCCAGCCCAGATCATGAAGAAGAAGTTCATATGGCAACAGTATACATTTGTGCCACGAGTTGAGGACACACCAGAGGTAACCATTCCTAAGGGTGCTAAGCTTCCTATTTCGCTACCACCGATTGATCCTCGTGTAAACGAAGATGGAGAACTGTTAGGATATGTCCTTGTTCTCAAATTTACAGACTATAACCTTGGAGACAGTAAGAAATATCCTTAGTTTCGACCAGATTAGTATCTTACGGTTCAGAGGAACCCGAGGACCGATGCAGATGAGTTTGTTCCTATGGAGCATGTCCAGATTCTTGAGTAGTCAGGCTTGCTCAATTTGTTGAAAATACCACATTTTGGATGAGGTGTAGAGGTTAATGTTGTGATGCGTGTGCTACTTTCCTGTGTACATGGAGGTTACCTCTGGTTGGGTAACAGGGTTGATTTGAATGTTGATTTGATACACCGCATCACTGGGCTATCCAATATCGGCAAGGACCCTCAGACACATATATCAGGGAAAAGCAAGGATACTAAGCTACCAGCGCTTCTCGTTAACAAGTACAAGATACAGAGAGGAGGTCGGGCTTATGACCTCACAGCCTTAACAGACGATACACTCAGATTTACAGCCAGTCTGCTCATGGGAAGACTGTTAACTAAAGTTCGCCCAAAAGAAGTCACAGGCTTAGTAATTCACCTTGCCATGCAAGTCGCAGAAAGTGAACAATTTAATTGGTGTTTGTTTTTATTAAATATTTTTCTTCAAGATTGTTTGACAGTGCAGGATGAGCCAAACCACCCCTTCCATTTCTCATGGCTGCTTATATTATGTGCATTCATTGGGTGGAGAGAGCCGCCCCATACCCAGTTTCTACAGCTACGAGGCCATGAGTGCAGAGGAGCGCACTATGAAAACTTATGGGAAAGCAACAGTCCAACTAAGAAAAAGATCAATATGATAGTATTCTATGAATACTATAAGCTGTTGCAGCGAGTCATCCAGGAGACACCGCGGCTCAACACAGAGGTTGTTGACATGTATCACAACCAGCTTGATTTCATTGCGGATAGGCATACAATCTATCTGAGGCCGAAAGGGTTTAGAATGGATAACTGGGCTATTGGTTCATTCAGGATGACATCGTAGGATGTAGAAGATGTCATCAAAGACTTTGTTGAAGAGTGGAAGAAGGCATTAGAAGATGCCACAGCAGGGAATGTACAAACGGAAACCGCACCAATAGATCCATTAGACGAAGGAAAAGATAAGGTGGGTTCCAAGAGGAAAGATCCAGTAGAAGTGCCACCAGTGGCACAAAAGAGGAAAGATCCAGTAGAAGTGCCACCAGCGGCACAAAAGAGGAAAAAAGTCAAATCCTCAAAGCCAACTCCATAGACTGCACTAAACGAGGATGACTATGATATCATCACATCGAGATTGAAGGAGGAGATGTGGGACTCATTTCAGGTGATGCAGACATCGCAGCACAAGCTGCAGAGCACGATAGATAAGCAACTTCTGGAGTTGAAAGCACTAACTGAGAAGAATTCTGCGATGCAGACTCATCCAGTCAAGGCAACCGCAGGAGAAAGCTCACAACCATCGATTTTCTACGAGGAAGTCGTTGCAAAGGATTGCACCAATACAGTTTTGATACCGCCAAGGAGCATCCGATTCCCTGCTTCGATGATTGATGTGCAGATACAGGTTAGACACCCTGTTGAGGTTAATTTGGCACAGTTCCCTGTTGATCAACTATAGATGATCCAGCAGCAGATAGCCGCAGAGCTCAAGGATAGAGAGCTTGCGACTTATAAACAGAACACGTAGCTGAGACAACAGAATGCAGAGCTCACCGCAAGCTTTCAAACAAAGGCAGAAGAGTTAGGAGTATATGAAGAACAAGAACATGATCTAAGTCAGGTCCTGCAGAACATCACATTGGATTTACCCCAGTGTAACATAGAATTCGCCTTGCCTCTAATGCATAAAGTAAGAAGAATTGCAGATAGAGCAAAGGCTCTGGAAGAGATAGTGGTTAAGATGGAGGAAGACCACAAGGCACAGATTGCTGAGCTTGAGGCTCGAGCACCAGGCACACCTGACGCAGACAAGGAAGCAAGGGTAAAGGCCTTGAGACTCACTTCAAAGCCGATGAAGTGTCGCATAGATGATGTAGAATCCTTGCTAGCTGATACGACGAAGACATGGTCGGAGCTAGAAGAGCTCCCAGATAGACTAGAATTGCAGCAGAGCATCCAGAACATAGAGAATGCAACAGCAACAATGAAGAAAGAAGTCAAGAGCTTAGGAGCTCTTACAAAGATGAAGATGACGACAGAGATGAACCATTTGCAATAGGAAGCGCAACGGTTGTGAGGAAAAGAGATACAATTTAATAATATGCTTCAACCGTATCAGGAACAAATCGCAGAGCTGGTCGATGCGGTTGAGCAGAAGGTCAAGGAGTTCATTGCAAGCAAAAGTGAAATTGATAACACAGAGGAACCCCTGATTAGTCAATTTATGCTTGAAGCGGCACAAGACTGTGTCGAAGCTATGGACAAAGATGTCACAGGACTCAGGGAGAGATTTGCAAGGACTTCGCAGGAAGCCAAGGAGAAGCTACAGAAAGAGAAGCCATATGTTAGTGGCTCAGGGATGAGCCACAAGTAAGTGTTAGGGGACTATTGGAGCAGGGCCCCATATCTATAGGAAAAGCTGCTATATCGGAACAAGGAAGTCAAAGGAAACAGTACCTGAAACGGCTGAGAAGAGAGCTCAACCACTGCACTTAAGGCAGCGGTGATGACAGGAGGGCTCAGCTACCCTCATGAATGGAGAAGGAGCAACAGGTCGAGGTATTAAAGATATAGGACAAAAGGGGAGCAACCAAGGAAGCGGCGCCCATACCCACGATCAGCGCCGAAAATTGTGGAAGACTGCAGAAAGCTGTAGTGTGACGAGTAAGCGGCAGTTCAAAGTACAGATAGGCCGACTGTCACAGTTAGGGTTTTGGGTTACTGTTGGGATAGGCCCACAGTTTTGTATCACGGTGAGACCTTCAGGCCACCTATTTAAGCATGTATTTTGTATTATTAATGGTTAGCCAACAAGTCAGTTAGCTAGCTAGCTAGAGAGTTAGTTGGTCGTCTGTATTGTAAGACATTGAGGAAGAGTCGAGCTCTGGTTCTGTGTTCAGTCTGTAGTTATCTGACTGTAACTAGTAGCCAACTCCTTGAGCATGAATGTAACAATCCGCAGGGATTGAGAGAGAGAGAGGAAGAGTATATTGTAAGAAAAAAGCAATATAGGAAGAGAAGAGATCTAGGAGAGAAGGGCTCCCAGCTGAGTGCGTGGAGTTTCCCAGAATATCTGAAGCTGCATAATAGGTTGTAGCAGAACTATGTTACTCTCTCAAGTTATAATATAAACACAGTTCCCATGGACGTAGCTTTCTCCCTGGAAGTGAACCATGTAAAATCCGTGTGTTGTGCGCCTATTTCATGTGATTGTGCTATACTTATTTGATATCTGTTATTCGTTACATGAACTTTGCTTATCAGTTAATGAATGTATGTATGCTATCCTTCAGTTTACAGTAACATAGAAGGTTAAATGCAGGTTGAATGTGTTAAGTATTCCGTATATGAGTTATCAGTGCTTGATCCACGATAGCAGCAGCTACTGTGTTAAGTGACTTCTGTATATTTAGTTCAGCGAGTTGAGCGTCATTGATGTTAAGCATGTTAAACTGTAGAAGCTTAAGTGAAGTTATTTAACACCTTGATGAGGGTTAACTGAGCTATTATACCCAGAGAGGAAGCCTCTGGACCTTGGGAGTTGATGAGCATATTAAGTCTTACTGCAGGAAATATTGTAGCGTAGAAAGGTGATATCGCACTGTTGGAGGAGCTGCGGTGTGAGATATCGCAGGTTAAGAGTGGAGCAAAAGAGTAAGTTTGCGCACCGTCCTAGAAGTTGCGATGCGATAAGAGCCAGTCCGATAGCAGAGTCAGCTAGGAAGAGAGAAATAGCCCTTGCTGAGAGACCCCGCTGGTTAAGAAGAGTCAAGAGAATCTAGGATGCTACAGAACCTGGTTGAGGAAACGTGATTCTTCAGCCACCCCACCTAGGATCACTTCAGGTGAGACTTCAGGCCGTTCTGCGGTCTGTCGCTGAAAGGGCCAGTGAGCTAGGGGTTTTGTTGGTACCATAAAGTAAACCCGGGTCTGCGCAGAGTTACGAACCAACAAAACTAGAAACTCAAAATGAAGATAAACCTTCAACTTTTTATAAACTAGCTTAAGATTAACTAAAAAAGAAAATTCTCCCATTAGAAGCACTAAAAATAGCTTGGTGCTAAACATCTGCTAAAGATGGATGAAACCATTTTTAGGAAACAAGCTTACACTATGTTACCAAAAACAAGAAATGATAAACTAAATAGGAAGCAACGATAGTGCAAAGCTTGGATTGTAACTATGAGCTAAGAATCCACTAGATTTGATATTAAATCACATAAAGAAACCAAATAAGATAGCTAATCTTGGTAAACCACCACACTGATGATGATGATGATGATGATGATGGTTAACATCCACTGAGACAAAACTTTGGTCTATCGGACCTAAAGAAACCAATTAATTAGTTTGTTTTAAAATTGTATTCCTATGCTCAAAGAGCTTGGTGAGAAGCGTCCTGAGCTCACTATAATTTTAACAAGTTAAAAAGCTAGGAAGGTCGGTGTTGCAGCCAAGATTATGAAACTGAGATCTAATGTGGGTGTACGCAGGGCACTCTAACAGGAAGTGATTTTCATCTTCAATGTTCATATTCTCATAGAGATGGCAGATCCTTTTCATCCATGGTGTTTTAGGAACTGTCCAACGACCCATTTCACTATGGAGCTCATGAGACTTCATTCTTATCTTGGCTATATAATTTTTTTTCTTTGAATTGGTTAAAACAGAGAGATAATTTTGATATTCTAGAGTAGGGTTGATGACCTCCTTATAATATCTAAACTTTATTCTAGCCTCTAAATCCTTCTCACACCACAGTTTCTCTTTAAACTTAGAAGTAACAATATTTTTAATGTTATTAATATTTTGCATTGCAATGTTTTCGTTGATCTCCCAATGGTTTAACCAGGCCCTGGTATCCTTATACCAACCTCACTTGAGCCTTAGGTGGTTTTGGCTGGAAATAAAAGCTATCTTAGGGAGTCTATGGTCTCCCATGTTATTGATTTTGTGTTTGTACAATAGGATCCTAGTCATGGCTAGGCTCTCGATAGGGGAAAGACCCACTTCTATAAGGAGAATGGGATATGGTGTATTGCTTTTAATTTTGAGGTTATACGTTATAAAATGATTTTGTATTTGCTCAATCTTTCTCCAAGATTCTCTAGAGATGTTGCAACCCCAAACCTCACATCCAATATACAAGATAATGGGAGTGACTAAAGTTTCAAAGAGGAACTTATTTTTATCCCACATCACAAGGTTTGCTGCTTTACAATTATTTTCAAGACCAAAGTAAGCTTTCCACCCTCCATTAATCCTTTTCTCAATGCTATAGTTCTAGTTGAGATTGTGATGAATATCAATTCCTAGGTATTTGTAAGAAGACACTTCCTCCAAGTTGATATTGTCATACACAAAATTAGCATAAGTGTCCTTCTTGGATTTGATAATAATAACTTTTGTTTTGTTAGTGTTGATAGTCATACCCATGGTAGAGCATAAATCCTTAAGAAGTCAAAGTTGCTTATCAATATCATATGGACACCTTGCCATAAGAACTATATCATCAGCATAGAGAAGAAGGATGATAACTATTCCAGCTAAGAACGTTCCAACACAACTTGCTTCTTCTAAACAACCTTCTAGCTTATCAATGTAAATGCCCAATAGTGTAGGGGAGAGGGGGAAACCTTGTTTAACTCTGATGTTACATTTAATATATCTCGACCACCCCTTATTTCTCTTAAACTTGGCGATTACATTCTCATACAGCCTTATTACAGAAACTGTCAACTCGAAAGGAACCTTTAGCTCTTTAAATCTATTCCATAGGTTATTTCTAGGTACTGTATCGAAAGAATTTCTAAAGTACACTATATAAAGGTATAGGAGCACATATACGTAATATACACACCTTCAAGAACAAAAGCCCTGCATAGGAAAAAATATTCTTCAATAGGTCAAGGATTGTTTTGGAAGAAGTTCACCTGAGCACTAAAACATTTTATTCCCCTAACTACAGTAGACAAATTGAAATAGATAAGAACTATAAAAAACTAAGAATGTGTGCACGAAACATTTAGGGCTTCAATCTTAAGATTCTAGTTTGTGTGGTAACATTTCAGTGCCATTGCTGGGGTAGAAGTCTATTTCCTAGATATTTGTGTCATCTGGTTGTTTTGATGACACATGACAGTTGCCAACATAAAAAACAGAGTCTTACAACATGTTTTGAAGTTAGGAAGATAAATTTTGAGCATGCTCCTATGTAAAAATTTTTATAAGAAAGCAATGGATTGTATTGTCATGGTGTTTTGAGTTATGAATATGGTCTCATGCTGTTGTTAAAGATGGAAATCACAATTCTGGGCAGGTGGTAATAAATAAAAGAAATGAGGCATTGATAAGGGCAACCCCAAATCTGTCAAAGGATAATACAACTTTAAAATCATGGTCCATAAGGTAATACAGTTATTGATATTTAGATTAAAATATAAAATTTCCACAAGTTTTCATACCAAATCTCTTTGAAAATACTGGATGGATGACCATGGTTCTTTACATCGTTTCAAACACTGATGTAAAGGTGTAGAATAGTGTAACGCGGATGAATAAAAACCATTGGATCATGTGAAGGAAAGTTCAAATAAGGAAATGATCTTCAAAAATATACCTCTGGATTGATGCCAGAGCAAGTGGACAATATCTTTCCACGGTTCCATCATTTGGCCTTGAGGATGTTCATGGTTCCAGTTAGATTGGAGATCCGCTCAACACTCAACGAACCTTCAATTTTTTTGTCATATACATTAATGCGAGAGATATTGTTGGAGATATTTAACATTGATATTCAAATTATGGGTAGAATACCCTCGTTGGCAATCCCACCCACTACAAATACTTGACTTCAGAAAAGAGCAATGGGAATCACTTGCAAGTCCAAGGAGCAACCAAAGATGTTTATTTAGTATGGATGTTGGTTAGCTATGTTGTGAAGACTAGGTTGTGAATTGAGTAATCTGTTAAAATTTTATTTGTGGGTGATCTTAGAATTTGAAAAATATTGTTGCGAAATGAGAGATCAGTTATCTATGGTTTGATTGGTGTAGTTGGAAGCACAAAAATATGAACTGAAAATAGAGAACCAATTGGTTTTGTAATCTGATAGTTTCCCTCAACATTTGTGAAGAAGAAGAGGATAAAGAGATATGCTTTACATCAATTGGGGGATGGGGGGTGGCCCTGATGCTCTTATAAACACAACATAAATAGAGTTTTGGTAGTTGGGATTGGTGAAGAAGAAAACTAAGGAAGTTGGAGATGTTGTGAGTGTTGGTTTTAGAAGAAGAGAGTTTCTGTGGGATTAATGCTTTTCAGGGGAAGCTTATATGAGTAGAGGAACTATGGATATATCAAAATGCAAGAAACTGCTACCTCCACATCTACACAACATCAGTCAACAAGTGAAAAGTCTTCAAGTTCTACAACACCAATGCCATTTAGACAAGCCAAAGATGGCATGTCCTATTAGTTTACGCTAGACAATAGACCATTGGTTTTGATCATATTTTTATAAGTATTAGTCGAGACCCATCTATACCCTCTCTTGATATGCACCTGCAACTTCTAAAACTTTCAGTACCAAATATGGTTCCTAAATCATTGAAAGTTGGAGGTTCATAGCATCCCTAGGTTTAGATAGGTTTATGCTACTATCCATGTTAAATTCAATAAATTCACCATGTATGGACCCACTTGTGATATGAACTTTGGGTTGGAAATCTTAAAGTTGCATATGGATTTCGATATGAAATATGGGTGGAAAAGCTCAAGGTTGCATATCTGAAATATGGAATATTTCAGTGTTTGAATAGGTCAAGGTTGAATATCTCAAGTATTTTAATATTTGATGTGTTCTAATTTGTAATATCCTAATATGATTTCCAAAAATCTGCAAATTGGACTCTGGAGGAGGTTCATATTATACCTAGGTTTTGCTAGTGCTTACTAAGTAGAATGTACTATCTAGATTCAATGTTTAATTCTACTCACACAGACTTATAAACACAAAAAATTGACGAATCAACCTAGTACCTAGCCTTTCTTCGTTGCAATTATTCTTTCTTTTGTGTGAATTTTAGTTGAGCTAATGAGAAAATTGCTGCAACAATTGAGAGCGATGATGATATTAGGAGAGTTCCTAAAATGGGAGGAATGCAAGCATGGCCATCTTCATGTGTGCCTATGAGGTTAGACAACCCCCAACCTACCATTGGTGTTGTTATCCACAGGAAGAGAGGGAGATCCCCTGTAGACAAGGAACACAAGAACCTCAAAAGGTACTCTCTCAAGGACTTGGTTTGAAGGATCTATATCTATATATAAGAGGTATGAAGTTTCAGAAGCCCCTGTGCCTTCTTATGCCACTGAGTTAGGTGTAAAAATGACACAACTAATGATAGTGGGTACCTTGTTGGAGACCTCAATTTGGTTAGTTATTTAAGGATTTGTTGGGGCGCGCACCCTAACGGTCCTTAAGGTCGGTAACTCCATGGAGTTATGGGAGTTTGTAAGCGGAGTTACGACTCAAAATAGTCATAGGGGTGTCAGCGTTGAATAAAAACCTCATTTTGTAATAAACCCATGGTTTAAGTCCAGGGTTTAGGGTTTGGGGTGCCCATGGTTTAAGCCCATGGTTTTGTAATAAGTGCACTATAAATAAGCACTCTTGTAAAGAAGCTAGTTTAGGCTTTTGATGTAAGATGAATTAATGCGAAGCTAAGGCTATTTTGTAAGAGAAGGTTAAGTCCCATCTGTGTGCGTGGATGACCTCTGCAGCTATGTGCGCAGAGGGTTTTGGGTGATAAAGGAAATCTGCAGCTATGTGCGCAGAGGCCTGCAGCTGTGTGCACGGCTTTGAGGACTTGAAGGGATCTGCAGTTGAGTGCACAGATCAGAACTGTGGTTTTTGTAAAGAGTTGAATAAAACACAGTTCTGTGGACGTAACCCCTAAACTAGGGGTGAACCACGTTATATCGTGTGTTGTGGTTTTTGTTGTGTTGTTGTTATGTTCTTTATGCATTGATAAATATATATCTGATAAGTAAGATCACTGCTAAATATTAATTTCGCTGGAATTACCAGTAAAGGGTTAAGCAAGGCACTGTTTGTTTATCTAACCGTGAAGCTAAATAAGTAACTATTAAATTTTTGCATTGTATGATTATAAGTGTTAGAAACTAAAGGTATAGTAATATCCCTCTTCTGCTTGCATAAATCTGATTCTGCGTCACCCCATAGCTGTTTCGGGTGAAACTGCAACCTGTTCGCAGGTTGTTGCCGAAAGGGCCAACACTGTGGGTCTTTTGTTGGTGCGAAGTTAATGGTATAAAGCCTAGGTTTGCCCTATATCCCAACAGGATCCATAACCATGTTTATTCATGTTTAACAGGTTAAAGTTCTATATATATAATTGCCTTTTCCCCTCTCTGTTGCAATGTTTTTTCAATTCAGCTGATGCATGTCTAGCCATGAATAGATTTCTTAGGAACAATGTCTTCCCAACAGGCAAGAGAAATAAAGAAAACATACTTGAATGATTTAGAAACAAGGTTTAAGGATATTGATCTTAACCTCTAAGTTAGAGGAAAGGATTTCCACTTTGCAAAATGAAAATCATATGCTTAGACATGTACAACCTATTATTTCTGATTTGTGATACATTTTACTTGTGTGATCTAGTTTTTATAGTCTTTGCAGAGCAATGTTTATGGTATATTTTCCCCTTTATGTTGTTTTCTATGATTGGTAGGTGGTCATTTCCTAAATCATTGCCATATCCCTTCTTAAGGAGGGATCTGACACTGATTTTTGATTCATTTCTTAGTTCCATATGCTATATAAGGAAGTAGTATTTACAATTAAATTTACATTCCTAAAATGTGTGAGTGGGATTTTTTAAAAGTAAGAAATACCTGATCGGTAATATATGGCATTTTTTAGTTGTTGATTCATTGCATATTATCAAGAATACAACAATGAAAAAAAAGGGATGTGGTAACTCATGAACATAAACCTAAATTGTAGCAGGATTTGGTAACCTAGGAGAAGAAACCTAAATTTTAGTACGGTATTAAATATGTATAATTGTTCTTAAGGTGCATAAAGTATAAATTTATTAGCACCATTCACAATGTGTTCTCTTTCCTTTCTTCCATTAGTTACATTTTCTTGGGCAGTGTTTCACAAATGAAAGATCTTCATACTCAACATAGATCGCAGAGTTTTAGATTAGAGAATTACTATTACATATGAATAAACGATTGTATACCAGTTCCATATATATTATTCTTTGATTTTAAAGAGTAAGAAGAAAGGATTGTATTAGGATGTGCTAGTACACTTCTAATCATCTATTAGAACCTCACTTCAACTGACCATATGAATCTCCATATTGAATTATGTCGCTTGAAGACAATTAGTAAAGCTTGGATTATTTCATGTGTCTTCTAGCAATGCATGATAGAACTATCAGCTTGCTTTTGGGATGTATTGAAAATAATGATGTACATGCATTGTGGGAAACAATGTTTGTATCTATAGGATAATAACATTTTAGATACTACCATTTACATAATTATTTTGAAAATATCGATGTACACTTTCTTAGGTCTCTTGAGTCAGAAGCAATGTTGGGATTATTAGTCTTTTCTTAGAATTACAAATGATGCAATATTGGTGTTAATATATCCCCTTTCCCCAATTCTTAAATGGTTCTAACTCAATAGAAGAGTGCCTAATTTACAAGCAGGAGGTTGAAGGTTCGATTCCTTCGTGCCCTAATGATACTGCAATATTGATATTTTTAATAAAATATATTTATTATGATTTATTATGGCTACGAGGGGGGTTCTAAACTGATTTCATATGTCACTATGAGGGGGGTTCAAAACTGCCCTTGTATGTTACAACGAAGGGGGTTTAAACCCCCCCATAAGTTTATATGAGGGGGGTTCACAATCGCCCCCAAAGGTTTGTAAAGAGTTTTAGGGGGGGTTTTGAACCACCTCCGTAGGTACCTATGAGGGGGGTTTATAACTATCCCCAAAGTTTTGTAATAAATAATTTTAGGGGGGGTTTTGAACCACCTCCGTAGGTGCCTACGAGGGGGGTTTATAACTTTCCCCAAAGTTTTGTAATAAATAATTTTTTTTTGGGGGGGGTTTGAACCACCCCTAGAAGTCACTTTTAGCGTTGGTGCTATTGGGGGGGTTTTTGTTAAGACCACCCCAAATATTAGTAAGATGGAGTTTTAGGGTGGGTTTAGAACCGCCCTTGTAGGAACCTATGGGGGGGGGGGGGTTGAAACCTCCCCCTTAGGTACCTATGAGGGGGGTTTGTAAGCATCCCCAAAGGTTTGTAATAAGGACTTTTGGGGGGGTTTGGAACCGCCCCCATAGGTGTCTATGAGGGGGGTTTAGAACCGCCCTTAAAAGTCACTTTTCAGGGTTTTTTAGAACCGTCCCCAAAAGTCACTTTTAGGGGCAATTTCGATATATTCTAAAACTAGCCCTAAAATTAAAAAAATTTAGCATCGGTTCTATTAAGGGTGGTTTTATAAAGACCACCTCCAAAGACAAAACCGCCCCCAAAAGTAACTTTTGGAGGTGGAAGACAACCCCCCCTAAAATTCAAATTTGTTTTAGTGAAGCATATAATACTTTGATTATCACATGATGTTTCTTCCGATTTTTTACTTCTAAAAAGTCGGAGTCGGGTAGTCAAAGCTTTTAGAGAACAACATATGTGTTAATAATTCCTATCTCCGATTGTCAAAAACATTGCTAAAGTCAGATGTCCGGAGTTGGGAGGGAAGTTATAACAAAAAATAAATATATCTCGACGTCTAACTACCAGAAATTCATGATATAAATAATTACATCGATAATTATATGAAGTTCCTTCGAATCTTGACTTCCAAAAATTCGGAGTCAGAGAGTCGAGGATTTTAAAGTTCTAGATTTATAACATTCGTCGATTCACAATTTTTTCTATCATGTATTCGGAGTTGAAAAGTGTCGGGATTGATAAAAATGTGATCATTTTGGCTTCTGATTGCCGACTTTGATTGTATCAGGCCTTTTGACTTATGCTTTGTTTCAAATTGGAAAAAATATTTTGTGTAAATATTTTAGCAATTTTTTTAAGTAAGAAAAACAATTGAATAAACCAAAGGCAAAAATGAATAAGAATATCATCTAAACTAAGGCTGTTACCATATTTTATAAGATGGGATCATTATGGCTACAACAAATCACAACTCTCTAGGAAGAACCAATTATCTCTTTTTAGTTGCATAAGTTTTATAATTTCAAAATTTGTGGTGCTTATGAGATAGCTGACTTTCTTTACAAAACATAGAACCAGGAGTTTCTAAAAAAATATTTTTCAAGGTTTAAAAAATATTCATACTTTGTATTTACCAATTGGATTGCAATATTATATCTAAGATAGGAACACAAAGGTATGCTGTATATGATTTCCTTTATTTGAGAAGAACTAAAGTTAGGACAAAGTTAAAATGAAACTAAGTGGCACTAAGGTAAAATCCCAATATCACAGGCATTGCCTCTATTTCTAGGAAGCGTTCATAGCCTCAACATGGTTTCCTTTTA
>LPNX010275061.1:207640-324553 GCA_001517045.1 Pseudotsuga menziesii | reverse complement strand
ATAAACAAAGGACACTACCCTTACTGGGTGATCAGATGGTGCTAGCGTCATTCACAAATACTTACAGAAACTGACCAAGATAGATCATAATGAGACCCCCTGTCCTTTAAGTTTAAAACCTAAAGGCATTATCCTAGTTTGGTAGCCAAATGGTGATAGCATCAATCCGTACTAATTCATGATCATGATCAGGACGACTTGAAAACAAGATCTCTTGTCCTTTGGTTATTTCTTGAAAAATTTACTTGGGCAATAAATTACAAGCTATTACTTTGGATTGGTAACCAATTGATTAACGATATCATTCACCAATACTTGTATATCATGACTATCTTACTTGTAATAAGATACCTTATCTTCCAGTTGTAATCTATAAGCCATCTCCTTGGCTTGGTGATCAACAATGAAGATATCATTCCAAAAGTACTTATGAACATGATAAGATGGCTTGTGATGATACCCCTTATATTACAATTTATCTTTATCCATTTTAAACAAAAATAATTGAGTGAATGGGGAAGCAACTTACAAAATATCCTTAAGAGTTAGGAATTCCATAAAATATATAAGAGTGTGACACTAAAGAATCATTACTTATGCAAGGTAATAATACATTCTCATTAAGGGAAGTTTATTTGAAACTTTATGTTGCTGGTCGTTAGACATGTGAAGAATTTTCTGGTAATACTAGGAATTGATGTATGATAAACCTATTTCCAAAACTCATTGGATAAGTGGGATGTAAATGTAGTCACGAGGCTAACAACCTGCCACAATTTTAAGGTATTATTTTGAATTTTACAAAGAACAACAATAATCAAAGTACCATTTAAGCCACTTTATTAAAAAACAAAAAACAAAAATTGAAACAAAAACTAAACTATCCTAAAGTATGTACAATCCTAGTGAAAACACACTAGGAAAAGTATTTTCTTATGATTTGAGCATTTAGTGGATATGTCTCTAGAGACCCCTCTAGTGTTTATAATCGGAAAGTGCCAGGACCTAATTGTTCAACAATAATAAATGGCCCTAACCATAATCATTGGAACTTAGTATTCTCACCTTTATCTTCATGGGGTTTATCCCATTTTGAAACAAGGCCTCCTACTTGAAAATCCCTTTGAGAAGAATATTTTGATCAAACCATCGTTTAACCAATTGTTGATGTTGAATGAATTTATTCTTTGGTCTATCTCTTTCTTCTTCTAATTGACGTATATCATTGATCCTATGCTCTAACATAGAAAATCATCATCCCATACAGAGTGAGCAAGTTGAAGGGAAGGTAAGTCTATCTTAGGAGGTACAATAACTTCTTTTCCATAAACAAGACAATAAAGTGAATTATCAATGGAAACTTTAGGTGTTACTATGTTTGCACATAAATCATTTATTAATTGTGTATGCCAGTTTCTATGATTACTTTCTACAGTTCTCTTCAAGATTTTGATCAAGTTCTTGTTATTGGATTCAACTAAACCATTTCCCTGAGGGTAATAATTAGCTCAGAACTTGATTTTTATACCTCTGTCCAATGAAAATTGAGAAAGGTCAATATAAGAAAAACAAGATGCATTGTCAAAAACTAGGAATCCTGGAACACCAAAAATGGTTATAATATTAGTTTAAAAGAAATAAATCACCTAGTTAGTGTTGACCACTTTTAGTGGCACAAGTTCAACACATATTATGGAATAGTATGCAGTAGTTAGAATGCAATTATTTTGCATTTAGGATGGAGGGTTTATTGGTCCAACAATGTCCAAACTCCACTGTTGAAAAGGAGCATCCATAATAATTGGTTGAAGGGGAACTGCATGTTTCTTGAATCTTCTAGCATCCTTTTTAAAATATTCATATTTATGGGAAAATGCATGTGCATATTTAAATAGGGTTGGAAAATAATATGCTACCCTTGTAATCATATGCGCTGTGGTTTCTCCTCTAAAATGACCACCAGCAAGACCTACATGTAAATCTCTTAGTATCCATAAGGTATCATCTTTTTCAACAAATCATAATAATATTCCATCAAATTTTATTCTGTAAATAACATCATTGATTAATTGGTAGGTAGAAACTTTAATCCTAAGAGCTCTCCTTTTCTTGGGTTCAAGGTTTTGAGGAGAATACCTGTGAACTAATAGAAATTTAATGTCTCTATACCAGGAGTTTGTTGTTGCTAGGAGGAAATAGATTTGATCTTCTTAAAAATTTTCTTTATCTTCCCCTTTCGCTTCATCACTACGTGAATTTATTGCTCGCACTACTAACTTACATAGTCCTTTCCCAAAGAAAAAATTAGAAGGATGAATTTCAAGGTCATATTCTTATAATGCAGTCATCCACTGACCATATTTTTCTCCTAATTATTTATGAATTAACATGTTCCAAACTGTTGAATAAGGAACTATAACTTTAGTTCGAGATTTCAAGATATAAGACCTAAAATGTTTGAATTATTTGTAGACTACATAAGCTTGCTTGTCAACCTATGGTTAATTTAGCTCGACTAATTTTAAAGTAGAGCTCATGAAATATATCAAGATTTCATCGCCATCTAAATTCTTTTGTGTTAGAAATACAACATAAGAAATGCTAGAAGCAAATCTATATAAAAAGAAAATCTTTTGAAAAATTAGGGGACATTAGGGAAAGAGATTCAATAATAGCTTCCCTAATCTTACAAAAAGATTGTTTCTAGCCATCATTCCATTTGAATACTACATCATTTTTTATCATTTCCTGTAAGGGTTTAACAATTTGGGAAAAGATAGGAACTCATATTATTACAAAGTTTATTCTTCCTAGAAATGATTGCATAGACCTTTTTGAACTGGGAAGATTTATTTGAGATATCATCTTAGTTATTTCAGACTCAATCATTATGCCATGCTTGTATACCACAAACATGAGTAAATTTCCTTCAGTGACAACAAAGATTGATTCTTTAGGATTGAGTGAGATTCCATACTTCCTACATCATTCTAATACATGTCTCAATTGTGATAAATGGTCTTGTCTTTTTTTTGAAAAAAAGTCGCATCATTTAGGTACACTACACCAGAGTTTTGAATCAATCCTCTAAATGCAATGTCCATTTCTCTCTGAAAAGTAGCACCTGCATTTATTAATACAAAAGGCATTATTTGATATGAAAATGTGCCCCATCATGTTTTGAAAGCAGTTTTGAGTTGATCAGAATGAGAGACCAGGACTTGGTTGTAAGAAAAGAAACAATCTAATGATGAAAACATTTTAGATTCATACACCTTTTGTAGAATCTATTCCATTGGAGGAATTGGATAATTGTCCTTTTTTGAGGTTCTGGTAAGATTTCAAAAATCGGCACAAAGATGAATGTCTCCATTCTTTTTACACACCAACACTAATTTTGTTACCCATTGAGCGTGTCAAAATGAAAAAATGATCCTTGCTGATAAAGTTTATCCAATTCTTTTTTAACATATGGCTCTAGGATAGGACGCGCTTTCTAGATATTTTGTTGGTAAGTTTTCACATCAGGTTTCATATGAATGTTGTGCTGCATGATGTTAGTATCAAAATTTTTAAATCATCATATGTCCACGCAAACAAATATTTGTATTCCCTAAATAATTTGATGAAAGATTCTCTTTCTACCGATGTGCATTCAATACCTAAGTTGATATTTTGAGGAGTCTACTCAGTTCCTAAATTCACTTTTTGATAATTCATACAAGAACTATTCTTTTTGCAAATTGTTACTGTTTTGAATTTATTCTATAAATCATAAAAAGTTTCAATCCTGACAACTGATCTGAGAATTAAAGAAATAGGTATTTGTGTTGCTGGAAGGTTTTGAACTCTTGTTAGTTATTGATCATGAGTATTTTAATCAATAACTATGTCTCTAAAAGTGTCATTGGATTTGAAGAAATTGAAAATTTCTTGATCGTCATCAAATGCTTTCCAATTTTGACATTATCAGGTATCAAAGGTTTGTACATTAATTTAGTAGAGAATGCATCGGGTGCAAAACCCTCTACATAAATTAATTTGGAAGCGATATTTTCTAGTAAATTTGCATCAAAGTTTTGGGATATATGAATAGATTTTATGTTAAAGGATTTGAAATGGTTAGTTAAATCCCATGATTCCCTTTGATAATATTTTAAATGTGCTGGGACATAGTGAATGGTGTCTCTTATTTATCTAACAATTATTTCCGAGTCACCAAAAACTTTGTTCACTTTATATTTTAGATCAATTTATTTTTTACGACCTTGAATTAATGCCTCATATTCATCCACGTTGTTTGTACATTCAAATTCCAAATGGAAAGATATCATAGTATTGTTTCCTATTGGGTCAATCATAACAAAACCATCCGTAGCCCCATGTTTGGACTTGGAGCCATCAAAAAACAATATCCAACAAGTCTTGTCTAACTTAAAAGTTGTGTTTACGTTACAAACATTATATAGTATAGACTGAGAAGATTCAATCTGGTAAAAGTTCCTAACTTTTCACTGATCTATAGATTGGGAAAAAGGGGAAATGTAAATAGGAAGGTCTTCAAAAAACATGTCCATAGAGTAATTACCTGAAATGGAATTCATGGTCAATACATGTGTTGGTTGGCTGGGCAGACCCGGGTTTACTATAATGTACCAACAACACCCCTAGCTCATTGGCCCTTTCGGCAATGTTGCCGCCTTTTCACACACCTGGATCACGTGGTAGAAATATTCAAGCCACTCGGTGTGTCCTTGGGGGCAAGTCTCGAGTCAAGGCTGTCACCTTGTTCTTGACTCCTCCGTTTAGGCTCAACTCCTAACGAAGCCAAGGGGGGTAGACCCTATTAAGTTACTAAGGATTATTACTTAGTGTGGTGATGTTAAACTGAATCGGTTACTTAGGAGTTCGAATAATTTAACTATCGACAATTGAAGATGACAAGATACGAAAATAACGCACAAAAGCACAAAGCTGATAAACAATATATATATATATAAAGCAAAAATGACCGGTGCCTTAGAATGGAGTCGAATCAAAATGATCAATGTGCTTGCATGTGCTCGGAGTGAATGTTTTGCGATTGCATCTTGGTATGTTTTAAGTTAAAATTGAAGTATGAATTGATTAAATTAGGCTAAGGGGGGACTCTAGATATACCCAAGAGTACTTGGAGTATGTCCAAAACAAAACCTTCACGGCTACCCGCAAGGAATATGTGGGATGAAATGGAGTCTCTGGGGCTGTTTTTCGTAACGCACCCGTTAGGGTGTGACAGAGATCGGCGCCCCGAGGTCGCTTTTCAGAAGTTCCTGCTTCCTTTGGGTATTTTGCCACCGTAAAGGTTTGATCAAGGTGTTGGATTTTCACCTAATGGTTTGTCAATTGGGGAGGGTGAGTCCTAATTATGCTAGTCACCCAAGTTATTTTGATACAACTTGACTGATCGGACGAACCGTAGCTAAGTGCAGAGCATACACATTAGAGTCTTGTCGATTTTAGCAAGTTTTAAACTAGATGTTCTTGTTTAAAAGAAAAGCCTCCAAGAACCTCTTTCGATCCAAGTGGATCTCAATCGGGGAATCAAGGAGGGGTTAATTTTAAATTGCTGATAAACAAAAGATGAAAAATAAAACAACTACAAAAATCTGGTTTTCTGATTAATCCTACCATGAATCTCTTTCCCCTTGCGGGTCAATCAGGAAATCGTGGGGTAAGTATTATGATTACTTTGAAATGTAAGATATGGAGTATGGAATTAATAACAAGATCAAATATACTACCCTGAAAATCAGATATATTCTAGTGAAAAATAAATAAGTGGAAAATGATGAAAATGGCACCGACGCGAATCCCCCCCAGGGGGGATGGGGAATGGGCTCGAAAGAGCCTATTCAAAGAATGATTTTATTACAGAGGTTACAATATCAAAGGACTGATAAATCAGAACTTTATTGGTCCTTATACAGGCTGAAACCAAGATCTTACAGTTATACAAAAAATTTTACAAATTTTGTGACAAAAGAGAGACCCCTGGGGGGATTTGAGCGCTCCAAAAGCCACTTTGGACAGCAGCTTCCTTTCTTATCTGTTATACCTGATAAAAGAAAGTGATCATGTTAGAATAACAAATGCCCAAAATCACTTTAAGAGTACCTTTGGGTCAGCCTACTTTATCTAAAAAAATAATGAAATTAAACTAGCTAAACTGACGAAAAAGGAACCAAGGAAAGCAAGATTTCCTTGGGATATTGGCTTGCTGTTTGTGAAGCCAATTAAAATTCACTGATATTGCAGAATATTGAATTTTATCGTTCATCAAAAGGAAATCTAATGCATGTGATCTACAAGTTTTCCTTCAAATTCATGCAAAAAGGACAATTTCCCTACAACTAGATATGGGATGCTTATGATACCTTTTTAAGTGCAAGATCTAGGATATGAGCTATGAAATATTAGATCTATGTATATTTTACTTTGATGAAACAGATCCAAATAAAATAACAGCTATGAACTGAAAAGGTAACCGGGTAAAGTGTTGATTTTTTTGTAGAAATGAGAAGAAGAGCAGAGAAGGTCGGATCGTTGCTTGAATGGAGCAAGCTGGAAGGAGGACCTTTCGTGGAGTGCTGAGGGATAGAAACTTGAGCTTATTGGATAGGAAAGGAGTCAATCTAGATCCACAACCTCATCCAATCAGGAACCTGCAACTAAATAACACAAGCCTGCACAAACCTCGTGAGATCTGGATATGGATGTATAAAGCAGCAAAAATGAGAGATTATGCAGAAATAACCTTATTTAAGCATATAAATAAGATTTTTGAGCATACATCATATGGATAAACAAGATTAAACAATCTAGCTTTCCTAGTTTATACCCTTACTAGATTCAGCTGAATCCTTGAAGCCAGAACACAGAAACAACACAGGATTTGGCAAGAAGTTGCATCTACCACATCAGCAGCATAACATTGAGCATCCACACAATCAAAAGCACTACACAGTATAGCCTCCAAAGCTTCTTTATTCAGAAATAATGATCAAATACAGAGTTACAATGGAAATCCCTTTAGTCCAGCTCTAACTAGCTTGGAAGAGGGAGCCTCCAGCAGGATATATACAATTTGTAGGCCATCTAGCCCAGGGGGGGCGCAATTCATCATGGAATCAAGTGAAATAAACTGATGGAGAGTTCATCAAAGCACAACTGAAGCTGGACTGAGCCTACTTGTCAACTGGGGGCCTGATCTGGCTGACAGATCAACTCATACACTGACACATTGGCCCAAAACTCATCCAGATGAGCCAAAACATGTTGAGGAGAGAGGGAGGGCGAAATTCCCCATAAAGGATGCTCAAGATCAACTCTGGATCTGATTTGATCACCTCCTTCAGTCAAGGATTTTTCAGATCCAGTCAATCTGCTTCAGATCTGACTGATTTCAATCAAATCGGCTGAGAATCCACTGATTTATTGTTTTTGGATTTGCTCCATTATCCATCAATTTATTAATTAAAATAATCAATAATTGAATTTTGGGGCTTTATGACCTGAGTGATGGAAAATCACTCAAAACTAGGAAACAGTGGGTCCATGGGTTTACATGGTGCTCTTAGCTTGAAAATGAGCACCTACATGACTGAAACTGATTATTTGGTCCACTTTTATTACAAAATCAATTTTTCCAATTAAACTATTAAAAAATAGCCTAAGTTTTGGAAAAATTAAATTTTAATAAAAAACACTGAAAAAACTGAAATATTGAAAAATTGAAAAACACCTAGGGGACTTAGACATGTTCATATGACTCAAAAATGATGTCTAGCATGCTTATACATTGACACATAGACTCTAATAACCTCAATAGGCCCAAATTCCAAGCCGACCACCCCAACTTTGGAGGTATGGAGTGAAAAACTCAGAACTTATCAGTCGTTTATTCAACAACCAATAATAACCAAGGGAAAAAACACCCTGGGCTGATCGGATTGACAAATGAAGTCTAAGAGACTGAGTCTTTTACAGACACTATCATGCTAGAACATTTATTACAATTCCCCCATGGGGTATGAACATGTGATATGATACAACAAGCACTTCCCAGAAGTACTTCCAAAGGTCTCTTTGAAGTCCGAACAAGTTAGCCCTGTCCGGTTCACCAGGCTCACTTGATAGAAAACCACTCAGTACAACTTAGGTGGTAACAGGCAACAGACCGCGGAGCGGCCTGAAGTCTCACCCGAAGTGATCCTAATGGGTTGGCCAAAGACTCAAGTGTCTCGACCAGGTTCTGTATGGCGTCCTGTGTGTGTCTCGCAGCTCTTTTTAGCCCGCGAGACCTCTCTCTGCGATGCACAGTTCCTCTTAATCATGATGACTCTAGTCCTTATTGCATCGCCGCGTCCTGGGCAACACGTAACTCTCTCCTACGCTCAATCCTCAACCCGCGGTACCGCGCACCACAGCTCCTCTGATGGTGCGATATTGCCTCCCTGTGATATCCTACCACTGTGGCTCAACGTACTTAGCGTATTGGTGTTCAACTTACAGTACTCACACACAAGACTGTTTTACATTGCGATTCTTAACTATCTTAAGTGAAACATAGAAAAACTCTTATACAGAATACTTAAAGACTTCAACTTGCATTTATCCTTTTAATATGCTGTGAACTGAATAACACATACATACATTTACTGTAAGCAAATTTCATGTAATGAATGACAGATATAACAAGTAAATACAATCACATGAATCAATCACATAACGCTCTGATTTTACGTGGTTCACTTCCAGGGTAGAAGCTATGTCCATAGAACTGTGTTTCTATATTATAACTTGAGAGAGGTACATAGTTCTGTTGCACCGCATATGCAGCTAGAGATCTTCTGGGTAACTCCGCACACAGCCTAGAGCCCTTCTCTCTTAGATCTCTTCTCTATATTGCCTTCTTATAATATACTCTCTCACTCTCTCTCTCTCTCTATCAATCCCTGCGGATTGTTACAATACAAAACAACAGTGAGCTAACAGACTACTGGACTCTCAGACTCGTTGATGTCTGAATAACTACAGGTTACCCTAATAGCTCCAGAAGGACTGACTAGCTAACCTTTTTCAATACAAACTACATCCCTTTATAGGCGGCTCGAAGGTTTGGCCATTACAACACTGTGGGCCTGGCTCAACAGTAACCCAAAACCCTAACTAGTGACAGTCGGCATATTTGTACTTGGGGTAGCTGCTTTCCGTCACACCACTGCTCTCTGCAGTCTTCCATGCTTCCCGGCGCTGACCATGGGTACTATGCACTACTTCCCGTCTTCTGTCCTTCGTCTTCAATACCTTGGCCTCGTCGTTCCTTTTCCTTTATGAAGGTAGTTGAGCCCTCCTATCTTCGCCGCTGCCTTCAATGCAGTGGTTGAGCTCTCTCTTCTCGGCCGCTCAGGTACTATTGTCTTTCTTGACTTCTCTGTCCCAACAGTCACGGTTTTCGGCTCTGCTCTGCAGCTAGAAACATGCTACGGCGTCGTAGCTTTACCTTATCTCTTCGTCTTCGCCAAATTGTCTATCCGCCAAAATGGAAGCTTCTCCTATAGCTGCAGGACTCTGCTCCAACAGTCCCCTAACACTTACTTGTGGCTCATCCCCGAGCCACTACCAGCGGGCTTCTCCTGCTGTAGCTTCTCCTTGGCTTCCTGCGAAGTGCGGTGAAGCTTGTCCCGAAGTCCTGCGAGTTCGTTCTACATAGCTGTGACACACTCTTGTGCTGAGTCAAGCATAGCTTGACTAATACTGGAGTCTTCTGCTAACTTAGTTCATTGGGTTCTCTTATCTTTCCTTCCCTCATTGTCATGCTCTCGCTCTCGTCGCTTGCGAGACCTTTTAAGGATCTTCAAGTTTTGAGAAGTCTTCCACAGATATCCTTTCCTCTTTATCTGGGTTAGAACTTTTATCATAAGGAAAGTAGAAATCTATATCTTCCAGCCTTCTAAAACATTTCATTCAGTCTGGAGCCTACTTATGCGAAAGGTATACAAACAAGGAATTTCATTCTGAGAACAAGCCTTTGTCTGCACGCTGGAGCTCTTCTTGTTCGGTTTGTTTTCCCTTTCACTTTTATTCTCAACAAGTCGCTCCAGGTATTCATGCTGCCTCTGATCTCCAGATTTTCATTTCTTTGCCTCAGCAGTCTATTGTTCTTCTCTTAGCTGATTAGATAGGTCAGCTGCCTTCTCCCGTTGCTTTCTTTTTCTCATTTTTACTTTCTTCCTGGTGGGATATTTCTTCTCATCATTCCGCTGCTCTACTTTCTTATCTTCAGTGATCGGATCGTCTTTATTCTTCTCTTCAGCAGAGACTTTGATGACATATTCTACATCCTGCGGTTGACTCCTCATCCTTGGCAGTTGTCTGACCTGTGATGTTCCTAATTTCACAACCCTGTGCGGCGTCGTCATAGTGGACATACGGCCACCATGCTTGAAGTGTCTCAAAATGTCTTCTAAAGGTTCCTCCTCGGACAGAACCCACTCAGTGTTATACTTTGGATTGGCAATGGCTGCAAACTATGGAAATTACAGCACTCTGTTACGAAATTAGCTCTGCATAGGGAAAAATTAACAATGCACTCTATAGCTCTTGGATCCTTGCAAATGTAACCCTCCCGAATGAATAATTTCTGCTTTTATGCCAAAGGCTGTAATCCCGGACGCAACGGTCATCTAGACTGAACCCGTCGGTCGTATTAATGCCTGGACGAGACCACACCCGTCATTCCGACCCTCAATAAATGATGAAATCTGATCAATTTCCCTCGAAGCGTGTGTATGCAGGAGCCGGTCTCGTCGAAGATTTGCCAAATCTGGATAATTGATTATGCTGTGCCCAAATATATAGTAAGGTATACCGGTCATTTCTTCATTAACTGCCTGTCAGAAGGTGACTTGACTAGCCCTTTGTCTCGTTGCAAACTAGGTACGTGGCATGGAGAAACATCGCGCTGTTGCGATGCCACACTGCATCACTTGCTCAAAACAAACAAAACAAACTTAAGCATTTTTTTTTATTTTTTATAAAATGAACTGTCCTTATGCGATTCCTGTTACTTAGAATACCTGCCGATGTAGACTAATTCCTGGTGCGATGCCTCCTTTCAACTACACTGGACATCTGCACCACCGCGACTCTGAGTTAGGGCTGATAGGTGGAGTGGTTGTCACTATAGAGCTTAAGCCTACTGCCATTGATCATCGTGGGAAGAAGCTCCCCATTCAATTTGCTGAGCTGAACGGCTCCTCCCTATGTGACTTGCTGTATCTGATACGGCCCCAACCAATGTGTCTTGAACTTCCTTGGAAACTTAATAAATTTACTGTCATAGAGAAGTACTAGGTCTCCGATCTGAAGAGTCTTACTCTTAATGTGTCTGTCATGCCAAGCTTTTTCTCATGCCTTCTGCACTTTCTGATGGAATCCGACGATGAATCTGTCTTCCTCTAAGGCAAGCAACTGTGCTAGCCTTTCCTGCACCGTGCCTGTATCAGCCATTCCAGTGATCTCAGCAATTCTTAAACTGGGAAGAATATACTCCATAGGCATAATAGCCTCCTGTCCATACACCAAGCTGAAAGGTGTGTGTCCTGTAAGTTTCTTGCATGTAGTCCTATATTCCCATAATACAACGTTAACTTTGAGGTCCCAATCATTCCTTTGGCTGTTGCAGATCTTAGTAAGAGCATTTTCTAAAATCTTGTTAAAGGCCTCCACCATACCATTAGCTTGTGGGTGGTAGGGAGTGTTCTTATGGTGCTGTGTCTGGAATTCTTCCATCAAGGCCTCAATGGTGCGATTCAAGAAGTGTGTGCCTTAATCGCTCATCAAAATTACTGGGCATCCAAATCTAGTGATGATGTTTTCAAAAATGAACTGTGTGGCTATAGCAGCATCACAATTTCTTACTTCTTTGGCCTCTGCCCACCTGGTGAGGTACTCTATTCCAGTGATGATATATCTCGCACCAGTTTGTTTTCTTGGTGGGTTGATAGGACCCACAAATTCTATAGCCCACTTGTCAAATGCGCGCAACGTAATCTGCAGTTGCAGCAGAATTTCATCTCATCGTGAAGGTCTTCCTACCCTCTGGCAGATATCGCAGCATCTGCAAAAGTTCTTAGTGTCCTTATGTAACGTAGGCCACCATAATCCTGCGGCTAGGATTTTTTGCACAGTCGGCTTTCCTGCGAAATGACCTCCTGCGGTACCTGAATGTGCTTCTCTAATAATAGCCTCTTTTTCATGCGGCATCACACATCTGCACAGGAATTCATCTGGACCTAGCTTGTATAACTGTCTTGTGATCAGGGTGAATTCTGCTGCTTTAACAACCAACTGCTTCTTTTGATGCTTGGTAAACTCCTCAGGTTCCCTTCATGTAGTGAGAAAGTGAATGATATCAGCATAGTACTCATCTGCGATTTGAATAGAGAACAACTGCGCATCTGGCAAATTGTCCTCTAGATTACTTGGCTCTTCTCCTGAGTCTATTCGTGACAGATGATCAGGTCCGGCGTTCAATCTTCCTGGTTTGACAATGATTTCAAAATCATACTCTTGAAAGAGGAGTAACCATCTGCAGATTCTTCCCCCTAACACTGGCTTATTGACCAGATACTTCAATGTGGAATGGTCAGTAAACATCTTGAACGAGGCACCCAATAGGTAGTGCCTGAACTTCTATAGCGTGTACACCATAGCTAAGCCTTCTCTTTCTGTCGTGGTGTAGTTCTTTTCTACTGTCGATAGATTTCTGCTGGAGTATGCGATAGGATGATCGATACCTCCTTCTCCTGGTTGCGTTAAAACAATCCCTAGTGCGATGCCAGATGCATCCACATGTACATGAAACGGCTTAGTCCAGTCTGAAAATACTAAGATGGGTGCTGTAACCATCTTCTCTTTAAGTGTGTTTAGACTCTGCTGACATTCCTCATTCCATAGGAATTTTACATCTTTCTTTAACAGTTTTTCCATCGGTGCTGTAATCTTTGCATATCCCTTGATGAATTTTCTGTAGTACCCGGTATGACCAAGTACTGTTCTCAATTGTTTGACTGAGTTGGGTGCTGGAAGATTTACAATGATGGTAATCTTTGCGGGATCTACCATCAAGCCTTGCCTACAGACAATGTGACCCAAAAAAATACCGAATGGCACACAGAATATACATTTTTTCAAGTTTAGAGAAATCTGGTACTGCCTACATTTCTCTAACATCAGTCTTAAATCTCCTATGTGCTTGTCAATTAATCCAAATACAGTCCAATCATCAAAATAAACTTCTAGGAATTTATGGATGTATTCTTTAAATACGGCAACTACTACTCTAGAAAAGATAGCTGGTGCATTCTTAAGACCAAAGGGCATTACCGTATACTGGAATGAGCCCCATTCTGTTGCAAAAGTGGTCTTATGTCGATCTTCTGGGTGGATTTTGATCTGGTGATAGCCTGAAAAGCCATCAGTGAAGGAGTAGACCTCCTGTCCTCCCACATTGTCTAGTACTTCATCAGTGAAAGGTGTCAAAAATGGATCATGAAGTGATGCGTCATTGAGTTTACGCAAGTCGAAACAGATCCTGATGTCTCCTTTAGTTTTCTTCTCTTGCACGACCATGGGACTAACCCATTTGCTCTCTTCTACGGGCTCAATGATGCCTGCTGCTAGCATCTTATCGATCTCATCCTTAAATTTTTCTTTGTAGCATGGATTTAATCTATATGGACGCTGCTTGACTGGTCTAGCATCCTCTTTCAATGGTATCCTCATTACTCCCGGGTCTCCAACTATTCCCTTCATCTCTGTGAACTTGGTGGGAAATAGGTCCTGGTACTCATGTAGCAAGTCTGCAATCTATCCAACTGTTTCATGATTCCAATAGTCTCCAATAAAGGAAAACTTTGGTTCTGTTTCTGTGCCAATATTGATCTTTTTAATCTTGATCGGCTCTGTGATTGCTGGAATCTGTAGCTTCGGTCCATCAACATCGCGACTCCCTTCTGTCTCCGGAATGTTGATGATGCGAGGATCCTCATCCTCATCCTCTGGTTCTGATGCAAAGTTATAACATTCTAGCGCCTCTTCTAACTGGATGGCCCACTCAGGTTGAGTATGTACTGGCCCGGGTACAATCCTCAAATATCTTAATCTTTATTACATCTACGGCCTGATCAACATTTGGATACCCAGATTCAAAAGTGAAGGTAAGTAGAAAGCTGTCTATTAGAAGTGGCCATGTAGTCGTTCCTTTGCGCAATTCAGTCTCTGTGTGCCAGTTCCGTGGAACTGTGTCCAAAGTGTGAATGAATCGGTGAACCCATTCATCCTCGGGAATGTCCGACCAATCCTATTCACATGTCTGAATATGTGACCTGGGGTCACTTTCTCCTGTGTATCTCTGCTAGACATACTCTCTGTTGGTAGAGAATCTGATCGCCATCAATCTCTTAAGATCATCCCATGATGCGATATTCTCTTTATGTGCATACCACCATCTTGCAGGTGTGGCTCGTACTGCAAGGTCCATAGCTGTGATCCTCTGCTCGTGAGGAATTTGTTGTTCAAACTGCATGAGAAAGTCCTGGATATCTGTTAGACCATGAAATGATGGGATCTCGTCGATCTCTGTGCCAATCCATCGTAGTGACTTAGTCATGTACGCACATCTGCGTGCTGAGACTTCATAAAGTCTATTCTGCCAGTTCTTTAGACCATCATCTGAATCTGATGCACATGAGCTGTCCCATCGCCAACTAATGTTCCCTTCTGTGGTTGGATTGATGTAGTCGCTCTGGTTCGCAGTCATCTGATAGAGACTGTCCGTGTTGCGTGCCTCTTCCTCTGCTCGGATAGGTTCAATGTATCTAGGACCCTGAAGAGGATCTAACGGTGCAATGACCCAGATCTGCGCGTCTTCAAAGGTCATTTGTCTTCTCTTTAAGTCGATAACGGCCATGTTACCGATCGCCCAATCAATGCCTAGTAGTGTTGGATATGGTCTACTATCACCAATGATTTCTATAACTTCAAAGTCCGCAGAGTTGCGAACTCCGTCAATGTCAACTGGCACCTGTGATAATCAACCCAGTGGTGATACTCGCTGCTGATTAGCTAATCTCAGATGGATAGGCGATCTGAATAACTTAGGGCTACCCATCTGTTCCCATGTCTGCTTAGTCAGAACATTTACCTCTGATCCTAGATCTAGGAGCACCTCGTCCATTTCAAATTCTCCAACTTGTGCTGTGAGTCGCATCTCTCTTCCTGTTCTTGTATGTCCCATAATACTATGAATAGCACGCTATGCACTGCTCATGGAAGAAGATGGTTGACACTGATCTATGATGCGTTGAAGTTCTCCGATAGCTTGCTCATTTCTTACGAGTTTTAAACAACTCCACAGGAAGGATTGTACACTTCCTGTCAACTCATTCTCGTCGCATGTGCCCGATGTGGTAGCCTGTGATATCTGTACAGGGCTAACACCACAAGGTGCTTGATGCGGTACGCCCCTAGACGGCAGTACCTACGATCCTGATTACATAGGGTCATCTGTAGGTCAAGTGGTGTTGCTTTGTTAGGAGCTTTGTGCACCCACTCCTGACCTGTGGTCTTTTCAGTAACCTGCGATGTCCCATTGGTGGAAGCACCGCTGCGAGTCATAATGTTGACTCTTGGTTCTGGTTCTTCCTGCTCAGCAGCAATAAGCTGGATGTTCTAGTGTACTGCTAGCTTAGGTTCTCTGATCTTAGCTATCAAGGTAGGACAGTCTTCTATAGCGTGATCATAAGATTTGCAATAGTTACATGTGGTGGTAGGGCTCTGACAGTCCCTAGCATAATGTCCTAGAACTCCACAGTTGTAACAAGTGACTAGTACGCGACCACGACCAAAGCCTTCTCCCTGGCCAAAGTCTCCTCCACGTCCTCGTCCTCTGAATCCTCCTCCATGGACAACGTGAGCCTGATCATACTGTGGTCCTGTTGCTGGACCCTGTGTTTCTGATTGGACTCTGTACAAATCTTGCTTGCTCTCGACCATGAGATCATAGGCTCGGCAATCGTGTTCATCATGGCCTACGGACTTGCAGAAGACACAGTATAAGTTCTTAGGTGTCTGCACGTACTTCTGAATTAGAGGGCACTGATGAGGTAGGTGTCCTCTTGTTTTGCATATTTCACACCACGGCCCGTGGGTCTGTGGTAAGGGGTTAGGAGCCCCAATTGCGATATATTCTACAAAGACTGGACAATTATCTTTAGTATGGCCTTGTGCTTTACACTTTATGCACCATATGTCTTGCACAACCTCTTTCCCTTTCTTAAGCTCATGCATCTGTATCGTGAGATTAGCCAACTGGTTTTGCAGATTTTTCATACGTGTGCTGGTTTCAGCTAGAGGTGAGGCCTCTAGTTTCATCACCATCTCCAATGCATCATCGTGCGTCTGGATTTTCTGCTGCATTAATGGTAGTTTGATGTGAGGGAGCAGTGCTGCAATAAACCATTCCTTATGCTGCTCCGGTGCAAACTCAAAGCTGACTTGGTCTATAAGGGCTTTAAATTTCTGATCGAAGTCCCACACTGACTCTGTAGGTAACTGTTTAATGTCTTTGAGCTCTGTAATGCACTGTGACTCAGACTTAGGTTTCTTAATCTCTTTAATCATGGTGGTCCTGACTTGGACAAGTGTTCTGGGTATCGCTGAGGTATACTTCATATACCATGTCGAGGCTTGTTCTCTTAGTGTGGTGACCAACTGTACAAGTTTACTATTATCATCATTGATTGCTTTAATGGTCCAGACAGCTTCACATATAAACCAATGTTGCTCTGGGTCCTCTGCCCCTGTACCATTAAAGATAGGTAGCTTCATATCATCCCCCATTCTATTTCTACGTGGTGGATGTTGATTTGCTGTGTTACTACCACTCGGTGGTGTAGGTGGAGGTGATGTAGTGGTAGTGTGTACTGTCTGGGAACTACTAGATGGAGTTCCTACGGGATTTTTCTGAGTCCCGATCTGTTTTTGTGGGGTATAAGGGTGGTAAGGGATACCCCATTATGTTCTTTCTGTGGTATCGTGACTCTGTTGTCTAGTATTATCTAAACTGTCTTCAAATATGGGAGAGCTGAAATCTACTTTGTATTTCTTTCCACTACGTGTACGTCCAATGTCATCAAAATCACTTTCAAACTCTTGTGACATTACTATCTTTACTTATTCATCTGAAACTAGATTCATTGTTCCTTTTTCATGTAATTACATCTTAATGGACAAGTTTAAATATTTTAGGTACTTACCGCGATATCCTTTGAAGAAGTACCACTCAGCCTCACTGAAGCTTTTTCTCTGTTCAACTGCAAACTCTGTGACGAAGCCTTCTAGCACACTCGCAAGCCAGAAGTCTACTATCCTCGTAATGGGATTATCAAGGTTCTTCACAGTCTGAATCAGCTCCGGTGTCCAGACAATGTTTCTTTTCTTCTTGAATATGCTCGTATCAGTCAACTTTGATAACCAGTCGTAAAGCTCGTTTCCAATGGTCACAAAAAATATCGCATGCAGGACTGTAACGATATGTTTTTGTAACCAGTCCTCTGTACTTAGTCTAGGACTCTTTTTCTCGTGTTCGGCAAACTCTTTCTCCTTAGACACAACCCATTCGTTGAGTTCGTCTCTAGTAGGACACCACTAGAACATCAGTGGTCAGTTTGTTCAAAACCGGCAACGAAACCCTTTGTTGGTCGGCTGGGCAGACCCGGGTTTACTATAATGTACCAACAACACCCCTAGCTCACTGGCCCTTTTGGCAATAGACCGCAGAGCAGCCTGAATTCTCACTCGAAGTGATCCTAATGGGTTGGCCAAAGATTCAAGTGTCTCGACCAGGTTCTGTATGGTATCCTGTGTGCGTCTCGCAGCTCTTCTTAGCCCGCAAGACCTCTCTCTGCGATGTGCAGTTCTTCTTACTCGCGATGACTCTAGTCCTTATCGCATCGCCGCGTCCTGGGAAACACATAACTCTCTCCTATGCTCAATCCTCAACCTGCGGTACCGCGCACCACAGCTCCTTTGATGGTGCAATATTGCCTCCCTGCGATATCCTACCACTGCGGCTCAGCGTACTTAGCATACTGGTGTTCAACTTATAGTACTCACACACAATACTGTTTTACACTGCGATTCTTAACTGTCTTAAGTGAAACATAGACAAACTCTTATACAGAATACTTAAAGACTTCAACTTGCATTTATCCTTTTAATATGCTGTGAACTGAATAACACATACATACGTTTACTGTAAGCAAAGTTCATGTAATGAATGACAGATATAACAAGTAAATACAATCACATGAATCAATCACATAACACTCTGATTTTACGTGGTTCACTTCCAGGGTAGAAGCTACGTCCACAAAACTGTGTTTCTATATTATAACTTGAGAGAGGTACACAGTTCTGCTGCATCGCATATGCAGCTAGAGATCTTCTGGGTAACTCCGCACACAGCCTGGAGCCCTTCTCTCTTAGATCTCTTCTCTATATTGCCTTCTTACAATATACTCTCACTCTCTCTCTCTCTCTGTCGATCCCTGCGGATTGTTACAATACAAAATAACAGTGAGCTAACAGACTACTGGACTCTCAGACTCGCTGATGTCTGAATAACTACAGGTTACCCTAATAGCTCCAGAAGGACTGACTAGCTAACCTTTTTCAATACAAACTACATCCCTTTATAGGCAGCCCAAAGGTATCGCCATTACAACACTGTGGGCCTGTCCCAACAGTAACCCGAAACCCTAACTAGTGAGAGTCGGCATATCTGTACTTGGGGTAGCCGCTTTCCGTCACACCACTGCTCTTTGCAGTCTTCCATGCTTCTCGGCGCTGACCATGGGTACTATGCTCCGCTTCCTGTCTTCTGTCCTTCGTCTTCAATACCTCGGCCTCGTCGCTCATTTTCCTTTATGAGGGTAGCTGATCCCTCCTGTCTTCGCCGCTGCCTTCAATGCAGTGGTTGAGCTCTCTCTTCTCGGTCGCTCAGGTACTGTTGTCTTTCTTGACTTCTTTGTCCCAACAGTCACGGTTTCCGGCTCTGCTTTGCAGCTAGAAACATGCTACGGCGTCGTAGCTTTACCTTATCTCTTCATCTTCGCCAAACTGTCTATCCGCCAAAATGGCAGCTTCTCCTGTAGCTGCGGGACTCTGCTCCAACAACATGTTTGCTAGGGTCATCAAGATTAGTAACAACTTGTTTTATATATGGTTCTCTTTCGATTTTAAGTTTGTTATAATTTCCTTGATACGGAAACCACAAATGTGACCAGTCTGTTGCAAGCTATCCTTTAATTTTCTAAGACCAGTGACGACTCAACCACCTCAAGTAAGCTTCGAAAACATCAGTTAGAATAATATCAACGGTTTGATGGATCCTAGGGTCTAAGGAAAGCCTGATTAAAACATTATTCAATTCTCCTACAACCTTTACTATGGATCTATCTAATTACACTATCTGGGTCGGTGAAGGTTGTATTTGGGTGTTAATTTTTTGGAAAACAGGTAATGGAATTACATTTGAATATGCACCAGAATATACCATGCAGTTGTGGATATTCCTATTGAAAATATCAAATGATAACATGAAAGGTGGTATTTTTATCTTTTGGAAATATGGGACAAAAGATTGCTAAGTTTTTTCTTTACAAGGAGTTTCTACTATATTGTGTTCAGCAATATTCTATTTTGTAGGATCCAAATTGTTTTCAATTTTATCTTTGATTTGAGGAATTTTCAGTAACTCAAAGTAGAGATATTAGCTTTGCATCTTTAAAAGTATTCTACATGATCATAATCAAGGTCAAAAGTATTTTTATCTTTGTAATCAGTGAATTGGGCACCTGTAGGTGGATTCTTTGTAGTATTAGAAGCCGGAGGACTATCATGGGTTAATTGTCCCTTCCCACGAGTGTTATAGGGATGTTGAACTGTTTCTTCATTGTCATCTTCATCATACCAAGGAAGTTCTAAGAAATGATTAAGAGAATGAGTATTGGGATCCTTTGGAACATTTGCATATTCCTTAGTATTTTCAGTGAAATTATTATATATATCCTCAGAAATTATTATTATATATATTCCTTAGTATTTTCAGTAAAAATTTATTTACATACACTACATCATCAGTGTTCATCCCCTCAAAGGGGGGCATTTTCTGATTGTGAGGTTGTTGATAAGGCCTCCTATAAGGGTTTCTGAAATAACCTACCCTATTGGGTGGACCTTCATTTTCATTTTTATTGAGATCTACTACTTCATTGGATACCTTCCGTAGAACTTTTTAAAGATTTTCGAAATCAAAAGCACTTTGTTCTTTCTTTGGAGGATTGTTTTTGGTTATAGGTTCAATTTTCTTTCGAGAAGTACTTGGTTGATTTGTATTAATATCAGTATTGTATTTTAATCTTATCATGTCTTTCTCCACCAAGATAGCTTCATCAAAGGCTTCTTGCAGAGTAGGTTTGTGTGACCATTTCATCCACATGGCTAAAGGAGTTGGAAGGGATTTTACATAATATGCCAGAAGAATATTTTCAACTGGCATGGATTCAACAGGAATTTTGTTTTTAAGTGTTAAGAATATTTGATTAAAATAATGTATTCGTTATTTTTTATGCATCTTCATTGTATCTAACTCCATTACTAGGTATTCTAGTGTTCTGTCATCGCCAAAGTTCTCTAAAAACAATTTATAGAATTGATTCCATGAATTTAAATTTTGGGGATAGAGAGAAAAATACCAGGTTGAAGCTTTACCCTCAAAGGTATAAGGAAACAACCGAAATACCACATCCTCATGTATTACATTATGCATCAGAATTTCTAACATAAATTTCTTAATGTGATCATCAGCTGCTTTCCTCTTGCCAAGATCATATTTGGGTAAACGTTTCTCAGGGCTTTTTGGTAATGGATGTTGCACACTTGGAATTGATACAATGTATTGATCGAGCTAGGGCATGTTTTGATTATTATCCATTTGGAGGGGACTTATTTCTCCCTTAAATTCTTCAGATGAACTATAGGTATGGTGTTTAGATGAACTATTTTCCGAGTTATGTCCATGAGGAGTACCAGGTGGGCAATCAGGTGGAGACACTGGTTGACTTGGTCTACCTGATTCTTGGTTAAGCAAAGCCAAAAAAATTGGGTTTGCCGTGAAATCATATTTTGACTGTCCTGTTAAAATTTCTTGCAAGGATTGAAGTGGGATGTCTTCTCAAGAAGGAGTTTCTAATTCAGGATTGATTGCAAATATTGCAATGTATTGTTTAGAACTTGAAACATAATCCCTAAAATGGTGGATGAAGTGTTCACGTTTGGATATGGTCCTAACAATCCTTTCTTGGGGTGTTTCTAAAATGTTTTGAACATTCTCTATGGAGAAACGTAGTGACGAGTCTCCGGGAAGGGGTGTGAGAAAAGTAGACCCCCTCGCAGGATTTGTACAATGTGAGGGTGGAGTTGAAATGGATTCAGGCTATGAAGTTGCAGTAGCATTGGAAGCGACTGGAGTATTTGTATGACTGTGAGTAGCAACCATGGAACAAAGAGGAGTTTTTCTTTTATTCCTTGAATCCATTAATTATGTTATGTCCCTCCTTCTAGTGCTATTTGTTGATGCCTAAATCTGGTTCACTGCGTCAACACAAGGGAAGCGATCCGATTAGATAACTTTAGAAAATCCCCTAAAGAATATTCCTATTTCCAAGTCATTTGGGATAATTTCTACCAATGGATTTAAGCCTCCGTAAGCTTAGGGTTTTTCTCTTCAAAATAGACTTATAATTTTTGTGCAATTTTATTATTAGTAATTCTATAGGAACAAGTTTTAATAAGGTAGGTTTGGTTAATGGATCTTAGAAGGAAAACCTCTTAGGAGATTGATAAAAATAAAATATTAAAATTTAGGTTAAGTTTAATAGTTCACCATACCAAAGAATTCCCCAAAGCAAACATCATGACTAAAACAAATGGATAAATTCATGTGAAATACTAGCATCAGTTTCATCATAACAGAAAAATCCAAAATAATTATTAAACTTCAAGAATCATTTAACATATGAATCAATGAATACACAATTCAATGGAGGACACAAAGTAAAAAGGAAAACTTTTATTAATAATTGCCAAATCATCACATGAAAAACATTTCATCCATCTCACATTACTAGTATGCAAAAAAATTACATACTTGGTTGTAGAAGGTTAAAAAGATCATACAATCTCTGGCGCAAGAAATTCCACCAATAATTTTCCAACATCAAAAATCTTCCCCCATTATTTCTATCTAAAGGTTTTCAATAAATATAATTATATATCCATGACGTCAGGAGATAAGGAGATAATCTAGGACTAACACATTTATCACTATCACTTCAGTCTTCTACTACCTAGAATGGGTAACAATTGGAGTAAACGTCCCACATCTATGAGATATCCAGATAGTTGACATGCTCCAATTGCAGTTGAGATTTACATAAGAGAGAACTAATCTTATTAAAGTGGATTTTCGAGAAATTATCCAGAAACCTTTGTAAATCAACTTGAAGTTGAGCTGGATTTGTTATAAATAGTTTGAATGAAGAGATATCTATCTGAAATATAATTTGGATTGTATTTGTTACTTCATATCTCTTTTATTACACTTTGGATATTTTCAAGTTGGTTGGGTTTGTGCCAGCTAGCTTATCGAAAGTCGGCATGCCCAATATTTCCATGTAACCGTCTATTAACATCCATTGCTCAACGCATATTATGTTCTTTTGTGATTATATTATCAACGTTGTGTCAGAGAAGAAACCAAAGTTAAGGTCTGTTGATTTTAAATACTCAATTGGAGCTTTGGACTTTGTTCTTTTTTTCATTGCTTCTCTTTGTAATCCTATAAATAAATAAAATAGTATAAGCTCATAGAATTTGTTATAGGTTTAAAGTAGCTAATGAAAACAATAGAATACCTCCAAAAAATAAAATTATAACTCTGGCAAAATATGCACGAATTTATTTGCAGGATGAATGCTCTGTGTGACTGTGGTGATGGACTCAAACTCCGTTTAGATTAATGCAGATTTGGGGATTTTCAAGCTATTTCAAGTGTTCAAATTTTTCCATTTAAACCATAAATTCCATGCATGTTCATTCGTGTAATACATCAAAATTTGAATTTAAAAAGATTTATTTTGGAAGTGGGACCCGAAAGTCGGGGGACGAGAGTCAGAGCGAATATTATTTAAGTTTTTGTAATCTTCCAACTACCGAGCCCTGAAATTATCAGTTTTTGAAAGTAGGCTCGGGATTCAGGATTCAGGGAAGTTTATAATGTATGAATGAATAACACTCTGGTCGTCTCCTACTGAGTTTGATTGTGAAACAAAATATAGTAAGAGTTTAAAGAGGGCCCAACTTCCGAATTTAGAAAAAGTTAGAATAGTAATACCAAGGAATCAAAGAATACTTAGATAATCACATGATGTTTCTTTCAACTTCCAAATTCCAAAAAGTCGTAGTCGAGGAGTCTGATCTTTTAGAGAATAGCATATGTGTTAATATTGCCGATCTCTGATTGCCAAAAATATTGCTAAAGTAGTACATTGAGAGTCATGGCGGAAAATATATCCAAACATTAAAGATATACCGACGTTCGACTGTCGAAAAGTTGTGATATCGGGAATTTCATTGATAATTACATGAACTTCTTTTGACTCCAAACTTCCGAAAAGTCGGAGTCGAGGCATTTAAAGTTCTAGATTTATAATATTCATCGATTTGTGATTTTATCTATAATGTATTCAGAGTCATAAAGTCAGGGGGTTGATTAAAAATGTGATCATTCCAGCTTCCAACTGTCGACTTTGATTGTATCAGGCCTTTTGATTTATGATTTGTTTCTAATTGGAAAAACGGTTTTGTGTCAATTTTTTTGCAATTTTTATTATGTAAGGAAAACAATTTTAATAAAACAGAAGCGGAAATGAATAAAAAATAATCTAAACTAAGGGGGATCCCATATTTTATGAGTTGAGACCGTTGTGGCTACAACATGCCTCTTAACTTGGTAAAATTTGTAGATGGACAAGCATCTCAAATTTGTACATTCATGGAAGATATGAAAGGACAAAAGGAAGTGATCGAACTAATTGCTACACATGATTGGATTCATATCCTCTTAAAATCTAGAGTACGCCGACAAGATGTCACACAATGTTACATAAATTATTAGTCACACCAAGTTATTACAAAGCAGGGTGACAGATGGAGATATGTGCGATCATTGGAGAATTTAATGACATGCATCAAAGAATATTTTCCTTTGAAGGATGTGATAAGATGTGTGAAACCACATTAATGAAGAGGTAGTAAGTAAGCAGCAAAAATCATTGATTTGAAGTCAGTAAGTGACGCAAAATTAATTATCCATGGCATGGCAGAATATATGGCGCATAAGAAGTAACAAGAATATGAATTGAGAAGCATGAAACCAGGGGGAGTCTAATATTTAGGAGGAGAATCCCTTTTCCATTAGGGAGAAATGCTAAATTATAAGGAGGATAGATATATGCAAATGTAAAATGAAGGATTAAATGACATGAACCCAGGGAGAGCATGTTGCACACAAAAGAAGAGCTCATATTCAGGGGAGCTCAGTTTTGTTTGGTGTTGACATCAATGCCAAAGGGGGAGATTGTTGAACCTTTATGTTGTGTCAAACATGAAACATGATTACGAAGATATCAAACATGATGATGAACTAGTGAATATTTTTGAACTTGGGTGTGACAATTGATGATGTCAAGAATGAATCCAGTTTGAAGAAATATATAGAAAATGTGTATGCAAGGCTCAGAAGTGTGCAAAACTATGAGATAATGGTTCTCTATATACATGAATCTAGCTTGAAGAAGTATATAGAGAATAAGTGTGCAAATTTTAGAAGTGCGCAAATCCCAGCAATACATTGGCCTCATATGCGTAGATACCACCAAGGCATTGGAATTAAGTGCACATAAGCCCATGAGGAAGAATTATCAAAGGATGTATGCCGACGAAAGATAGATTGAGGTGGTTAGATTGACCAATAAGTAAGGAAGTAGGGGTGTCCCCAAATCAAATAAATATGAACATGTGGCCACATCTCTTGAAAAATAATAGTATAAATAAGTAAGAGATGGAAATATTGAAGCAAGCTTGAAGATAAAGAAGATGTGCTATTTTGATTTGGAAATCTTCTAATTCTAGGGTATAAATGGCTCGTTGATCTGTAATATGTATGTATAGTGGAGAGATGCATGCCAAAATCAATGAATAAAAGTAGCATAGAATGTACAAATTAGAGGGATTCCCTTACACTGAGATGTGTGAAGATGGCATACAATTGAAGACGCATATCATAGAAGTGGAAAAGTGTAGATATTGCAGGGTCTAGAAGATGCAAAACATAGATCATAGAAGTGGAAAAGTGTTGATATTGTAGATTGTAGAAGACACAAATCATAGATCGCAGAAGTGGCAAAGTGATTGGTGAAGTCACAGATCATAGATTGTTGATAATATAGAAGACACAGATCTTAAAATATGTAGATCACAAATTGAAAAAGTTGTAGTTTTGTTCTAACTTATTTCTATTTTAGGGTGGCAGGAATGGGAAAGGATAAGAAGTCGAAGCTTCCTTCTAATTGGTGCTAGAGAATACAGAAAAGGGGAGTTGTAGCTTCCTTTCAGTTTGTGCTGAAGAATAAGATGAGGAGATTGCAGTCTCAGATAAGGTTGGTGCTTGAACACTACAAGTTGGTTCTTGCGTAAAAGGAATGATATCCACTACGGTTAGTGACTTAAGTAAAAAATTTGGTGCTTTTGCAAAAGATTGAAGTCCTTACAGGTTGGTGCCTGTAATCAACAAGTTGGTGCTTGCATGTGGGATTGGTGTCTCAATCAGACTGGTGTTTGAAGTGAGTTGGTGCTCACATTTGGATATTTGTGTCTCCCATATATTTAATCAATATATATATATATATATACACACACACACACAATTACTTTACAAATTCTTTGCGCAATTGTTTCATTTACTAGTTTTGACATAATTTTTTTTGAAGTATAATTTGTTAAGTAAAAAATTGTGTAATATGTGATTTATACCAATTCAACCCCCCTCTTAGTCTAAATAAGAATTCCAACAAAATGTGCTAAACTATCTTGCATAAAACAAATAAATAAGCAAGAAGAAAAATATTTAAAACCAAGTATAGTTAAATCTAATTGACTAGAATAACAATTCAAGCATAATTATTCAGTCATAGGTGAGTACTAAGAATCTTGTTGAAATCCTCAAAGTATTTTAGCCTAGATATTTAAAGAATTAACTTATTTACTACCTATATTGGGCCAAGTTAGTTAATTACTAAAGAAAATCATGCTACATGTGAGTTATATATATTTTTTTCATCACACAACCGTTTAAACTATAGATGATTGTGAGAAATTGAGGTAAAAATAAAATAAACAAATAGTAATTGGGTTTTATAATTATAGACACTCTAATCATGAGTACAAAGAAGAAAATTTACACTAAGAGTGAGTATAATGAAGAAAATTTACGTTGTTTTACTGCATTGGCTACACGACAGTTAATCCATGTGAGTAACGTGTCTCTTTCTTTGAAATTATGCTATGTAGTGCACTCATGCTGTAGGTTTCATGCTACTGCTAAAAAGTTGATTATGGGAAGAGGGATTCAAAATTCTGAATAATGATGGTCTGGAATTCTTTCTCCTATACGTGCATAACACCGGAAAGTAACTATATGGAAAAATACAAAATTGAAATTGAAATAAAGAGATGAGTAAGAGATAGACCAAACAAGTTTGAATGATAGTGTGCCAAACCAAATTTTTATTGCCCAATTGTCCAGCTAAATAAAAGAGTAATGCATAGGAGGTGTAATATTCAAGGGAAGACAATAATATCTCTTAGGGAGGTCCTTTTTGTCCACACAATTGTAAAATATATAGGAGAGAACAATGGATAAACTCTTGCCTCTTAGGGGAAGATGGAAAATGATTTTTGTGTATGGATATGAGGGATGAATGCTATTGAAATAGGAGCTCTCAATGTGATTCCAACAACATAACTTTCTCGTATTTTCTTCCTCTAGAATGCATTCACATGGCTTCCTTTTATAGGGAAAAGGGTGGACAAGAAACATATAGATCCAAATGTGAACTCCCTCCTCTTTTGAACTAGTTGTCAAGTATGTGAAAGGGGATATTAAATGCTCCCAAACATGTGATAGGTCCCAATTCAAATTTTGGAGCCAAGAGATCCATTTAGAGATTTTAATGCGCCATAGAATTTTATGGTCCCACTATTTTATCATCCATGTTGGTATTGAAGGGAAATCCACGTGGAGTCAGGTTGATTACTTTATAGATAACTCATGCCACATAGCATGGGATTCCAATCCTTATAGTCATGTTGTTGTGCCTTTATACTATTTCTAGCATTATGGAGCTCAAGTTGTTTCCAGGATTTGATGAGAATGTCTTTGGTGAGATGCATTCTGTATTTTTATGATGCCTTTTTGTAAGACCAACCTAAATTTCACATGTATGCGAGATTTAAGTGTTAACATGTACCTAGTAAAATATAACAAGTGTGAATGGATGTGTTGATGTCAAATACTTGTACACAACAACATTTGAGCCCAAAATCTGATGACAAAATTCAACATAAAGTATGATTGTGTCGGATTGCAATGATGAAAAGTACTGTACGTTCCAAATTTTTTTTGTCATCATGTAGGGTCGTCGAATTTACCACTTTACTCCTTGTAGGTTTTTCGATGAACATAGGTGTTAGATTTGCGACACTACCCCGTCGGATTTGCAATGTCGTTGGAAGAGAGGGTCATCGGATTTTTGATGACAAGTGAAGGTGTTGTCGTCAAACTTTAGAAAATACCATGACACTTTTTGAAGTTGGAAAAAGGCTGGCTTGCAATGGTAACTAGGTTCATGGCGTCGGATATCCAACCACCGTTGAATTATAAATGTAAACATTTTTTAACATTCCGACATGTTTTCTATAGAAGTGACGGATGGTTTGCGGAAATTATTTATTCATCGACAAATGGTTTATGAAAATTGTTTATTCCTTGATGAAAGGTTTGAGGAATTATTTTATTCTTCAATGGCCAATTTTGGGAATTTTGTTTTTCTTTGACAGATAGTTTGCAGGATTTTTTTATTCTTTGACAAACCACCGTTTGAGAAATTTGTGATGCATGGAACTTGATTTTTTAAGATTGTTGATAGTATTCATTGACGAAGTTTGTGAAAAAATGTCAAATAACAATATTCCTGATCCAAACGAAGAAAATCAACAATTTCTTGCTAGACTATGGGATGCAGTGAAACGAAGGGGCGATGAGAAATGTTATTGTCCATGTAGTCAATGCAGGGGATTTAAGAGGAGAAGAATATTGATCGCAATAGCCACAAAACATTGTAGGGAACATGGAAACGCCTGAGGGGGGGAGTGAATATCATCCATTTGTAGGTCTAACATTATAATTTTTTTTATATTTTTTTGCTTTGCTAAATGAATGTATTATTTTAATATTTCCTATATTAACTAATAACTATTGATGTATTCATGTATTTATAAAGGAAATAAATACTACGTCATATCGTCCAGAGGAAGTGCTTTTAGAACAAGTACCAGAGGATCATGGAGTGTCTATGTTTTATGGAGAACAAGTGATTGATCATATTGAAGAAGATGATCATACTAATAACGTAGTTGAAGATTATGGTACAAATACAGTGATCCATGATTCATTTAATGTTAGAATGGATGATGACGATGACAATGATAATGAAAATATTGATGACTTTGATGATGTTCACGATATACCTCTTCTCAATAAGGCATACGAACCCCTTTATGAAGGCTCCAAAACAAATATTCTCTCTGCTATATTTTTGATAATGAACTTGAAGGTTATGAATAGTCTTTCAAACATATCAATCACATGGATGCTAAGGTATGTAAAATAATCCATCACACATTAGAGGAAATTTCAACTCAAAATGGGCCTCCTAAAAAAAAGTAATAAAATAATAGTTAAAAGAATAAAATAATATTTATTAATTTTGGAGGAAGAAAAGAAAAAAACCACTTTTTGTTTGAATTTTTGACATAACTCCCCATGTTTTTACTCAAATTTCGATCGGGAGAGCTCGTTGGATGCGGAATTTAATTCTGCATCCAATGAGCTCTCCCGATCGAAATTTGAGTAAAAACACGGGGAGATATGTCAAAAATACAAACAAAAAAAGTAGTCTTTTTTATGATACCTATCCCCAAATTTATATTAAAAAAGTGTTTAAGACCTATACGGTATTTCAAATTTAAAGCAACTTCATTGGCTAACACATGATGACATGGAATTTGAGTTAAAGTTAAAAGGCCCATTTTGAGTTGAAATTTCCTCTAATGTATATATAATCTTGATAAAGTTTATATTTATTCCTCTAATAATTGTATTGTTAATTCATAATTCAAATTAATATGGATGAATTGTGTTTCATTAATATTATTTATATATTATATTAACTCTATTTTTGTTTTTATTTGATGTAGCTTGATAGCTGAATTTTTGTTACCATCGTCAAATATTTTACCTTGCACGTATCGAGATTTATCTTCCATCATGAAAGAGATTGAAATGCATTATAAAGCAATTCATGCATGCCCCGATGACCATGTTATATATTACAATCAGTATGAATTTTCAACAGAATGTCTGGAATGTCATATAAGTAGATATCAGATAGATCAAGTAACAAAAAAGGTGCCTCACAAGGTTGTTCATCATATTCCCATCATTCCACATTTGCAACGATTGTTCAGGTGCAAAAACATAGCAAAATTTATGGATTACCATGTTAGGAATAGAAGTCAATATGATGTTATTCGAATGCCTGCAGATGGTTCTGCATTTAGAGATATGGAGGAAAAGTGGCCTCACTTTAAAGAAGAACCCTGTAATCTTAGGATTTCTTTGGCAACAGATGGTGTTATTCCATTTTCACAGATGAAATCCATTTACATGGCGTGGCCTATTTTTGTTATCAACAATAACATTCCTCCCTGGTTGTCAATAAAGAGGGAGCACATAATGTTGTCGATGATTATTCCAGGTATTTTGTGTCTACAACTATTTTATTTATAATGTAGTTGTGGCATCTCATTTGTCGTATTATGTTTCATAATGTCATATATATATTTTTTATTTTACTCTTGTGCATGGTTTATATATCTTAATGGTTCTCATAATTATATTTATTTATAAGTACTTCAAATCAATCAGGTAAGTTCCAAGTCAAAGATATGAATGTATATATCGAATCTCTCATAGATGAGATATTGAAGTTATGGAATGGCATCACTATGTATGGCATATCTAGACCAATACGACAAAGGAAATTTCAATTCCATGTAATGGTTGTATGGAAAATACATGATTCTCCAGGGTTAACCCATTTTTGTGGTTTGTATTTTTAAGTTCTCATACCTTAATTGCATTTAATTATATGAAGTAGTTAATATAGTTTTTATATAATTATAATTGACATAGATATTCCATATCTTTATATTGTAGGTCTTCAGACAAAGGGTAAATTTGCATGTCCAATTTTTGGTCCTAATATCAAATATCGTCGCTCAAAAAGCTTAGGAAAGGAGGTGTTTGATGAGTATAGGCATTTTCTCTCTAAGAATCACAGGTATATAAAAACCGAAAAAAATATTTTCAATGGGAAGTAAGAGACTGCATTAAAACCATGAAGAATGACACCTCACCTTTGGAATATGAAATATAATAGAAATCGTTAAGCTAGTACGTATGGATCATCGTATATGAATTGTTATGTATTTTAATTTTTATTGTGAGTTGTTTATTGTTGTGGCCATAATTGATTTTTGTAATTTAGTTACTAACTAATATTCACGATTTCATTTGTGATCATGAAGTAATTAATGGGCTTCCACGAGGAATGAAAAGTTATCCTATACAATTCAATAGATTTCCCTACTATGAGCACCTACAAATTGATCATCTGTTTGATACAATGCATATTGGAAAGAATGTGACTGAAACATTATGGTGACTACTAGAGCTAAGGAGCGAGAAAGATAAAATTGTGAAAATTTTCAAATACATTCAAGAAGGCAACTATGCAATGAAAGGAGTCATTCAATTTCATAGCAACAGAGACCAAACTAATATAAACTCAATTCCGTGGATGTTTACGGAGAAACAAGGTAATGTTGTTAAAGGAGTAATGCGAAAAATTAAATTTCCCATTGGATTTTGTTCAAACTTGAAGATTATCATAACAAAAAAGGTTAGTTTGTTGGGGTCAAAACGCATGATTGGCACATCTTCATCAAGGTAGTTATTATGTTATGTCCATATAATTTTTTTTTCATTTTATTGCATAAATTTGTTTTCTTGTTTGTATAATCTTAGTTTAAAAATGATGTGGTTTGTATAGTGATATCGTATGTTCTACCTCTCTCTCTCTTGGACAACTTCGATGACAATGTGAAATAAGTTATATATGATCTTGGGAAATACATGAGGTAACTGTCGATTAGTTTCTTGTGTAATAATTTAGGTTATGTAATTTAATGTTTTTTTGTTAATTATCATTATTGGGTTGCGTCACTTGTAGATGGTTGACATCTAAAGAAATCCATACAGAGTATATAAAGTATTGGATGATAGAAATTATCATGATCATGATCATCCTCATCCTCCTCCTCCTCCTCATCATCAACATCTTCATCTTCATATTCATCTTCATTATCATCCTCATCATCATCATCTTCATCACCATTATTATCATCATCGTCACCATCATTGTCATCGTCAGCACCATCGTCATCATCATAATCATCGTCATCTTCATCATCATCATCTTCATCATCATCATCATCATGACCATCATCATCATAATCATTGTCATCCTCATCCTCATCCTCATCCTCATCGACATCTTCATATTCATCTTCATCTTGATCTTCATCTTCATCATCATCATCATCATCATCATCTTCATAATTATCATCATCATCATCATCATCATAATCTTCACCATCATCATCATCATCATTGTCGTCGTCAGCACCATCGTCATCATCATCATCATGTTGATCATCATCATATTCATCATCATGATCATGATCATCATCATTATCATGATTTTCAACATCATCATCTTCATCATCATGATGTTCATCAGCATCATCATCATCATCACCATCATCTTCATCATCATCATCATGTTGACCATCATCGTCTTCATCATCATGATAATCATGATCATGATCATGATCATGATCATCATGACCATCATGACCATCATGACCATCATGTTGATCATGTTGATCATCATCGTCTTCATGATCATGATGTTCATCATAATCATGATGAAGATCATCATCATCATCATCATCATCATCACCATCCTCGTCGTCTTCATCATCATGACCCTCATCATCATCATCATCATCATCGTATTCATCATCATCATCATCATCATCAACAACATCATCATCATCTTTATCATCATGACCACCATCATCATCATCATCATCATGATGTTGATCGTCATCGTATTCTAAAAGGTACACAATAATAAGATCGCACTCATCAATATGGTACACAATAATAGACATATACAAACATGTATGCTAAAAGGTCATTAGCATTGAATCATGTGAATTTTATCTCTCTAACTTACTTGCTAGATCATATTTGAATAATAAAAAATAAAACAAATTACAAATGATGTATTATATCTCTAAATTGCTTGTTAGATCATATTTGAATAATAAAAAATAAAACAAATTACAAATGATGTATTAGAGATGTGGCACATAGTTAAGGGTCCACCAATATTAAGAGGTATTAAGATGTTTTGTGGATACTAATAAATATAAACCACCTCAAATACAAACTTATAGCTCATGTGCTTAAAATCTATTATTGAAGAGCATTAAAAGAACAAGAGCCACGAGGTGGCAATGTCCCCGACAATAGCAATTGTTTTTGGAGGGGAGAAAATTTACACTTACATGGAGATATTATAAGTTGCTATAGTTAAATTGAGAATTGTTATCTTGACAAGTTATTCAATGCATGTTTTATAAATTCATAATTCTCTTGTTTAAATATCATTCAATTTAATATGTATCATCATTAACTATCTTAAGAAAAACAAATAATGTATTATAAATAGTAAAAAAAATGTCATATAAGATATAAATTGTCATGTAATGTACTTTTGAACCAAATGCATGCTTATTTTTATTCATATTAAAGATAATATTATAAATTTTCAGATTTAAAAATAATATTATAATAATATTTATATTAAATAAATATGATCAATTATTTAGGACTAAATTGATGAGGATTTCTCGTTCAATTATTATTGAATTTACTACTCAACTATCAATAAATCATTACATCTATAGAAGGAGAAGGATTTAGATGATATTGCAATAATGAAAAGTTAACTTACTAATGTTCTCGTTATGGGGAGGAGTTATTTGCATGCACTTTTTGACAATTGATGCAACACACACACACACACACACACACACACACACACACTTCAATTAAGATTTTTGCCCCTTTAAATCTACACTTTTTGTATATTGCACGAAACCAAACCTAAGTTGGCATGAATATTTAAGTGCCACTTGTGGTAGAAGCACATCATACTAAGTTATCATTTATAAAACAAGAATCAATGTGGTATCAGAAACTCATGCAAACTACTTTACACTGCCCATGATACATGCACAACCATTGCTTATACATCCCATTCGGAGAACTTGCTCGTAGTTAGTTTGAGTAATTTTGTCATTAGAGAGTCATTGTGTTGTTCTTAACATCGATCTCAGTGCTACCATTTAATCAAGAGTAACATCATCTTGTATCAGTTGCAAAAGGTTCAATAGAAGTGGTCATATCAACTGTCAATAGAAGTGACAAGTTGAAATTAGATGAAGATAAGGATATCATATGTAGCTCTCTCAAGAATATGTGTATGCCACTTGTTAGATGGAAGCCTAACAAATGTGTCACTAACTATAGGAGGTATGGGGGCATAAAGTGAGATATAGTTCTCCCAATCTTCCTCTTGTGAGTTTTTATTTTGTAAGAAGAGTTTTGGGCTGCTCTTTTGCTCACGAACACTCAACTTGGGCTGTAACATGTAAGCAAGTTCATATAACCATTGTTTAAAGGTTGTTTGTGAATCAATATTCCCATTGTGTTTTCTGTCATTTTTCTGCTTCTCTTATAATCTTTAACATTTTTAAGTACAAGAGGCTTGGAATTTAACAGCCTAACAGTTAGGTTCAGTGCTTCGACTGTTATCTGGCATAGGCTATATAGTCTATATTACAATTTACAAATCATCATAGTTTAGATGATAGTGAATACAAGACTGGATCAAACCTCGAGACAAACAATAATAATCAGATTACATGCATTTTAGTTGTCTTTTATCCTACTCGCATAGTGGGTATCCATATAAAGAACATACTAAGGAAGAGAATCCTCGTTACTGGAAGTGGCCCTTGTATTTATAACCAGTCACAAAGTTTATCTAGAAAGGATGTCGAAAGAGTTCCAAGCCATGTTTGTGGAATCCTAAAAGTCCCCCCCTAAACATATTGTGCATATAAAACTATGTTTTGATTCAATCACAAGATTTGAACCTATGAGTGATGCAAGGCATCATGAACTATAGTACTTTATATAAGCAAATTGAAATTTTATTTGCTTAATATTTCTATCAACTTGATATGGGACAAGTAGTTTAAAAAGAGGACCAAGCTTACTAGGGGTTTAAGACTTATGAGAGTAATTAAAGTTTAAAAAAGGAAAAGATAAATAAGATTATGATAATTAAAAATTTAAATAATCGAGAGGAAAATAAAAATAAAAACCCTAAATCCTTCCTAATCCAAGAAATTCTTTTATTCTTTGGACTTTCGCTGGGAATTATTTTCATTTATTAAGTTAAATTAGAATTAATATACTAATTATTAAGTTATAATGTGAGTTAACTAAATAATATCTTATAATATATTATTGTATGTTGATAGTATGATATTGCAATATGAAAAGTTAACTTACTAGTGTTCTCTCGTTATGGGGAGGAGCTGTTTGCATGCAGCTTTTTACAATTGATGCAATTGAATATGAATGGTTTAATTGTTATTTTGGTAAAAGAGTAGAGATATGGATGCATACATTTCAATCCTTTTGGCTAGGTCTATGAGGCAATGTTCATGTCCATTAAAAAATATTAAAGATATATATTTTTTCATTTCATTTCTTATATATTTCAATACCTAATATTTTCATTATGAACTCTTTAGATGACAACCACTTACATGTGAAAGAAAATCATGTGTCAAAATTATAGAGTAAATAAAATAACATGACATTTTAATTTTAGATTGTTACTTATACCATCTATCATGATAGTTTTCAATATCATGTATAATTTCTTCCCTTAGTTTCCAATATCATATATAATTTTCCTTATGTTATTGTCAAAGTTGCTTAGTTGTTGAGAGACTGAGCTAAAACATACCATAGTATGGAAACAAAACATTTGCATTTAACAATAATTATAAACAAATATTTGTTGCTAACAAACAATGTAATTATCATGAGATCATAAATATTATAATATGCCAAACCTTAATAAATATGTGTTAAGAGTGAGTTTTTGGCCCATTGAAATCATCTTTCTTTATAATCTATTATTAGCCATTGAAAATCATAGAAGACTTGTTGATTATCTAATGGACAATTTTTTTATTACATTGAGTTCCTCAATTTTAGTAATATTTTTTTAATTCCTTTCATATAAAATTATCCATAAACATTATTTGATATTCCTTCAAATATAAATACCTATAAACAAATCCAGTTACCTAAAAAAACCAGTTACTTACAAGTAATAAAAAAAATAAACCAAATAAATTGGATAGGGTAAATACCTTATGGAATTCAATTGTGATGACTAGTAAAAATGTGTTTTTACTATGTAGTTAACAAAAAATAAATATTGAAAAGAAAAACAAATTGTAACTAAAAAATATTTCTTACAAATAATATTCTCAAAGGCAATTTTCCACAAATGAGATGTGACACATGGTATTGTGTCAAAAAATAAATATTGAAAAGAAAAACAAATTGTAACTAAAATATATTTCTTACAAATAATATTTTCAAAGGCAATTTTCCATAAATGAGATGTCATTCTTCATGGTATTTTGTCAAAAAAATAAATATTGAAAAGAAAAACAAATTGTAACTAAAATATATTTCTTATAAATAATATTCTCAAAGGCAATTTTCTATAAATGAGATGTCATTCTTCATGGTATTTTGTCATTGTTAGCTTCTTTCTCATTAAAAACATTATTTTATTTTGTATGATACTTATGGTTTCTAAGGATGATATATATTTTTTATTATATAATTTTGATGTAATATATATTTTTGTCTTATTTAGAGAAAGCTTTCAAGATGTGGATTTTAAGTTTATCCATGGACACTTAGTGACTATACTGTTTTATTAAAATGTTTATTTAGAATTTTTTTATGCTTATTAACTAAAATGTTTATTTAAAATAATTTTTATACTTATTAACAAGTATAATATTTTATTAAAATGTTTATTTAGAATTTTTTATATTATATTTTATGTCATAAGATTCTACGTAAAAGAGACAACTCGTTGTGTGATGGACTGGGACTCACCTTCTCGAGGGGCACCTTTCCCACCAACGACTTTTCAGTATCCCTTTTAAACTTCTAAAACTATATCTCTCAAGATACATAATCAAATCGTTACTTGTATTTGATTTAATAATTTCTATAAAACAATGAATCTTTATATACTTTATTTTCCTATATTGTGATAATTTGTATTCTACATAGATTTATGTTGGTTTTAGTTTTTATTCTTAAATAAAGTTTAAAATTAAATAACAAACATTTTTATATTATATATTTTATTTTCCTATATTGTGATAATTTCTATTCTACATAGATTTATGTTAATTTTAGTTTTTATTCTTAAATAAAGTTTAAAATTAAATAACAAACATTTATATATTTTGATAATTTGTATTCCACATAGATTTAGGTTGGTTTTAGTTTTTATTCTTAAATAACAAACATTTCTATTATACTACGTTTGTATAGCATCTAACTACTCTCAGATATAATTCTCTGTACATTGAAAATTAAAAAAAATGTTTAAACATGATAAGCATTATAAAACTCGTGATCAAAGAGTGTGTCTTCCCAGTAGTTAATATTATAAGTTTTTTTTATAGATTTTATGATGGAAAAACAAAATTTTCCATCATGTATATGGAATGATATCTTAAGACAATTTAAAAAATAGAAAAATAGGGGTTTTTATTTATTTATATTATTATATTTGCTTTTGGATATAAGAAAAGTAGGTGTTTTATTTATTTATATTATTATATTTGTTTTTTAAAACAAATTTATTTTCCATCATGTATTTGTAAAGATATTTTAAAACAAGTTAAAAAATAGAAAAGAAGAAGTGAAGCCTTCATTTATCACCATGCATGAGGAGAAAGAAGTGACTCCAATATGAATGCAATTCAAATGTTTTTCTGTGAAAAAAAAATTCAAAATGTCATGTAAAACTTGTGTATTTACCCTGCGGACTAAGTCCAAAAAGCATCGAACCTCCGGCTCGAGGGTGGGCCTGAAGTTACTGAGGAGGTCAAAGATGATCCACAAGAAGATAAGCCCATTCTCTTCTGTTTTCCATGGTCAAAAAATGCATGGCAACCTCAAAAATTTGGAGCTGTCTAAGGAGGGGACTTTTGATTTTTCAGGGATATTTTTGCTAGAATCCGGTGAATTTAATCCATAAAATATGTAATTTATGTTGTTTGTTGGGAAATTTTAAGCTCAGAAATGACATCAAGTGACACGAAAACCCCCAACACTCACACTCTGTAAGATTTAACAGTGTTTTTGAGAGTTTTAAAAATTTTGTGAAGATTCATGGCGAGAAACTAGTAAAAACCAGCTCGAAAAAAAAAGTCAAAAAAATCCCCTATTCGCAACTTTGGGAAATTTTGCAATCATATATATATATATATATATATGGATTAAACTGTTGAATTATTTCTACATCGAGAACTAGCTCCCATTACAGCAAGACTGATCAATATTAAAAAAAAAACTTTTCAACTAATAGTAAATCATGAAACAAATAGTTATTCATGACACAAATAGTTATACAATGAAGCTGTAGTTATACAATGAAGTTGGGATAAGGTTATTTATGAGAAAAAACAAAGAAATATAGGTTGTGATTATAGAGAATTTGCACACATTAAAAAACTGTCAATTATCTTATGAATATATATCCACACAATTTTAATGAGAGAAACTAAAACCATGGGCATATATTTCTTTCTTTTTCTTTCAAATCAAGAATATCAACATAGTTTTCCCTCTTTTATTTTACATCATAACCAGAAAAACTAAGCTTTAGGGATTAAAACATACACAGATTAATTCTTTCTTTGAGAAACTAATTTATTAAAATGTACACCGATTAATCTTTTCTTTGAAAAAATAATGTAGAGGTGAAAAAATGTAAAACCATTCAGTCATGTTCAATCTTTCTTCAGGTAGGAAAACCTTATTACCTTCATGTATTTTTTCCATTTTTTTATTGAAGTTGAAACCAGAGAAACTAATCTATAATCGGTGATGATCATGCCTTCCCAGAGGAGAAGGGCTCCATTATTGAGAATCTTAAGCAAATTGTGTTGTCGATAACTTCCAAAATATTGTAACCCATAGCAAAGAGTACCCTATTCCCTTCAACGGGTGGAGGTCTATGTCGTTCGAAGGACCTGGAGCCACTACTCTCTGTAGAGAGGGTCGCCATTAAGGGGTCATGTGTAGTAGGCAGCTTGGTGTGAGCTCCATGGATACCAATGTTTCCATACTTGGCATCTCGTCCCTCCATAAGAGAAAGAGAATAGTGGAGAATGGAGGGGGAACAGAGAGGCCTCCACTCTTGAGCAACAAAAAAAAAAATTACTTCCCTAAATCGGAGGAAACCTTAGAGAATGTAAAAATGTTTTAAAAAAGTTAACCAGAATGGGAGAAGAGTTCACCTCAGCCACCTTTAAAAAATTTAACTAGAATGGGAGAAGAGTTCACCTCAGCCACCTACTCACAGTCACTTAGTCCACAACCTGCTCTCAAAGGTTCGAGGGGGAGCTACTTGGAAGAGAAAAAAAATTCATTAGTAAAATGAACTTCGCAGGAAGGAAGGCATGGTTTTGATCAATTGTTTTGGGTGATAGGTGGAATAGTTGAGACAGGGCGCGTGGCCCTCATGCAATCCCCAAACAATGAAAAAATTTGCTCATGGTTTGGTATGGTTTGGTAGACACTTGTTGATCAACATCATCATCATCATCATCGTTATCTTCATCATCATCATCCTCATCCTCATCCTCATCATCATCTTTATCGTCATCATCTTCATCGTCATCATCACCATCATCATTATCTTCATCATCATCATCATCATCATCATCATCATCATCATCATCATCATCATCATCACCATATTCATCACCATCATCATCGTCATCATCATCATTGTCATCTTCATCATCATCATCTTCATCATCATCATCATCACCATCATCATCATGATCATCAACATAAACATCTTCATCATGATCATCATCGTCTTCATCATCATCATCATCATCGTCTTCATCATCGTCATCTTCATCATCATCATCTTCATCGTCATCATCATCACCATCATCATCATCATCATCATCATCATCAACATCTCCATCTTCATCATTATCATCATCATCATCATCATCGTCGTCGTCATCTACATCATCATCATCTTCATCGTCATCATGATCATGATCATCAACATCACCATTTTCATCGTCATCATCTTCACCATCATCATATTCATCATCATCATGATCATCTTCATCATGATCATGATCATCATCACCATCTTAATCATCATAATCTTCATCGTCATCATCATCTTCATCATCATCATCATCGTCATCATCATCTTCATCGTCATCTTTGTTGGGCACCATTTTGACCTCTTTTTGCCACCTAGATATCTTCCATTTCCCTTCATAAAACCTTCATATTTATTAGTAAAGCTTTAAAGTTCACCCATAAACTTTGGTTAAGAGGTATAAATGTCATTGCTTTCTAATAAATTGAGTTTTGATATTTTTAAAGCATTTTAACTAAGATTTTTATTCAGATTACAGGATGTCCTAACTTCCCGTCATATCTCCAAGATTGAGCATTTGCAGGCCAGCTAGGTGTGAACTGGAAGATGGAGAAAATATCCTCAGTGTCCAAGGATGGATGAACTTCCAATGGATAGGTGATGCGGCTCTCACAGGTGTCAAGTCAACCACAGTCAAAGGCGACCACCTGTGCTACCACTCAGCACAAAAGAAGGGCAGTTCTGATTTTGTTGAGTTTCACAGATCTGATAGAGGATCTCGATGTCTATGTTCATTAATTACTTTCCAGGATTATAGCATTTCTAGTTTTCTTTCAAATTTGTATAAGTACTTCACAAAACAATGAAGAAATCATCACGATTTGGGAAAAACACATATTGTTTCTGAACTGCGTGGTTTTTACTGTGTAATTGATTTATGGTGAATACATTTAGAGTTTAAGTTTTGTAATTCTTCAACTATGTGTGTGGAACGAGGCATTGGAGGGCCCCCATTGTTGAGTCTGCACACCCTAACATTGCCAGTGAATGCGATTTGGATTATTGCAGCGATTTGGATTGATGCAAATGGTTTAAATCGTGCCAGTGGTATGTTTAATTTATGTAGGATTCAATTTTGTTATTGCAGAACAAGTTAAAGTAGTTTCTAATTAGTTTTATAAAAAGCTCTGTCATTTTATTAGTTAGATATTAAAGGAACGGTTCAGACTACGATCCCATTGTGCTGTACATCACTTACATTTTCATGAGCTCTGTCATTTTCTTGATTAGATATTAAAGGAACGGTTCAGACTGTGATCTTATTATGCTGTACATCGCTGCTCATTTAATGATGAAGTGTTTAGAACAAATATACATCATGAATGATTTCCCATAAGGGAAATTGATGATTGGTTGTTTTATTCAGTACTGGGATGTTAGGCAGATCCTTGTAGTCTATATCTTAGGGTTAGAGTTGTTGTTTAATTGTTTTTATTATCTCAGTGCTTTCACAAATAGATTGCTTTCATACATAGATTGTTGTGTAATTGAAAAGAAACAAATGAAGCTGTCCCTGTAAAAAGGATTTTTTGTATCTTTAAGTCACAGTATTTTTAATTTGTCAGTAGGTTTATTTCATAGATAACTATATTACCAAACAAGTCTAGCTCTGAGTCCTAAAACTTGGATATGCCTCTAAGTTTACCAACCCAGATTGATATTAATTTAAGGTTTGATTTGCATCAGTAGATCAGAGCCCAACATTTTGGCATTGTTGCCAGGGAGGCATTGTAGAAGCAGGCTTAGGAACTTTAGTTCTCTGATAAAAACAAAAATTTCAACAAAAACACAGAATAGGTTTTACTTTTATGTCAAGACAAAGAGACGAGAAAGGAAGATTTATTAAAAACCCCCCAAAAACAGAAGTAACGGGACCTTCTTTTCCAAAAGGATTCATCTCAATAGTGGGTACTTCTAAAATGGCTGAGGAAGAAACATCAAAAGGGCCAACTGTAGAACAGAGAAGGGAATATGAGAGGATGCTGGAAATAGAAAACAAACGAAGACAAGAGAGAAGAGAAGAAGAGAGGCGACATGAAAGAGAAGAAGAGAGGAGTCATGAAAGGGAAGAAGAAAGGAGACAAGAGAGGGATGAAAGAACCGAAGGAGATCAGGAATCCACTTTTAAATTTCCCATTTTGGACACTAGCATTATCCTAGGGGAAGAGGTAAAAATGAAGAATATCCCACCATCTGTCTTACCAAACTTCTATGGCTTGACCTCTGAAGATCCTGACTCTTTCCTATTCGAGTTTGATATCTTATGTCGAACTTTTGGATACACTGATGACACCCATAAGCTTCGTCTTTTCCCTGCTACCCTTAAAGCAACTGCCTTGAAATGGTTTATGGGCTTAGAAGAGCATTCTATTACGAGCTGGGATGAGATGAGGAAGATCTTTCTTTGAAAATATCAGGCCTATTGTAGATCAAAGGATCTAAAAGATGACATTTTTGGAATGACTCAACAGGAAGATGAGAGCTTGGAGGAGTATTTGGAAAGATTCTCATATAACCTACAGAAATCTAAGTACAATTCTTTGACACCAGAGATGATTAGAACAATATTTCTGAAAGGAATAAGAGAAGAGTATTTGGATATTTTGAATGTTATGGGCAAAGGTGACATCTCTTACCTTCCTTTTGATGAGATACAAGATTTATGTCAAAATTATTTGAGAGGAAAGGCTAGAACTGGAAAAAGGGATGTCACTACCAAAGTAACTAGATCTGCAAACAATGGCATCTCTAGAGCTAAGCTTGGAAATCTGCTAAAAGATTTCAAGACTGATTTATTGAGTACCTTGGGCACACAAGTCGAAGTAGCAAAAACCAAGAAAAGACAAGAACAACAGGACCAGCAAGATCAAGCTTTGTCTATCTTTTGTCCTAAGTGTAGAAAGAAACACCCACTAAAAGAATGTCCTTTAAATGCTGTTGAAATTTGTGGCTTATGTACTTTTAATCACAAAACTGATGATTGCCCTAGATTGAAAGAATTGTAGGCAGCTCGAATGGAGGAGAATCAAAGCATGGAGTCTCTCTACTTTATGGGACAGCAAAGACCTTGGCAGCCATGATTCTCAGGTATGTCTCAAGACCCTATGCAGCAATTTCATGCAAATTATCAAACTCCTATTCAGAATTCATGGAGTGCACCCATGCCCTGGCAAACTTGGTCTCCTCCATTAGCCCAATCTGCTCTAAATTGGAGAGGTTATGCCCATGGTAACTAGGCATATTAGCAGGCCTATTTGCAGCCCTATCAACAACCTTCAGCCTATCCCCAATACCAGTAACATCAATTCCAAGCCCCATCTTTCCAAGTTCCATCTTTTCAACAACCCAATATGGCTCCTCAATTGGGTCCACCACCTCAACAACTTCAATTGCCATCCAATCAGCCTCCACCTCAGCCCACACAATTTCCAGCTCAGCCAATTCCAAATCCAAATAATAAAACAGATAGACCTATGTATAACGTTGATGATGGAATGGCACTCCCTTACTCAATCCTCCCATTGCAAAATATCAATTTAAGATCTGGGAAAACCTTACAAAAAGAATCTCCTGTTATCTTAGAAGAATAAAAAGAAAATGAGAAAATTCCAAAAAAATTAAATATAGAAAAATCTCAGTTAGAAAATCATAGTCAAAAAGGGAAAACATTAGTATCTTATACACCTCCTTTTCCCGAAAGGTTGGTTACAAAAAAACCTTCAATTTCCTTACCTGATTTTGATGTTTTGAATGAGTTAACAAATGTATATGTTAAAATTCCTCTACTGCAGGCTATAAAGGATATTCCAATTTACACTAAAGCAGTTAAGGAATTATGTCTTAATAAAAGAAAGAAGGATCCATCAAAAATTCATGTGGTAGGCAATCTAGCAGGATTAATGTCTAATACTGTTTTCATTGAAAAGTATGTAGATCCTGGAATTTCGATGGTTACAATTACTATTAATAATTTTTCAATTCCAAAAACATTGATCGATTTAGGTGCTGCCATTAATGTTATGACACTTGAGACAACGGAATACCTTCGCTTGACAAATCTCAGACCAACTACAACAGTCTTGGAATTAGCTGATAGGTCTAAAATTACACCTGAAGGGGTTTTAGAAGATATCATTGTTTCTTTATACTCCTGGGAGTATCCTATTGATTTCATAGTGCTACAGCCAAAGTCTAACCTAGGAGGTCACCCATTGATTCTTGGCAGACCCTGGTTAGCAACAGCAGATGCCTTCATAGGGTGTAGGTCAGGAAGTATGCTTATTTCACATGGCACAGAGAGAAAACAAATTGCACTTTACCCTTCTGCCCAAAGACCTTCCACATTAGATCAGTTGTCATGGATTAATGAGACTAAAGAACAACAAGAAGAAGTGATTCATCCTGTCCTGAGTATCAATCAGTTCTTTGATTTTCAGGAAGAAAATAATGAAGATATGATAGATTATTTTATTGCTGAACCTGATATTTCTGAGGAATCAAGAGATATGCAATATGCTGCAGCAAATCAAGTTTTAGGTTATCATTTTCAGGAAAATTGCACAGTACATTCTCTAGCATTGGGACTTCATGATATTTTTAATGTGCATTCAATCACATATATTCAACGTAAAACAATTGAAATCAGTCCAGGAAAAAGTTTGAATATAAGTGCACATCTTACTACATCACAGGAAGCACAATTGATTACTTTGCTGAATAAACATTCCCATGCCTTTGCTTGGGAGTACACTGATATGCTAGGTATTCATCATGAGACATGCACTCAGCACATTTACACAGATGATAAAATCAGACCTCTTAGACAACCGCAACGAAGAATGAACCCTATATTAAAAGAAATAGTCAAGGAAGAGTTGCAGAAGTTGTTAAAAGTAGGATTTATTTACCCCATTTTCAACAGCCAATGGGTTTCTCCCTTGGTTGTTGTTCCTAAAAAGAATGGTAAATGGCGCATATGTGTGGATTATAGGGAATTGAATAAGGAAACATTAAAAGACTATTTCCCATTGCCTTTCATTGATCAAGTGTTGGATACTTTAGCTGGAAAAGAATACTTTTCATTTTTAGATGGTTTCAGTGGGTATAATCAGATTAGTATTGCAACAGAAGACCAAGACAAAACCACCTTTACATGTCCCTGGGGAACATATGCATACAAGGTTTTACCTTTTGGCTTATGTAATGCCCCAGCTACCTTTCAGAGAGCAGTCTTGGCGATCTTTGTAGATCTGATTCATGAGTGTGTTGAAATTTACATGGATGATTTTTCTGTGTATGGAAGTACCATTGAAGATTCCTTGGCAAACCTGGAGAAAATTTTAAAAAGGTGTGTTGACTCAAATCTTTCCCTCAGTAATGAAAAATGTTTTATGATGATGACTAAAGGGATAGTTTTAGGACATCACATTTCTACATCTGGAATAAAAGTAGATCCTGGTAAAATTCAAATCATTGAAAATTTATATGAACCAACAACTCAAACAGATGTAAGAAGCTTTTTAGGGTATGCAGGCTATTATCGTAGATTTATTGCAAATTTCAGTAAGATAGATCTGCCATTGTTTAAATTGCTTTCCAAGGATGTGAATTTTAATTGGGATATTGATTGTCAATCTGCATTTCAAACACTTAAAGAGAAGCTCTCAACTGCTCCCATTTTAAGGGGACCAAATTGGACATTGCCTTTCCATATTTCCACTGATGCCTCTGCTACTGCAATAGGGGCCTCATTGGGCCAGAAAGAACATACTTTGACTTATGCCATCTATTTTATTAGTAAAAATCTTACACTTGCAGAGTTAAACTATACAGTCACTGAAAATGAAATGTTGGCGGTGGTTCATGCTGTAAATAAGTTCCGTCATTACATAACTGGTTATGAAATTTTTGTCCATACAGATCATTCAGCCTTACAATATTTAATGAAAAAGTCTATCACTAATGGTTGGATTACTAGATGGTTGTTATTAATGTAGGAATTCAATATCACTGTTCTAGATCGACTTGGACAAGAAAATCAGGTGGCAGATTTCCTGTCTCGCTTACACAATACTGGTGAGGTTGTTCCTATTTTAGATAGTTTTCCTGATGAACACCTGTTTGCAATTTCTGTTATCACTCCTTGGTATGCTGATATTGCCAATTACTTATCATCAGGTCAATTACCACCATCTATGACATCTAAAGAAAAGAAAAAGATTATTAAACAAAGTGCTAGGCATATATGGGTTAATGGTGACCTCTTTTACACAGGATATGACCTAATTATAAGAAGATGTGTACGACAGGATGAAATCTTAGATATTTTAAAGGCATGTCATGATGAACCGTGTGGTGGTCATTTTGCAGATAAAAGAACAGCATACAAGATACTCAATTTGGGGTATTATTGGCCTACTATTTTCAAAGATGCTAAGAGGCATGTTAGAAGTTGTGATACTTGTCAACGGATGGGATGGCCAGTCCGGTCTGATGAAATGCCACTCAAACCACAAATCCTCATTGAACCATTTGAAAAGTGGGCCCTTGACTTCATTGGTCCAATTCATCTGCCATCACAAGGAAAAAAGTACATTCTGGTCTGTACGGACTATGTTACTAAGTGGGTAGAGGCCAAACCTTTACCAAGAGCCACGGAGCAGACTGTGGTAAACTTTCTTTTTGAGGAGATCTTTGTCAAATTTGGGGTGCCTAGGGAAATTGTAACTGATCAAGGTGCCCAGTTTACTTCCAAACTAGTGTAGGAGATAGCAGAAAAGTACAAGATCAAGCACATAAAGTCTACCCCTTACAATCCACAAGAAAATGGCCAAGTGGAATCTACAAACAAGACTTTAGAAGGCATCATTACCAAAACTGTTCAGATGCATAGGAAGGACTGGTCAGCTAAGCTTACTGAAGCTTTATGGGCATACCGGATCACTTGGAAAAATAGTACTGGTTTTTCTCCTTATCAGCTTGTTTACGGTAAGCAAGTCCTCCTCCCTATAGAGTTTCAAATTCATACCTTCAAGTTAGCAGCAGATTTGGGCATGGATCTTTCTGAGGCTCAGTAAGAAAGAATACTTCAACTGAATCAACTAGATGAGATGAGACAAGTTGCCGTAGAACACAATATTCTAATACAACAGCAGAGAGCTCAATGGCATGACAAGTTCATCAAAAAGAAGTAATTTCACATCGGTGACTGGGCACTATTGTTTGACTCAAAGTTCAAAGATTTCAAAGCCAAATTCACAACTCACTGGCTTGGTCCATATGAGATTATTGAAGTATATGACAATGGCTCAGTCAAACTCCAAACCATTGATGATGAAGCACACACATTTTTAGTCAATGGCCATCGGCTCAAGCTGTATAACAAGCCTGTCAACAAGGAAGATTTCATACAACAGATTTCACAGCAACAAGAAATGCAAGTGCTGGATAGACACATCAGTGTTTCTCCTTCACCTGCTCCTTAGCTGATCTGATATAGCAAACAAATAAAACAAAAAGAGAAAAAGAAAATAAAAACAGAAAACAAAAGAAAAATATAAAAAAATATATATATAAAAAAAGAGGAAGTTTAGTTGTGAAAACCAGGTCACTGGCACAATATAAACTTGAATTTTCCATGGAAAACCAGGTTCGCTTGGCCATTGAAAATTCACAAAAAATATTTTTCAAAATTCATGTCTTTTACATAGCTTTATTTCCAATAATGCAATTCTTGTTTGACTTGAGGACAAGTCAATAAATAGGCCTGTGAGGGGGATAAGCATTTTTATGCTTCCTTGGAACCCTCTAAGTCTTTTTCATATGCAGAAGGGACCTGATTTCCAGCAATACGGTGATTTTTAACAATGCAGAGGGACTTGACTTCCAGTAAGGCAAAATAAATCCACATAAGGACCTGACTTTCAGTAAAGCTGAAGGAATCTGAGATAGCAGAAAGAAGACATCAGAAGGACAGAAATGAATCAGAGATAAATGCAAACCAGTTTCATCAGGAAGCAAGCTCATTATACAGGGATATCAAGCAAAGTCTGTAAGAATTTTTCAGTTTTTGTGTTTTAAAATTTTCATGGTTCTTTGTTTTAAAGTGATGACATATTTACCTGTCCTAGTAAGCTTGACTGCCCATTTTATCCTCACAGTCTCTGCCAGCTACCTATTTTTCATCATCCTCATAGCCTCTGCCAACATTCCATTTTTACTTTCCATTTTCCACCCTAGGGGTCAAGATGGTTGTCAGGATCAAACCCAAGAGAAAATTTTAAAAGTGGCCAAAATATATGCTGCATTCTACAGGCAGGGTCTTCTTCTTGGCAGAAAGATAAACAGGGTCTCCTTCTTAGCAGAAAATGAAATGTTTTTAAAGCAATAGACTGGGAAATACAATTTAAACCATTTTTTATATGCATTAGTGCACCAGGCATTAATTAAACATATAGAATTTGAGGAAAAATGGTCATGTATATCTTCAGCGTATTTTAAAAAAAGGAAAAAGAGGTTTATTTTAAAAGAAAAAAAAAACCTATGTTACAACTTGTTCATTAAAACGTTGGGTATACAAGGAAACTAAAGTGTATATTACAGCTTGTTTAACATTGGGGCATATAAAAGAATTAAAACATGTTATATAAATCAAAACCTTACCTTTCATGAGGAAATGATTGAATGGGAGTGGCATGTTTTTGGAATAATGAAGAAAAACGTGGTTATATGCCCCACGACAGGATATAAATGTGCTTGACTCCTGCATTATGAATTAGTGAAATTGGAGACAACGACTTGGTCATTTTTCCTGGGACTGAATTCAATTGCTCTTCTCTGCAAAATTGACTGCTGTGGGTGACAGTTTGCAATAAGAAGGGGCCGTGGGTTACAGGAAGAACGTAGGGGCACCAATCACTGTGGAAATCGCGCAAGAGGAAGTGAAGACAGTTACACTAGAGAAGAGGTAAAACTTAAACCCTTTTCTTTGCTGAATACTCTGCTCAGACCAACAGAAATTCCACATTTTCAAAGTATTGTTTTGGAGATAGGAAGACAAAGGAAGAGTTAAATATTGAAAGGTTCCTGTTTCCTATTTTAGTTCAAAATGTCATCTAGACTAGAACCAGCAAAATTTAATCCCACTAATATTCATGAGAGTTGCATAGAGATTTTTGAAAATAAGCAGTGGATAACTTTATTTGAAAAGTTTAATGGGCATAATGAGTAGGATAGTCTAGCTTTTGCTGAAACCTTTGATGGAGAAGGATTTATAGTGGGAAACTTGCATTTTAGACTGTTAGAAGACATCTTAGCACAAATTACTGGCCTGCCACAGCAAGGGGAAATATTTTTCAAGACTAAACAATTTAAAGAGAAAGCATGGATGCCATTTTTGTGTAGATCAAGAGCAGGGTTAGTAAACTGGAAGAAAGGGATACCAAGAAGCTGGCTCATTCATCTCTGGGATGAGATAGTTTATGTTATCCAAAAGTTTATTACTTGTGAAGGCAGATTCAGTATTGTTTATCTTTACTACATCAAGCTGTTGCAGCATCTAAAAGGTGAATGTGAGATCAATATGCCCTATTTCCTGTTACAGAGTTTAACTAAGATGGCTAAGGCTGTCCAAAGGCATACAAAAGACAAAATGACAAGCCTTTTTCACTGTGGACTTATTAAAATCATCATCTAGCATGAATTACAAAGGAAAAATTTGACATGGTCAGGATTTCTAGTTCACAATCAATTTGAAGAGCAGGAATAATTGCTTGAAGAAGATTTAAAGGAAGATGAATTGTTGATGATAACATACCCCGAGGCAACAAGCTCAAAACCGCCAAAGGGGAAGAAGAAAAAGAAAGAGGTATTGCTGATTACTGATGATGAAGACAACTCTGAGGCAGCAAGTTCAAAACAGCCTCAGAGAAGGATACAAACTAGGAGTGTAAAGAAAGAAGAGAAACAGTTTCAAAGACAAGAGCAGATTTTCACTACTTACCAAAGAAAGCCAAGGAAGTATAAGCAAGCTCGAAGCCAATCAGCATTAGAAGATGAGGAACACATACAAGCCTTGGGGATTCAAGAAGAAGATCCAGCAGCTGAAATAGGACAGGATATCCAAGACCCTGATGAGGTGATCAAGCAGACAAAAAGGATCAATCTCTTCTTGGATCAGTAAGAGAAGGAAAAGGAAAAGAAGTCAAAACAGGAGACATTAAAAGACTCAGCTTCTCTTTTCTTAGAGCAGCAAGCTGTGGAAGAGGAAAAGAGAGAAGATTCAGTACAAGAGCCTGGAGAATTGGGGGAAGATTCCAATTCTGAACAGCTTCCAATAAAAATGAAGAAGAAGAAGACTTCTAAAAGCAATAAAGAGATTAAGAGATTGAAACTTGAAATAAAAGAACTTGAGCAAAATAATGAGAAGTTAAGAGAAGTCAACTGGAAGCTGAAGGTTCAGAGGACACACATCTCTAAATGTGCATACAGATGGTATAAGCAAAAGAAGGTTTATAAGGCTAAGTATGAGAGATTGAAGGTCCTCTATGCATCTTGGGCTTCAACAGATGCATCATCACAGACATAATACTAGAGGAAAAATGATTAGCAGAAAAATTTTGGTTTTGAACAGGGTCAAATATTTTTGGCATGAGGACATGCAGCAGTTTCCTCTTGGGGGAGATGTTGGGCACCATTTTGACCTCTTTTTTCCACCTAGATATCTTCCATTTCCCTTCATAAAACCTTCATATTGATTATTAAAGCTTTAAAGTTCACCCATAAACTTTGGTTAAGAGGTATAAATGTCATTGCTTTCTAATAAATTGAGTTTTGAGATTTTTAAAGCATTTTAACTAAGATTTTTATTCAGATTACAGGATGTCCTAACTTCCCGTCATATCTCCAAGATTGAGCATTTGCAGGCCAGCTAGGCGTGAACTGGAATATGGAGAAAAGATCCTCAGTGTCCAAGGATGGATGAACTTCAAACGGATAGGTGATGTGGCTCTCACAGGTGTCAAGTCAACCACAGTCAAAGGCGACCACCTGTGCTACCACTCAGCACAAAAGAAGGACAGTTCTGATTTTGTTGAGTTTCACGGATCTGATAGAGGATCTCGATGTCTATGTTCATTAATTAGTTTCCAGGATTATAGCATTTCTAGTTTTCTTTCAAATTTGTATAAGTACTTCACAAAACAATGAAGAAATCATCACGATTTGGGAAAAACGCATATTGTTTCTAAACTGCATGGTTTTTACTGTGTAATCGATTTAGGGTGAATACATTTAGAGTTTAAGTTCTGTAATTCTTCAAATGTGTGTGTGGAACAAGGCATTGGAGGGTCCCCATTGTTGAGTCTACACACCCTAATATTGCCAGTGAATGCGATTTGGATTATTGTAGCGATTTAGATTGATGCAAATGGTTTAAATCGTGCCAGTGGTATGTTTAATTTCTGTAGGATTCAATTTTGTTATTGCAGAACAAGTTAAATTAGTTTCTAATCAGTTTTATAAAAATCTCTGTCATTTTATTGGTTAGATATTAAAGGAATGGTTCAGAATACGATCCCATTGTGCTGTACATCACTTACATTTTCATGAGCTCTGTCATTTTATTGATTAGATATTAAAGGAACGGTTCAGACTGTGATATTATTATGTTGTACATCGCTGCTCATTTAATGATGAAGTGTTTAGAACAAATATACATCATGAATGCTTTCCCGTAAGGGAAATTGATGATTGGTTGTTTTATTCAGTACTGGGATATTAGGCAGAGACTTGTAGTCTATATCTTAGGGTTAGAGTTGTTGTTTAATTGTTTTTATTATCTCAGTGCTTTCACAAATAGATTGCTTTCATACATAGATTGTTGTGTAATTGAAAAGAAACAAATGAAGATGTCCCTGTAAAAAGGATTTTTTGCATCTTTAAGTCATAGTATTTTTAATCTGTCAGTAGGTTTATTTCACAGATAACTAGATTACCAAACAAGTCTAGCTCTGAGTCCTAAAACTTGGATATGCCTCTAAGTTTACCAACCCGGATTGATATTAATTTAAGGTTTGATTTGCATCAGTAGATCAGAGCCCAACAATATTCATCATCATCATCGTCATCATCATCATCTTTATCGTCATCATCATCATCACCATCATAATCATCATCATCGTCATCATCATCTTCATCATCATCATCTTCATCATCATCGTCATTGTCATCATCATCATCGTCATCTTCATCATCGTCGTAATCATCACCATCATCATCATCATCAACATCATCATCACCATCATCATCATCATCAACATTGTCATCATCATCATCATCATCATCATCATCATCATTTTCATCATCATCATCGTTATCATCATCATCATCATTGTCATCACCTCCATCATCGTCATCATCATATTCATGATCATCATCATCATCATCTTCATCATCATCGTCTTCATCATCATCTTCTTCATCATCATCATCGTCGTCGCCGTTGTCATGATCGTCATCATCATCATGATCACCATCGTCCTTGTTTTCATCATCTTCACCATCATCGTCATCTTCATCATCATTGTCATATCTCCCTCATAATAGAAGTCTCAACATGTGGTGAAAATTGCCTTACTTTAAAAGCAATATAAAAAATCATACAATACCAAACAACTAGCATTTTCAATGCAATATCGGAGAACAACCTTGATAATTTAATTCCACACTATAATCAAACTATAATCATCATACTATAACTACATACCCCAACTATAAGTTCATGACCACGAATTTTGATCTCCTTACTTTATGAAACTATGAACAACCTCAAAAGCAATCAAATTAGGTTACTCATAAAAAATCAATACAATCAAGATCCAAGTCAACTTTAACATTACTCGATGTAAGAGGAAGGTATTAATGCAATATGACTAGATAAGTAGTTATCCAATGTTAAGGCATATTTGTAATTGATGAAGGCATGATTTAAGGATTAAGGAGGATGAATTCACTTATGGATGAACAACATGGCACATTAAATGGGGAAGTACACACATTAAATGATGGATAACAACATAAAGGTAAGACAAGACAATTGTTTTAAATAAGGAATTGAATGATTGAGACTGGATTTATGGCCCTTGTTAACTTAATAAAACACATTTTACATTATCCACCAGCTACATGATTTTATGACCTCTCACACCTGCGCAACTTCCTCTATAGCATTTTGTCCATCCTTCGGACCTTCGACGAGTAAGAAAACCAAGGGAGATAGTTGTTGATTTGGAGAGAGCCATTACGATGGGTTCGAGTTCAAATGCGATAGGGACCTCCGCAATAGTATTTCATCCATCCATAGCATCAGGACCTTCGATGAGCAAGAAAATGGAGATAACTAGGGATATTTGGAGTCCTCTCTAACATTTCATCCATCCACAGTATCAGGACCTCTGAAGAGAAAGAAAATGGATATAGGTGATTTGGAGGGAGCCAAGGGTTCGAGTTCGATTGCAAAGAGGTTCCCTCATTCTCGCACTGTATGATTTTACTGCTTGAGCTCTTCTATTTAATGATTTAACCCTTTGCATTCAATGAATTCTTTTTTTAGGTGACTCCCAGGTTGGTTCCTTGCATTGAGTTTTTTAAATGAAAGGCTGACTATGAAGGGCCTACGACTGGTAAGTCAGTTACCAACCTTTCATTCACTACCCTGTATTGTTAACATTTCTCTTTATACAATATCACCTCTTTACAAGGCTGCTCCTTCTCCTCTTGCACTACTATAAGCTCAACAGTTTTAACATTATCAGTATCAGACATCTTGAATTTATTCTTTAGTACCTGTCTTAAGGGCTCAATAATTAGGGGTTTAATTGAGTCTTTAACTTGTGATATTTACACGACATCTTTCATTTAGGCAAACAAGGTTGGCTATCTTAATCAAAATTTGTATTATAAATCATCAAGGAACTTGCTCTAAGGTAGGATTAAACCTTGGGGAAGGGGAGCAACCACTTAAATCAAACAAGGAGGTTGAAGGTTGGGGTTTGGTTTGAGTTGCAATTTTAGGGAGATCATGACCTCTTAAGAGGCTTCTAAAGCTCTAAGTTCATGTTCTAAGGTTTTAAGTTGACTCTTTAAGGTTTGTCAAAATTTAGGTTATTCTTAAGTTATTTGTCTATGTAGGGCATGATTTGGTCTAATATCCTACATGTCGGGGTAAGTTTTATGTCCACTTGTCTAGGTGTAAGTGAAAAATATTGTGCTCTTACTGTTGATTCAAAATCCTTGGCTTTAGTGTTGAATTCTCAATTCTTTTTACTATGGGTTGCAAAGGATACATTGTGAGAGTATATGAAAATCTATAGGTTATTCAATTGGTTTATACAGAATGGATAGTTGTAGGAAAATTAGACAATAGGTGATGGGAAAAATACAATGAACATGCAACAAAATATAGACAATTTCATCTCCCAACATCTATATCAATTTGAATATTTTGCAGGTCCGAACTACAACAACCTAGTAGTAGGACTCTGTTTCAATTTCTTCTAGAGATAAGGAAATGAAATAAGTTCTTATCCAGTATAGGGAAGCTTTCTTTTATAGTCTATGTCTCTGAACCCAAATTATGCAATAAACTTGGTCCAATATCCTAATTCATCTTCATCCTTGAGAGTTTCCCATAAAAGTGGATAGTGGACCCTGAGTCATGTCTAGTGAGTACCCAATGCATTTACAAAATCTATGTACCTATAAACTTTGTCCAAGGCCAATCACAATGTAGAGAGGGAAAGAGGCTACCTTTTCTCCATCTCATTAGTAAGAGATTGTTTCCTTCGCCTGATATAGAGGATGGTTTCCAGCTTGTTATTACCAATCCAATTTAACACAAGGACATGGATGGAGATAAATATAATGGTTTTAGAGAAGATAATAAAAGGAGAGATTGCTTTCCCTCTTTAAAATTTATTTTGTATTATTATATGAATGTTGTGTGATGCATAATGTTCAGTTAGCACTATGTATTGCATTTTTTTTTATGTTACAATCATATGTGAATGCCTATATAATGGACATGTATGTTTGCACAAGATTTGTAAAAGTTCAAATAAGCCATATTAAGTCTACAATGTCCTTAATTAGATCTCCATCATTTCACATAGGTCTAGGAAGTGATTTGGGTGAGACATTCCTCCCCTCCAAGAGAACTGAAACGTCAGTGCAATATACTACAATGGTACCATTTATTTTCCTATGTGTGAGAACCTTAGTCTTAATTTTTGCACCAAAAACAATTTTCTTGTTAGGACCGTTTCTTAAACATGGATGTGCTAATTGAATGGGAACCTTGGTCACAAAGAGTCAAAACTAGGATTAGTGGGAAGATATATTTGAATATTTCATCCTACAAGAAGCTAGTTGTAGGGTTGGAATACCATAAAGCTTAAGGAGTATGTCTTGTGTAGAGGACCTGTATTAGGACAATAAAAAATTGTTTGGTGTAAGTTTTCACTAAGCCTATATAAGTTTCTTAAGAGGCTTGCAAAAACCCCATAATATCAATATTGGAGGAAGAAACCAGTTTTCTACCTTGTTGCAGACCTACTTAATTTGAACTATCTGGATCATTGAATGAATCAAGTTGTTGAATTCTATGTTTAGAACACAATTAATGTGTACATAGGCCCATTATGCATTTGTAATATGCAATTTACTATTTCTTGGTGAAAAAAAAATCTATTCTTGCATCCCCCCATTTTTCTATGGCTCTCTGCAAGTCCCCTAGTGACTCCAAATATTTTGAGAACTCCAACATTACCCAAATCCTTGTAGATTGAAAGTAGGGACAACAACGCCTCTTTGTGGAAATTCTTGTTATTTAACAAGGATAACAAATTTCACAACAAAAATACTTTCAAACCAAAATGATATATATACATAAATCCGATTTTTTCTTTAGCCTTCCATTATAAAAAAATGATAGTTGCAAATTGATATTTTGTTTTTTAGTTGTGAGTAAAAAAGAGATCAAAATGCAATATTGATGTCTTAAAAAACTAAATATTTCACTCCTCGTTGTATCATATTTTAGATGTGGTTTCGCGTTGCAAAAATATGCAATATGCAACATCATGATATGAAGTTTTATGATAGTGATACCATCGTGGAGGATGAGAAGGGATAACGTTGTTACCATGAAAATTAGAAAGAAGTGCTGGAGGTCGTAAGGGATACAAATAGTTGTAGGAGGGAGTGTGTTAGTTCTAGGGTTAAGTTGAGAATTAGGGTTAGGATAGGGAGAATTGTGTTCTATAGAAAGGATTGAAAATCTTGGTGTAAGTTGGCATTCTCAAGCATCTCTACTTCATTATGAAAAATACTTAACAAGATCTAGAAATATATTTATGCACAAGTTCCTCTTTAGAATCCTAAATTTGGAATTGGAGTCGAATATTGGTAAGGACTTCTATATACTGTTGTATATTTTATCCTTAAGTTTGTCATAGTTGTAGTCATAGTGATGCATCTTGATGTATCACTAGTGAAGTGGTCCTCATTGAGTTTGATGTATATCTATAAAGTAGTGTGGGACTACCATCATGCTTGGGAAATCCTTTCTAAATGGTTACTTGCAAGAAACAAGCATAGATCTTCAATCATAGGTGGGTATGTTTTAAAATAAAGTGTTAACCTATGGATCTAAGAATCCAAAGCATCTACAAGCATTTTTCCACCATATTTATGTAAGGAGATTTTTGGTATTAAACTGGAAGGTGGATGTGCTAGTTTGTTGATGTTAAGATTTAATAAGGGATCTAGCCAATTCCTAAAACTACAATAGTTGTGTTGGAGTCTTCCTTATATGAAGTCTAATCTCAGAGGAGACATATCATAAAAGACCACAATTGGGATTTTGATATGTTGTTTTGGAGATCTAAAAAGTAAATCCTAGATTGAAGAGTTGGCTAGGATGAAGGCCAAAGAGACTTAGCTGTTAAAATCAAATATCGTTAGAGAGAGGTGATGTAGTGAATAGAATATTTGGAGGAGGCACTACACAAGAAATGATTCTAGGTTGGAGGGAAACATATGGACAAATATAGGATAATTTTGGAGGAACTAATCAATAAACACCATTGTGATTTATAAATATTAATGAAAAAAATATATAGAAGACTAAAATGCTCAATAAAAAGAGAATTTTATGTATCCAATTGTTACAATGATAGGGGACAATTAGTAATGTGGATATGCTAGTTTACTCCACTACTAATATGGATCAACTTGTCTTCCTCAAACCAGTGTAATAAGTCAATTGGAATTTTTTGAGTATGAACTTGTCTTCCTCAAACCATTGTGATAAGTCAACTGGCAGTGCCATAAGTCAATTGGCATTTTGTGAGTATGAACTTGCCTTCCTCAAACCATTGTGATAAGTCAACTGGTAGTGTGATAATTCAACTGGCATTTTGTGAGTATGAACTTGCCCTCCTCAAACCAGTGTGATAATTCAACTAGTAGTGTGATAAGTCAACTAACATTATGTGAGTATGAACTTGTCTTCCTCAAACCAGTGTGATAAGTCAACTGGCAGTGTGATAAGTCAACTAGAATTTTGTGAGTATGAAATTGTCTTCCTCAAACCAGTTTGAAGTGTGATAAGTCAATTGGCCATGTGATAAGTCAACTGGCATTTTGTGAGTATGAAATTATCTTCCTCAAACCAATGTGATAAGTCAACTGGCAGTGTGATAAGTCAATTGGCAGTTTGTGAATATGAACTTGTCTTCCCCAAACTAGTGTGATAAGTCAAATGATAGTGTGATAAGTCAATTGGAATTTTGTGAGTATGAACTTGTATTCCTCAAGCCAGGTCACATTTTGTGAGTATGAAATTGTCTTCCTTATCACATCAATTAGCATTATGTGAGTGAACTAAAGTGATAAGGTTTCACTTTTGAAAACTGAATGAGTATAGATTTACCATAGTTTAGTTAAAAAAATGGTTCAATACACCACAGTCAATTAAAGTGATGTGACTGGGTATGTAAGGTATTGTCTTTGTTGCAAATCTATGAAAGGCGTGGTTTTTCGTGAGTGGCATCTTCTGCTCCCATCACTAATATTAGGTGAAATTATGCCCAAAGTCATAATTTTACTGATGTTTAGCCTTGATGTATCCCAAAATTCATCTTAGGGTAATTGTCATGACTATTTACACCTAATTTAGTCCTAAAATATGCATGTGAATGAAGTTTGAGGCTATTTTCATGCCCAGACTTGTGCAAAAGTGCCCAAAACCTCTGCAACAAGATGGATTTATGTTGTAACTATGTACATAATGCTGGTTCAGTCTACAAAAATGGACCAGAATTAGTCTTTCATGCCAAGGTCTGAATTTTGGTCCTTTCCTCATTGTTATGTTGCCAAGAATACTCAAAAATCATCTTTGAATGCTCATGGCCTCAAAATGGCCTCGAAATTTACCCCCAAGATACACATTCAAATAGCTTTTATTTTGATTTGTACTTGGGTTTCATTTTTTAAAGTATTAGATAGGGGTTTGGAGAATTTTTGTGTTGCATGGCATATAAAGAAAACATAAAAATTGGGACAACAAATGAAAAAACAACACAAATTGATCCATAAACCAATGAAGATTGTGAAGGAAAATTTAGAAATCAGAAATCTAGGGATAAATAACTGGAAACATAGAATAATAGGTGGTGGCCCGAGCACAGAAAAATAAAAAATCTTAGCATAATTGGGAAACAAAAATTTTACAACATAGACCTCCACAGTGCTAGGGTCAACCTTAGGGTTAGGGATTTGGGGAGGTGCCAAGGACTTAGAATAGATTAGATTCTTTGAGTCACTATCATCTTCGATGTTTTTATGTGATACCCTTGAGAATATCCAATGTTTTAGTACTTCATCCCTACATCCAAAAATTGGTTTCAGGAAAAATTCCTTTGCCTCCTTTGAGTAATCCACAAATTCCTCTTCCTCCATCCTAGCCTCCCAACATTATCACATCATAAACCATATTTCTAACCAAAACATGTATAAGAATATAAAATCAGGAGATCATTATATTGACTATATATTATTTTCAATATCAGGAAATAAGAAGAAATTTTTATGTGCAACTAAATGCTAAAAGAGGCTTTCAAATGCCAATATAGTTGGAAAGAATGCATTGAATCATGTCACACATTGGTTAATTTTAGAATATAATGTTGCAACACAAAGTTGTGATGATGCCCTAGTTGGTGATTGGTTGATGGATCCTCATGTTATATTGGTGTATTGATCTTGCTATGCTCTCCTTTTGGTAATCTAGAATGCTTGAGTATCTTTCCTTACAATTCATCTAACACTTTGTGCTTTCATGGAATGGGAACCAATAAACTTAGGGTTTCCCTAAGTTTTAAAGAGTTAATAATTTCTCCTTGATGAAGTATTGCCTATGCAATGTTTGACAGTATGGTTATTGATGTGTTTATGTGAGTTTGATGCCTCCGAGCTAGAACAATAGGAGATGATGGTGAAATTCACTCATATGTCATTTTCTCATGACAAATTGATCATCTTCACATGGAGTACCCTAGAATTTTTGGTTTGATTTGGAATCTTGATGACATGGATTATCATTTTTTATGAAGAACTAGGATTATTGCATGTTAATGATGGTATTTGGACTTTGGAGGCTTTTCTATTGGGGTGCTCTAGCTCATTGGATGTGGTTCACACTTATGGATGACTTTTGTACTACATGTTAGTTGAGTGGGGTATACCTTAACAAGAATGGAACCTTGGTATAGAAGTTATTACTTTGTCGATCTTTTCCACTTAGGACCCATTGAATTTTCTCAATGTCTCCAACAAAATCCTAGCGAATTGGCCAAGAGGATTAAGTGGTTAGTTTCCTTTATTATAAATATTTTTGTTTGTTTGTCTTAGTGCTGTTTTTTTCATTCTTCTGACTAGAATCAATACAAAACACATTAATAATGTGTTCTAGATTGAAAAAATCAAATGGACAATTTGAATGGGATAATTAGCAAGCAATATGGATGGGAGAATTGGACTAAGAATACAATTCTCCTATGGTCCTTTTTGTTTTATCATTTGAGCATTTTCATCGTGTTTTAATGGGTTTTTCCAATTATTTGAGAGGTAGAAAAATGAAAAAGGACTCTTTTCCCCAACCCCCTCTGTGTTCCTAAATAGATAAATGACTCTAAAAATAGCAAAGGAAAGGGGAATTATGAATTGAATTGGAATGAAAGGTCACACCAGTCCATGGCCCAGCTTGGGAGGGCCACTAGAGTAAATGACTATCTTGGGGATGTCATCACAATCCACGACCAGTCCTATATGGATTATACAGTCACCACCCAACCCTTCGAGGGATTACACAATAATTCCTAGCTTCTAGACAGTATATACAGTGATAGACCAGCCTAGCAGGATCATACACAGTCATATCCCAACTTAAAACATGCCCTAAAAATCCCTAAAACAAACCTTCCACCAACAATCCAAGGGCTGCCTTTTCTTACCCTCAACTCCCTTTCTATGGACTTAAAACAACCTCTCCTACTCACATTGGCCCTCAAACCACTTTGGTTCCAGGTTGTAACAACCTTATTCTAGCAATATACAGTTTGCAAATTCATTTTGTAGAATGTCTCTAAACACTACCCTAAGCCTCCACCTGTACCCATAGCAAACAAACAATTGGTTGAGGTTAAAATCAATGATAAAATAACATATTTCGGATGCACACTTCCTAGGGAACTTCCTACAATACATTTAAGACCTCATATGAAAACACATGTTGTTCTCTTTCCTTTATTGACATGAATGGATAGTCTTACAGCTGACTAATAATTGCATAATGAAATGAGGGATTTTACACCCATTTGAAATGAATGTCATAAGTGTTTGGTTTTGTGTTTGGATATATGATAGACATAGGATTTATCTATTTGATAATTATAAGTATCTCAAGGTTAATTGCAACTACCTAGATCCAAGGGCTACCAAATCAACCCTAGCCCATCACTTGCACACTCACCAAGGATACTCCCCTCTATTATGGAATTTATTATTATTTTGGAGGAGTTGGTCTATCATTTCAAATGTGGCAGAGTTGATCCTTGTTACTTATATATTATCCCAAGAACATGGTTGTGTGGGGCCTACTTTACGATGGAGTTCTATATCAATCCCACTGTTTGCACCCTTCTCTAGGGAACACCTGCTTTGGAGTTGTTTTTAGTAAGAGTTTGATTTGGTTTAAGAATGAAATGGCCCTTTTCTCACATGTGGAATCATATAAGAAGCGAAGAACTCCACATTTGAGGATCTTTGTGCACACATCTCTAGGGCACACCAATCCAAGAAGCCTTATCAGCCTATGAATGAGGAGTTAAAAAATTAGCACCATTGACATCGGGTTACACGTAGGGCTTGGTGCTTTTGATTCAATGCCATTCCCATATTCTCATACATGATAGAATCCAAGGAAAAAGCTACGATCCTGCCAATCCCGCATTCATAAAAAATGTTGTCTACCGAATTCCTACTCTCCATGTGATGTTTGATGAGGTTGGAACCACTATTAAAAAACTAGGTCCTTATCATATGGACTCAAACCCTAGCACTTCAATTATCCTCTAGGTTTTGTCTTTTAGAAACCCCAACCCTTCAAGTATCTTCTAGATTTTGTCTTTCACAAACCCTAGCACCTTCCTTCCTTGTATAAAGAAAAGTATAAAGACTCCAGGAAAGGTTTTCTTCAAGTTACAATTCATGCAATCAACTCTCACATGATTGTACATGAATACTAGAACTAAAGACACTCTCCTGAGGGCTCAAGTACCAACATATTACGAATCTGAAATTTACTTATTAACAACAGAATTTTTGCAGCCACAAATATTCCCTCTTAGCTTCTATACACTTGTCAAATCACTCAACAAAATCAGCTAATTGTTTATGATAAATCAACATACCAAATAACCCTAGAAACTACTCATTCACCATGAGAATATACTTTGAAAGCCAACTCTTCAAGTACACATCCTAGACAAGAATGTACACTTGAAATATACATAAAAATGAAGTTACAAGTACATACCAACAACTTATCACAATTTGGTACAAAATATTCATCCTTCAAGCTAATCCATAAGCTAAGAGTCTCCAATGCATCCAAACCCTAGCATCTAGGGTGTCTGCCATCAATAGAAAACACTAATGAGCAATACAAAGGCCTATAAATGTATCCCACCAAGCTATCTAGCCACACCAAAAGCCTTAAAACAAGTTGGCCCCAACACCAACAATTCCATTCTTGATATTTCACCAAGCTTGCATCACACAAACTCTCCAAGCTAAGTGCTACAAGACTCCTCTAGGGTTTTTTTTGCCACAAACCCTAGGTCCTTCTCACATGGAATCAAACCATAGAACTTCAAGTATCCTCTAGGTTTTATCTTTCACAAACCCCAACCCTTCAAGTATCTTCTAGGTTTTGTCTTTCACTATCCCTAGCACCTTCCTTCCTTGCAAAAAGAAAAGTATAAAGATTCAAGGAAAGTTTTTCTTTAAGAAACAATTGATCCAATCAACCCTCACTTGATTCTACATGAATAATACAACTAAAGACCTTATCCTCCCTTCATATATAATAGGTGAGGGAGGCCAACAATAGTAAAGTGGAGTAAATCCACAAGAAACCTAATCTATTGTCAAGATATGGTCTCCTCTTGAAGTGCTCTCCATCCAAGATGTACACATGTTGAGACAAGGCTCCTCAGGGGGTATGCTCTCCAAGCATGGGTTACATTTACATAATTCTTTTGTAGAGACCACCCATATAGGGATTTCAAAACCATGGACTGGTGTGGCCTTTCCTTTCCATCTTATGAATTGGATAGGAATTATCCACATACAACAAAGTTTTGTCGCTGATTTTCCCAGCCATCTTCACCATCTAAAATTTTGAAAATTTCATCTAGTTTTGCACACAGATATTTGTTTTTGCATTATGGAAATGTTGTTGAACAACAAGATAAAAAAATTAGTAATTTCCAGCAATGTAACTTGAGGCATTTTCATTTTGATGTCATTGCAAAATAAATCCAGCCAAGAAACCCTATATTTTTAGATGCATGTGTGGGTAAAGGATCACCTCTTGAGCCATTTTTTAGGATGGAAATGAGATAGTACAACAAATTTTTGTCGCTGATTTTCCCATCCATCTTCACCATCTCAAGTTTTGGAAATTTCATCTAGTTTTGCACACAGATATTTGTTTTTTCATTATGGAAATGTTGTTGAACAACAAGATAAACAAACCAATCATTTCCAGCAATGTAACTTGAGGCAAAATTCCATTTCCTTGTTTAAACATTTTTCTTCGTGTCAAGCTAAGAATATTATAATGATGGAAGAGCCTACATCTCTCTCTTGAATATATTGTTGATAATTTTGCATGTTGGCACCCTCATGTTGATTATGTTTAAACTTTATGCAAGCCCTATCCAATCTTGGATGGAAGAGGCTTGTGGGAAGACTTGCCATTGCATGTTAAATGTCTGATGATATTATACATGGTCATGATCTCGTGATGAATATTGCAGCATGTTTTCTTATGATAATTATTTGCAATTTACATTGATGATTTATAATAACACATCAAGGAGAACACCTATGATGATGACGACTGCTCTAAATTATGTCCTTGTTGCAAAAAATAAAAAATACATGTATGGTTGTCAAATTGAAAAGCCCTAGATTCAACATGAGACCCACTTCACAACACCAAATCAACAAGGGGTATGCATTTATTTCAATGCTTTAGCACCAATTTTTATATTTTCATTTCATGATTTCCTAGCGAAGATCAATCTCTTTAACAGATCCCCCACCTGTACCATCAATTTCATGATAATGTGGTCGACCCCTTAAAATCCCTATATACTCCAGCAGAGCAGATAATGGCGCCTAAATTACGTTTGCAGTGGATAAAAGGATCCCATATTTTCTAGAGCTATTGTTCCTAAACCCTTCGGTGCTCATACTATAAGTTTCCATTTAAATCAGGACCTCGAATTGGGGTTTATTTGTTAAAATCATGGGACTTCGACTTAGGGTTTGGTAGATACAATGTATAAATCTAAAAGGCCTCCCTGGGCCTCCCAACCTGGGTCTCACTTGTACAATTTGTAGATCAGCATAAAACCTTAGTTTGTTTTTAAACAAGCGTTCAGCCTTGAAGATCCACATCTACCATATGAAGGATTTGTTCAACATTATTAAGTACCCTTATTTGAAAATCATTCTTCAATGAATGAAAATGATCATGCTTGATGACAAAAGGATGTATAGTCCAAATAGTTGTTGGATACATTTACCTTCATACTCACTCCTTCGGTCAAATTGGCCTAGTTAAACCACTATCCTAAGTTTAATTGACATCAGTGGAGCATTAATTACCATCATCCCAGTCACTCCCATGCCTACCTATAGTCAAGGAGGCTAACTTAGCCTTTCCTACAGTCAAGGAGGCTAACTGGAGCACTCCAGGGGTGATCTGTGTGACATTCATGCACCTAATTGCTAACTGGGGGTTACTTTCAGTTCAACCAATCAGTTACAGTCAGTTAAGGCGCCTCCATGCATTAAATATATTATTAAATGATTATTTAATATTATTTTAATGAACTGGAGTGAACAAGGCACCTTCACCAACTTCTGATGGTCAGTTCAGCTTCAGTTAACCTCATCAGGGTTTATTGGAGTCATGTAGTACTAGAACTTGATGATTGGTTGCTATGACATGTGTTTGATCTCCTTCAGTTGAGATTAAGTCATTTATTGCACTCCAACTTCAGTTAGGATTGGTGAGTCAATTAAGGTTTTTTGTCAAGTGGTTAACTGAGTGAGATTGCATGGCAAAGAGTCAGTTAAGCTAGACTCACTCATTGAGTTAAGCCATTGCTATGCATGGAATTGTAATCCTTTATTGTTTATATAATATACAGAGAGGAAACCTATTGGGTATTCCAATTATTGCTAATTCATGTGTATTTGTCAATTATTCTTTGATGATTTTGATTCCTAGTTCCTAGATCATGTGCAAGAATTAATAATAGTAACATATGCGATGTGTGCATTGAGTTATTCGGTTCATTGGATACAAGGGTAAACACTAAGACCAGGAAGCGTAAAATCATGCATAAATATATGATCTTCGTAGCCACTTGTGTAAATATGAAGAAAATAGTTAATGACAAAATGAATAGATAAGGATTGAGTTATTCAGTTCATTAGATACAAGGGTTGAATCTATTATTAAGCATTTGTTACAATTTTATAACATTTAGTTTAGGAGTTTGTTGTGATGAGTTGGAAGTTTTTCTAAGTTATATGTAAGCCTATGGGTGTAGAGTAAGGAGGGAGGAGTGGCCAAGAAAATGAATAATCGGGCAATGTAGACTGGATAATTGACCTAGAAGTTGTGTGATTAGGTCTATGTAGTGATAGAATCTCTTAGAATGTGAACTCATCTATAGAGGTTGGAGAAAGTAATGCATTTCATCGGATATTTGACATATATGCTTTACTACCGACATTTTCATTTCATTTATATGAATTTAGCCATGTCTACAGGGAGCACAATATGAGTGCAGACCATTTATCCAAGGAAGCATTGAATATGAAGGCTGGCCTCCTCTCCTTCTGGTAACTTTTAGAAGGAGAAATCATTGAGGAAGGCATGATATAGTTAATTTAAGAGCTTTTATTTATTTATGTGGCATACTATTTTTTGGTTCTTTGTACTATGGGATACATCATCATCTTTCTTGTTTTAGCTGGGGATATAGAATTTGTTTGCATCCTCTCAGGGGTGTGTTTTCTCCACCTTTGATGCCTCCTTGGATATGCTATTTGGGCTCCTTATATTATCCATGTGGTATTGCTACTTCAGTCATCTTGGGATTGTGGGTTCCATCCCTCCCCTGAAAAATTGTTTGATACTTATGATCTCCACTCGTTAATGGACTAACTTATTGTCAGGACTATGTAGAAGTTACCTTTTATTCACTATTGAATATCAAGGAACACCTCTTTTCTTCCGAAAAAAAGTTACAGAATATTTGCAAATGATTTTATCACATATATTGAGATCCATAAACTAGGTCTTTTATATTTTTGGGTGAGGAAACAAACTAAATTAAAATAGGTACACCTAAGAATATTGCAAAAAAACATAGTTTGTATTTTGAGATAAATTGGCTGAATCATTTGCTATGGAACAACTTGTTAGCTATATCATGTTAAAGGACTTTGTGATGAACTGTTATACTAGGGAATTATTGATATTATTCAGGATAATGATATCACCATTATGTCATGTTTATAAGTCTTTCCAAGTTTTTTGCTGGTATTTTGCTATTATTTGCCAATTTTTTTTCCGGCCATGGTGCACATAGAACCAAACAGGTATTTTTCAGACCTGTCTTCCTCTAGGGAGGGGATTTTGGGAAAGATATAGGAAAGTGAGACATCAAATAGGTATATAAGGGCTATATCAACTAGATTTCATAAGATCAAAAGAAAATTCAATAAACACATGGAATTTTTCTCAGAGGAGGGGGGTCATGTTTCTATGATGATGAGACAGTAGGAGACATCGAGGTGCCCTTAAGGTACAAACACCTAGTGAAACAATGGGTACCTAGGGATATTCCTCAAGTAAACACTGATTTTTGTGTGAACGAGAGGATATATAGAATTGCACCGTCGTCATTACATGTATTGGGGTTGTTTTGCTTGGATGGCATATAGGTTGGATACAACATACATACAAAATTGATGGAGTATGTTGGACCCTCTTACAAGTACAATGATTGGATTCTCCTGGTCCAATATATATGAAGTATGCGTAGATATGGGTTATCAGCAAATTATATACAACTGAAAGACAAAGATAAAAATAAAGTAGCAACGTTGTACATTGACAAAAGGTAAAAAATAACTGGGAATATTGCGGGGTTTATAAACAGTACACAACCAAGGTCTACACTTAAGAAATCCAATTGCATATTCAAGGCTCGTGAAGGAAACCGTGTCTTTGTATGTGCCATTAAATCAATAACTGCTGGGGAAGAACTTCTTATTAATTACAATTTGAATCGTGTAGATACAAACACGGTTAGTATGGATGTGGTACATACAACAATTTACCCAACCTTTTATTAATTATTTTAACATCTTTAGTTTTTTTTGTTAGCATATAATTATTATTTTTTTATTAAATTTCTTATGTTCAATTCGCAGGGAGGTGATGGGGGGCGCATCACCCCACTAGAAGGTGAGAGGAGTACACGATCCACGAGGAAACATGTATACATCAAAATATTATATTTTTTAAAATTGTTTTAACGAGTATTTTGGAGGGGTAAGTCATAACTTATAGTATGTTTTTGATGCAGGTTTCTTTTAGCCAGGGCACCTCCCTCACAGTTGATGTTATTAGACCTACCTCAAGGCGGCAGGTATACATCAAAATTTCCATTGTAAACATTTAGGAAGGACAAAAAGATCTATCGTTATGTATTTTCAATAGTATAGTTAGTTTGTTTATATATCCTTATCTATTTTCCATGTAGAGTGTTGATCAGGGAAGCCAACCGACAATTGATCAAACAACTGCAGTAGCGGGGAAACATGTAAACATGAATGTAATTCTACATTTTAAATACTGTAAAATTGTACACATGTATAACGTGTAGCATAATGTTTATTTTGTTATGTATTTTTTCGTTTTTATGTCTGCGTTCATTATGATAATGTTGTCTACTTTTTTTGCAGGTTGATGATCGGGGAAAGTCCCCAGCCGTTGATTCGATGACTGGAGCCTTGAGGAAATAGGTAAACCTAAATATAATTCTACATTCTAAATACTTCAAAATTGTACACATATAAAACATGTAGCATAATGTTTATTTTGTTATGTATTTTGGAGTTTTTACATATTGTGTTCATTATGATAATGTTCTATACTTGTTTTGTAGGTGGATGATCAAGGAAAGTCCCCAGCTGTTGATCAGACTACACCCTCATCTAGGAATCAGGTAAACCTAGATGTAATTCTAGGAATCTATCATGATAGACAAATTTTGTTAATACATTTTTTTTCGCAGACTATTGCTTCAAAGACTAAGCAATGTTTTATATATTTTTGTTGCAGATAGGGGATTCGGTTTATGAAACACCAACTCAACAGTATTTACAGTTTGATGTCTACCAGTTGATGAAAGATAAGGATATTAGTATGTTTGTAGACCTGTTGAAGGTGCTATAGAAGACCATGGAAAAACAAAATGAGGAACTGGTTGAATTGTCATTGACAGTTCCACAAACAGAAGAGATCAAATCAAATATTCAATTGTTGATCCAGAGATGTCGACAATTGAGAGTAAGCTCCAGAATAATAATGTAAATTCATTTAGAAATTTATAATTTATAATTTGATATGATATTGAACTTATAATACAATGATTTGTATTTATAGGAAATTATTCAGTTTAACACTGGTGGTGAATGCGCTGTTGGTTTCAGTGACCAAACCACTCCATGTACACCACATACTGCTGCCTTTTTGTCCACTGAACATTCGTAAACACGCTCTATGACACCCCTGAGGCCAGCAGAGGGTGCAGTCGATGTTGGTCAACCCACAATAGATGTTGTAGAAGAAGGGGTGGATACAGGGTTAGATACTAATGCTAATGTTGAAGAAACATTTCCTAGGTCTTCTCCTGTCACTAGCACTGGTTCAATAGTGACAACATTTTTAGTGAACGATGAACTCGTTCCAATAAATACAGAGAAGATTCCAAGTCATTATAAATTGTTCAATTTAATTTTTATAATTTGTTTCTAATATACCGATAATATCTTTTAATGTTGACTAATGATGGCATTATTGTTTTGCAGGAATGATATATTTTATAAAAATTTAAATGATTTGTCCTTGGAGATCTTCGGGCCCACCATCTACACAAGGTGGGGTAGAAATGCAAAAGATTTAAAGGATGAGTTGACTAATCGCTTGGTTGGTCTGTTTGAAAAATATACCTTCAATACATCGAAGGTCCTATAGAAGGCTGGAAAACATATAAATATTGTCCGAGACCAGTATAGGGTTCACCTAGAAAAGAACCCTAGGTATGAGCACCCTCTGATGATTCCATCAAGGGAGTGGAAAGCCCTAGTGGAAGATGGAAAAGAGCCTAGGGTGTGAGAAAAGTAGGAAAGATACCACCAGGAACAGGGAGGTATGCAATACATTCCAAAATGTAATGGTACGCCTTATTATTATTAGTTTTTATATCGAATTTGGAACATCGACTAACATAATTCAACACTTGATTAGGTTGTCGGACACATCAAAGGCCACCAACGCAAGAATGGAAAAAATTGGTCAACACAAGATTGGGCATGGTGGTTATTCAAGTTTGGCAGCTCGATATGTAAGTATTAAAAACCCGATACTGCATCCAAATAATATTCTGGTAAAGAATGTAAAATTAATGATATCATGCAAATATGTAGGCTGAGTGATTCAAAGAATTCCCACTGAGGAAGACATGAAGCTTGGCTTGGAACAGGGATTTTACGCCATTGTTGAAAACTGAAGAAGCTTCGAACGCTAAAGAAGATTCTTTGGGCATATTGCATGATCTTCTGCTGATCCATCTGGTGCGCATGTATATAAAAACTATAAAATTTAATGATAATTTATTAATTCTCAAGCAATTTATTCGTTATAAAAAATGAACATAAATTATTTATTCCTTTTTGAGCAGGAAAGTAATGATCCTGTTAATCTCGAGGATGTACACCAACCAGATGAAGATCATGCTTCGATTCCTGGTAATGAATTTATTAATATGCTACTATTTTGTATAGATAATTGCAGATGATGAACATTAATTCTAATTCTCCACAATTCAATTGCAGAGCATGTAGATGCAGATAACACTGAACAAGTTGAGCCTGTATAGGATATTGATGAACATGATGATGTGCCCATGCTAGGTAAAAACACACCTTTGCAATGTTTTTTTAAATGAATTACTTTTATTTATAAAAATAAAAATAAATTAATCAAACATTTTCACATTATTGCAGAAATTCATAGCCCCTCGCCACAAGTTCAAACTTGTGAGTAGTCTAGTAGCGAGACCGATGAGCAGATTCCATAAGATGCACTTCTGGCTAAATATGTAAAGAGAAGAAAAATAAAAAGGAAGTGACTAAAGAAATTTTGAGTAATTATTATTTATATTAAATTTTTTTACATGGTTTTTCCTCTATTTCATGAATGAATGGTTAAATGAATGCTTTAATGAATGGTTTACTGATTTTTTTATCGGCTATTCACTAAATGAATGGTTTACTGATTTTTTTATCGGCTATTCACTAAATGAATGGTTTAATGATTTTTTTTTCCAGTTGTTGAATGATTGAATGGTTTAATGAATGATTTAAATAATGATTTAATGAAAGCTTCTTTCAGCTATTGAGTGAAATAATTTGCAGTAAATTGTTATTTGCGAGTAGATGCATTGGGTTTGGGGAATTGAGAGTGATGTAAAAGGGGGGGGGCATAAGAGCTTCCACCTTCATGTGGTTGGTCATGTTTAGTAGAGAATATTAAATTATTCTCGAAATAGAGAGGATCTCAATGAATGGTAAGGAAGAATACATTAAAAGAAGTTATTTCTATAATTGTAGTGTTAAAATTTTACTATTGCTATTTGAATCCTCCATTGGAACTTGTTACAGATAGCGTTGAGAAACATTTTCATAGTTAAGAGGAAAGAAACGAAGTTTTGATGTGATCTATGGCCTTATATACATAATGTTTTTGGTTCTCCATGTTTTCTCAGGTGATCTATTATTAATAATTAATTTACTTGAATAGTTGAATAGTATTGTAATTTACATTGTAATAGTATTGTATTTATTTAGATTGGTTTTGTTATTTTCATAAACAGATAAATATTTATTTGATGGGTCCTAACATGAAATTATTGCAACAGGAAAAAATTTGAAGTATGTTGAATGATGTCTTGAAAGGTAAAGCAGAAGAAGACAGTGCAAAGCTCCACAAATCAAGGTATAATTATGTTTTCTTTTATTTGATTGAACTATGTATTAGGTATTTATGCATGTGCACACACACACATTTAGTTGATGATGATGATTACCATACATTCAGGTTAACTTTGTTCTATATGATCTATAAAATTAACTTAAGTAGTTTGATTTATCAATTTGTTTCTATGATTGAATAACTTGGAAAAGAAACTTCTGATTTTTATGAGTTAGTAAGTTATAGAATACAGTCTTTTAACACAAATATTTTTAAAAATAGATCTAATGTATTTGTAAGCTAATATGTGCAAGAGAGTACTTTTATAATGTTAATATATAGCCTTTCCTTTATGTCATTCCAGTAGTAGCATTAGAGTTAATTTGTGTATTTTCATTAATGGTAGAATGTTAAAAGAGGAAATGTGGGTCTTGTTTCGTAAATGAATTTTAGGTATCAAATTCTAAGAAAAAATTATTCCTTTGTGCTGTGTGCTCAACCTTTTGTCTAGCATTATTCTGAAGCCTGAAAGTATATGACAATCAGTTAGATTGATTAATGTAACAAAATAAAATTGATTAGGATGGGATTATAGTCTCATAGAAATGTGTTTTTACTTTTCAAAATATATTTTCTTATTGTATTTGGTTAATTGACGTATTTTTTAGGATTTTATCCAAAGTGCACCCTATAAGTCCCAAATTCCATATTCCCCATTCTAGAGCATCCATAAATCAATATGGTAACTAAGTAGATCCATTTTGGATGTAGTACAAAACTAATTTAACATGGGGTAAGAGACTTAAACCCTGCACATTTCCTAAATAGAATTTCCTTTACCAGTTTACAGTGGGAAATCCCCATCCCATCCCAATGAGAGAGAGTGTTTCCTGTGAATATTCATTTCTTTGTTCTTGTATTCACTTTTCACCACTCAGTCCCATTGAACTAATTTTGTGGTCATTTGTCAGAAATTAATATTATTATCTTATCTTATATTTATCTATAGGTTGCCACAAAAGAACTCAAACTTCAAGATACCAATACTAATAAATCATTGCAATTTTAATCTTCTAGATCCTACATGAAATTATATATGAAAACTACCATCAAACTTTGTCTTTAATTTTTAATACATTGCTACAGGATTGTTTTAAGGATGTTACATGTCAAAGTTTCCACAATTTGATACTACCATGAACTTCAAAACTTCCCAGATTTCTTAAAAAGGTTTATTTCCAGAGCTAGGGTCCCTAAACCTCCAAGAAGAGATGATTTGATTCTGCTATGACCTATAAATTGTTAAAATTTGTTTTTTGGCACCTCCAGAGGCTACTGTTGAAGTTTCAAGCAATGGTCTATACACAAATACAACCAAAACTACCTAAAAACCCTCATTTTCATCTAAATAATGGATGATCTTTGACCCTTTGAAGTGTAATAAGTATTTGAGTAATCCATAGGAGGTGAGATCATCATGTGTAATGCGGTTAGTTTGTTCCTCCTCCAAAATATTGACACAATCTCACTCATGCCAAGATATTGACATTACTATCCTAGAAATAGGCTTGCTAGACAAACAAAAAAACTAAAAAAATAAGTGGGGTGTGTGGGCATAAAGAAAATTTTCATGTAGGTTGTGCATTATTTGACAAAATAATCATGCAAGTTACTTGCATGTTGTACAAACTACCATATTTTTGTGGCTAAAATGAATTCAATCCATGTGCTAAATAGTTTCCCATCACATAGCCACACATCAAAGTTTCATGACCAAAACATAGGCAAGCCATGCATTACACAACTACCCACCAAAAAATCATGCTACATAGTTGCACAACCAACTGATAAGAAATATTTCACACTTTGTGGATGCTAGCTCACTAGACGTATTTGTAATAATGTTACATGATCATACTTTTCGTATCCTACGAGTTGTGAAAATGTGGGTTGAATAACAAATATTTGTGTAACTATTTGGTTGACAGTCTTGCAATTCAATGGAAAACCTAATGGGTATCATATGGGTTATAGATCCCCCTAATATATAAATGAAATGGATAAAATGAAAATAAATTCAATACCTCTTCCCTCATGATCTTGGAATCTAATTTGAGTCATCAATTTGACCACAATAAGTTCCAAAACAATTAGTTCAAAAAGTATGGTCTGAAAAACAGAACATGAATATGAATTTTGAAATGTTGGCCCCCCTCATTTATAAAGTACCATGTCAATATTTGAATGGACTATTATGGATATCCGGTGATTCCTTATTTTTCATCATTAACACAAAAATCCTACTCTCATATGCTTCCATTTGGCTCACTCCATTTATCACCATGCTCAACTTCTTTTGGATCTATGCATTGGTTTTATGTTGTGATAGGTTGGTTCTCACAAAATGGGTATGATTCTCCAAGTCTTCCCACATCTATTACAACTCCACAAGAGGGTCATTTCAGGACACCTGCAACATAATTTATCTCTAGAACCTTCAAATGACGCCAAATCATTTCTACAAAAGGTTTTATGTTGGGGAATCTATTGTTGTTATGAAGATACAACCAGGAATGTTGATGTATCCAGTCACTTCTTCTTAGATTCAGATTCTCAAGGAATCATGGAAATTTCAAAATCCAACAATCCTCGAAAGGTGAGCAATACTCAATCTAGAAAGTATTACATATGTTTTGCAAAATCTTTCTAATATTAGGAATATTTAATCAAATATATACCAATAGAATTCTCTGTTATAGTAAGAGAATAAAGGACTCTAATTTTCTTCTGGATGCTCTCAAATATTTTTGTATAAATTTGCAGATGATTTCAACATGTAAAAAGTTATATACTCTACTTGGTAGATGATTTAGTTAATTCAATATTACCGTTTTTGTGAGAAAATAAATCTCTCATCCTTCCATTATTAACTATGATCTAGTTTTTTTTCAAATTGTAGTCCACCTAATATGTTGATTGGGCAATGTTGTATTTCTAATAATACTAATTAAAATGCATTTTCTATTTTGATGAAAGATATTGATCCCCTTTATTAATTTGAATCGTCCAATTATAACTCCCCTTTGTCCTTTCAGTTAATAAGTTAACATGGACACTCATAGTAGCATATTGGACTCTTTAGGCATCTGTATCATTGCCCACAATTCCCACCTTAAGGGTTGGGGTGGAGTCACTTACTAAATCTCCAAGGACATATTCCTTCTACCATGTGGGTTACTATTTGACCACTTTTTGACTTGGGAGCCTTTTGTCTTTGAACATGGAATCTCCATGATCTCACACTCAAAGAAAATTTTGCAAAAAAATAGTATGGTTTTATAGTCTAAAAGTTATGTCAAACTATGATTTTGGCACTCAAACACAACTATTCCAAGGATACCTCTAAGTAAATCTAAGTAAATGCAAATTCAATTCACAGATGTAGTATACTTCCTTATTGTTTCTAGGTCCATAATAATAAACTTTCCTATATTTTTACCAATTGTGGTAAGGGTGTCCCATTCCAATGTTCGAACAAAATATCAGAATTCCTACCCAAATCAAATCTTTGTTAATGAATCTATAGGTTGACTAAATCCAAGTTGCTATGGCTTCATAAAGAGGCAAGATTCGCCCATAAACTAGGGAACTTACCAACAACATGCACTATGTCATACTCAACTAAAAATTTAGAAAAAAACCCCTTTGCATTAGGTTGGATCGACACCATATTCTCCAAGAAAGAAACCCATAAGTATTCTACAGATTTTTCAGGGATGACCATAAGCTATGAAACCCTCATATCATGATATGCAATCGTCCTTTTCCTCCTCCTTTAAGGGTTGTAACTATTGACCATTACCATTGTGTAGGGCTGAGATTATGCCCATATATTCCTTTTATAGGGTTGTTTATGCCCAAAGGATTTCCCATAAATTTGGATTCAATGGCCAAATGAGTTCAAAATTGTCTAAAGATGACTCAGGACTGACCATAATTCATGTTTTAGAGTTGTTATTATGACGAGAATTGTTTTTTAAGATATGAATTTTAAGAATCCACCTAATGCTGCATAATATAAGTCTGAGAATGACCCTTATTAAATGCCAAAAATTTTCCCAATGTTTATGATAACAAGGCTGCCATATATCCACATTATTATTGTGATAAAACAAAGATTCCTAGGCTGCCATATATCCTAGTTATTGTTGTGATGCATGCACAAGTTAGACACCCCTCTCGTGCATGATAATTTCAAAAATTAATACACCTATGCAACTTGGCTTCTACTTCATTTTCCCAATAGAAAGCACAGAACTCTGTTCAAATTTATACAGGAATTTCCAACTACAATTAATTTTCTAAGAAGAGTAAACTCTTTAGAGGAAATACTTTCTTCTTACCATTCGTTAACAATGAAATTCCTTTGAGATGGAGTTTGTACATGTAAATATGACATGACAGGAAGTGGATATCCATTTTCAAATAGATCAGTGCATGATTAAGAAATGTGGTTACACCATCTCTTCATCATGCTGATATTGAATTATGTGGAATTAAAAAATATGTGATCCTAATTTAAACCAATTTTGAAGAAAGTTTAGAACTGATATTTATCTATTATTGTGTTTATTTCAATGCTTAATTTCAACTTTTGAGGTACCTTTCTTCATGACGAACTTTTCCTAAGTATTAAAAGGATGAAATTTTACAATGCACTTTACTATTTTGACATAGTGTATAATGGTAATGTTGATTGATATATATTATGCATGCTGCATTTTACCTTTTAGTGTTTGTGACCATTGGACTAGGGACAGTATGAATTGTTTCTAAGGAGGTTGATGCTTATGAGAATCATGGGTGTGGTCACAAAGGTCCTTAACAGTCATGGATATATAATATAATTCTTGCAGACAAAAGAAGAGATGATGTTTAATCATGCCAAACTACACCCCCATCTTGAATTCATAGATAACAAATGAGTTGAAGCTTCCAAGGTATGCACATTACTTCTCTTCTTTCACTTGATGGGAATTGGTAGTGTTTTTTTAATGAATGACAGGATTTTTTCCCTTGGATTAGTCCTCAAATGGATAAAGTGATTTTAAGTTTGTTGTTTTCCCATTGTTTTCTGATTTTTCTGTAATGTTTATTTCTTATTTCTTCCACTGTCCGTGATACCCTGTTCTAGGATGGCATACTTTTTGGTTTGTCTGTGTACTTCTAAGTGGATTTTACTGTGTTGTCACCTCTATCAAACAGGATGACGATGATGTTTTCTTTTATAACGACTATTATTGGTAATATACCTAGTGTTATAGATAGGATATTGTTCCTGAGTTGTGAATATTAGACGGGGCAGTAGTCAAGGGGAGGGTTAAGGTTGATTTTAATGATTGTCACAATGCTTTATCTGCCATATTAAATTCCCCAAATACCTTAAAGTTCTTGAGAACACTAAATGAGGAATTTTTACTTTTATTGGATCTTAAAGTTCAAGCTTAAAAATTAATATTTTAAACCAAGACTTGTATCTCATCTTTGAGTTCGTGGAAAATGGGTAGCTTGGAAACTGGATCCATGGCACAAGGTCATGTGTTGGGGATTTGAGTTCTAACTTGTAACTAGAGGCTACAGATTGTTGTGGACATGGCAGAAGGGTTGGAGTATCTTCAAACTTTTGTGTAATATTTGCATTATAAAGTGTTTTTTTTCAATTTTGTTTGTTTGTTTGACCTATGTGGATATATCTCTATTATGAAGATAAATTCATTGTTAATGGAAATCCTGATCTTGTGTCATTGCAGGAAACACAAATTTTTTTTTCTACATCTTTTAAGCATTTCAAGGCTAATTGAATAGTTACAATGTGTTTAGAGGATTAATTCCAACTAAAAACACCCCTTGTTTGTTCAAACTGACTTATACTTCCCTAAGTGTAGTAATTTATCTCTATGAACCAACACGACAATAAAAGTATTTGTTTTATAATGTTTTTATTTAGATATTTTTCGCTTTGGTTTCAAGTATTTTAGCATTTTTCATGCTTCAAGTGAACTCAGTGAATCAAATACACATCTAGTCAAGAACATGCTTTGGATAGTAGCATTATTAGGACCCATAAATATAATAATAATTTGAGCTAAAGGGCTCTATCATAGTTAATCCCAATCATCATATCATCAATAGGAATTATAAGATTCAAGAACTTGAAAAACATAAAAAAATTTGAAAGGTACATACATATTTGCTCAATATTGCAACTAACAAAAGGAGACAACATCAAATTTCAAGTACCTAGAATGGAAGAGTACCCTTCCATCATCACCATAAACTAGCATAACAAATTTGAATATAGGGTCATAATAAAACCACAATCTCAAAAGCATGCATAAGTAACCAACATAATAATCCAAAACAACAAATTACAACATTATCCCCACAATTTATACCCAAAACATATTTTATTGAACTAGATGCAACTTTAAAATATATGAGTGAAACCTTTTAACTAAAATAAAATAATTACAACTATATGGAAATATTTGAATTACAACAAAAAAATCAAAGGTTGCACCATCCCTTAAGATAGTAAATCTAGGTCACATTAGACCAAGGGTTAATATCTATCTTTGAAGAACATCATCAATGTTTGATGTAACTATCACGATCCTTCCAAAGCTTCATGTAGGCATTTGAAAATTACAATAAATAAAATACTTTAAGCCTCAGAGATCTACAAAAATAACCATCTTCAGAAAATGGATACAAACTACAAAGTTTTGTGCAAATTACTTGGTTGTCATTACTAGGCCATGAATTGTATTATGGATTCATTCATATGTTGAAATCAAATGGAAAGAGATAGGATTTCATAGGATATCGATCATGTATTCCAATCCATGATATCCCATTCCTTCAACAATGGATTTCACACATGAATTCCTCACACAAAACCTTACTGTTGTCAATCCATTAAAATATACCTATTCATTGCCTCATATAAAGCAACATTCATACTGTCGTGTTTTCTTTGGGATCAAAATAACTCCTTCAATTAGGGTAAATAAAAATATTTCCATTGGATAATACCTTACCGTCATAATCAATGTTTTCCCCTTCCAACTCTGGTTCAATACCTAAACAAAAGGAATGTCTAAAGGATTTTACCTACAATCCCTATTAGTTTTCTAAAAATCATGTGTTTGGGCATGGAAACTCATAGTCCTATTAATATTCCTTATGGTTATATCCATATAAAAAACTATACCTTATTCTAAAGATACCTTTGAAAGCTTGATCAACTCTTAGTCTCATGCCTTGTCCATCCCATGACCTCATGCCTTAGCACACTACTAAGTAGCTTTTAGGAAAATATTTGTTGTAGGTAAAAGTATCAAATAACAAGTAATATTTCTATAGGTATTGAGAAGAATATGGAGTGGGAGTAGTTGGATCTTGGAAAAAATACCATCTGAGAAAGAAGACAATGGCTAGGGAGAAAAGAGTCATGTGTGAAAATTGGAAGCCACGTCTAATGAATAATGGGAGACAAGAGAAAATAAATTAGTCACTCCTACTATAGACATGAATAAGCATGTGTTGTAGACTCGTATGGAATCTTATTGGCATTGAAGTTTTGTACAGGAGCAACCAAAGGAGGAGGAGAGGTTGTAGCCTAAGGATTTATAGAAGTTTGGAGTTGTGTGAGGAACTAATTTCCATATGGAAATAAATTCATGGTTGAAGGGAGTAGAGTGCATGGCTAGATATGTTTTTTTTTTCATTTTTTTTGTTGTTGGTGGCTTCTACAATGTTTATCAGGGACAACTAGAAGATGGTACTAAAGTGGTTGTAAAGCATGGTGATCCTAGATCTGAATAAGGTCTTATGTTGTTTAGAGAAAGCTTGGATGGGGCCTCTTCTCTACAGTAATACTTTAAAATTTATTATATCGTATAGATTTTAAAGGATATACATATTTTATTAATCTCACCACATTTTTTTTTTGTCTTAACGATATATACGTGCAATGATGGTGTATCAAATATGCATTCAGTGCAAGTGTTCTAGAATGAATGAACATGCTCCAGTTTTATTGATATTATATTACATTCTTGGTTATTCTAGCTAATAACCAAATTTAATGGGCATTGATTATATTCTGCTCTGAGTTCCTCTTCTTTCTCCTTGGTTGATTTTCTTTTAAATTTATGGAGTTAGGGATCAATGGATCCATCGTACATTTTAGATGCCCATGTTCTATTGTGGCTTGGGTGCTATGAATAAGTATCAAGGCTGAAAAGTAACATCCCACTCTTCCAATGATGTGGAGTTTTCTTAAAACTAGTCACTTTGTGCTGCTAGGAAAGTATATGAATACAATCTCTTGCAAAAACAAATGTAAATATGTTGGTCAACTTATAGAAATAAGGCACACCTTAGTTAAAAAGGATTCAACTCAATTGAACCCAAGATAATCACTTTCTGCAATCTGTAGAATTCATGACTGAACAAACATTTCCTATGAAATCTAAGAAGAAAGCAAAATTGACGAATACCCAAGTTGGAGGGTTAGGCCTTCTGATATAATATATAGCTTATTGTTGCTTGTTAGAATACCATATCCTTCACTTTATTCTTAATAATCTCTAAATAGGTTCATGCATCGAATCTTGCATTAGCTTGTGATGTTTTGTCATGTGATACAATTTGAGATTGGTATCCCATGGGCATGGGAGACCATTTTGAACCATATTGTCAATTGTTTTGAAGAAGGGGAAAATTGATGCTTCCATATCCTTCAATTTATTCTTAATAATCTCTAAAGTGGTGAATTTTCCAATACGACTTTCTATATCCATGTGAGCAGATGTTCTATCATGGATTCCTAATACTCTGAACTTCAGTAGTTATAGAATTAACCATTGTTTTTTCTACCTTAGTGGTTTGATATATGCTCTGTATAGATCCTTGGTTATTCACCAAAAATTTAATGACATCCTGATAAACCGCATTAAATTCTAGAAAAAAATGAAGTTGATATCTTATTGAAGGGAAATTATTAGATATTTTTGTTCACATTATTTCTTTAGTTGATGACAAGGTTTCTATCATTTTGGCTTCATACATGGTCTTCCATTCATTGACATCTCATTCTAACACAACAATATTTTTCCTCAATTCATGTGATTTTTTATTTGATTTGTCAAATATTTATCCTTGGATCCTAAGGTAATATTTCCTTTTATCAACCAATTCTTCCCTTTCAACAGATTTCCTTAGAATATCAACAGTCCTGGTCGTCCACTCCATACGTTTTTTGTCCAATTTTTCAACTCTTTATTTCAATATGGATAATGTTCCTATGGATACCACTAGTTGGATGCTATAGGGGGGTTTCCTTTAGTTCCTTCCTTGATTCTTCATGTTTATGTTTTAAAGAGTAAATTTTATTATTTGATTCTTCCACTTTGAAGCTTAAATACCTAGCAAAATTTCTCCCATGAAGTTTATTGTGTCATCTAGGGGTTTGAGGCCTGTTGTAATCTCTCAGATCACTAAGTTACCAGTAATAAACATATAGAATCATATAATTATAACATAGACAAGAGACAAGATAGTAGGTAGAATAACAAATTTATATTACATAAAACACATATGGGTTCATACAAACATCAAAACTGAACCAAGTTCATATCTAGCTCAACAACCTATTTATATATGATTACAAAATAGTTATGAATAACTACTTGTTGATTAAGTCAACCAACATGACCTTTGGAGGCCGACCTAATCTCTAATTAGTTGGCTGACTAGTCTAGTCGGCTCACTGACTAGCTCCTCCAACATATCCCCCAGGAAATTTTTTTTTCTTCATCCTGAAGAAACAAAGAGGTAACAAAATTATCCTGTTTGAAGTAGTTTGCTTCCAATTTGTTTTGTCTTCATGGGCTGTGTAGTCGAATAGATGGTATTTTCTGTACACATATCTCCACAATGGCTTCTGCTGTAATGGCTAGTTGGTGCTGAAATTATGTCCAGTTGTGGAGAGCATTCTGAATGTCAATGGTTAGGGTTGTAATGCTTGACATAATCAATATCTTCTCTTGTATTGGTAGGTCCGTGATATTGGTCATGTTGATCCCAAACAGTTGTGTTTTTCCCTCTGCTGTGTCAAGTAATATTTTCATTCATGGAAACTTTTTTTCGAGTGTGTCAAGACTGGGTAGTGCCCGATTCATCCACTGATGTTCTTGTTTTTTCAATTTTTCAAGTTTTGTTGTCTCCAGTACAATCTAATCTTGTACTATGTTCCTCATTTCTTCCTCCAGACCTTTTTTTATTTCCTAATGATTTGATGTGTTCACGAGTCTCTCAAGCATGATAGAATACCTTGTCATAATAAGTATACTAGTTTTGCAGTACTTCTTCTGTGGTAGTAGAATCATCCAAATGCTCTTGCAGTTTCTTGTAGGCTTTTGAGAATGCTGTGTACTGATGTATCAGTAATGCAAAAGTATCTCCTTGTTGCTCATCTTACTTGGCTTGCAATTGTGTTTGAAGGTTGGACCCAACACTTTCCAACAACTGGTATGCTCTTTCCAATGGTTTGTCGTTGTCGGTCTCTATTATTCTCGGTAGAACTGTTTGTGTCATATTCCTGTATTTGGTCAGGAATTCGACTTGTTCTGCTTGTAGTTTTTCTATCTTTTCTCTTCTTCTTTGATTTCTCGTTGTAGCCTCTTTATTGAGTTCTTCCAATAGTTGGTCCAGTTCTCCATCTCTAAGGTTTGGTGTGTCAACTACAGAAGTCGACCCTAGTTGATGAAGGTGGATAACTATTAGTACCTGCTGTGTCTACTGTTGTTCTCTTTTCTTCTTTTCTTTTCTTTTGATTTTGTGTTTAAAGTGATGGACCACTGCTGGTCCTATTGGTGCTGATGCTATTTGTTTCTTTTTAGTTGATGGATTTCCAATCGATTGAAATTTTGTTTTTGCAGGGTTGACTGGATGAATTTCATGGGTGGGGTTTGTAGCTGTTTGTGCTTCTAGTGGTTGTGAAGATTGTGGTTCCGGATTGTGAGGGGAGTCTGGCTCTAGTGGTTGTGATGGTGAATGGTCTGCGGTTAATGGAATGGTTCGAAGGTGACTTGTCAGCATGGGGTTTTCAACTTCTGGTTGCAAATAGACAAGGTTGTCGATTTCTTTAGCGTCCATGGGGTTGGTGATTTCTACATCTAGTGGTTCTAGATCATTGCCTTCAAGAGAAATTGTTTCCTCATCTTCCTCATTAACTGGAGTTTTTGGGATAGTTGGTGTGAATGATGAGATTTGGGATGCTATGACTGTGGTTGTTTTGTCAGGGTTTCGAATGTATGAGGATTTGATAAGTCCCACAACTTTTGGAGGTGGTGAAACTTGGTAGGTTTGCAGGGTGAGGATTTGTTGGTTTGAGCTCGATTCTGTAATTTTATGTGTGGTGTTGATTTGCTGGGAATTGCAGAATAGGTTTGGCAGTTTGTTGATAAATTGCTGAAGTTCAACATCTTTATCAATTTTTTCTTGAATGGTTCTAGGGATTATATCTTTGTAGATTGGTGATACGACGATGGTCAAATTTGGTGTTATTCTGGTTGGAGAAGGTCGTTGGGATTCCGGTGTTAAATCAATAGGACTTAGTTCGGGGGGAGGGGGGGGGGGGGGGGTGGGTCACAACTCTTACCTTTTTAGGCCTGCCTTTCTTCGCTCCTGACTCGATGAACTATTTGAAATGGTTTTCAACAAATACTTTGTTCAATGTGGAATCCTCCAAAATGTTGGCAGTGGTAGAAATTATTTCTTCTTCGTCTTTTGACTCCTCCAAAAGGATGAGTTTGTGCTTCCCCTTTCCTTGTTCCTAAATCCCTTTCTTCTTTCTTGAAGTTGATATCTCATTATCTATTGTTTTGAGATTCTCCTTTGTCATAGCATACTCAGGTCTATCAGACTGAGTTTCTTCGTTTGTCTATTCTTCCCCCGTGTCTATTCTCGATAAGTGGTCGGGTCCAACGTCTAGCTTCCTTGGTCGAACTACTACCTCAAACTCAAATTCTTGGAACAGTAACAACCAAAGACATATTCTTCCATTATGTAAGGGTTTGTTTCCCAAGTATTTTAAATCTTGGTGATCTATATAGAATATGAAAGGATTAACTAATAGGTAATGTCGATATTTCTGTAGTGCAAATACCATTCCTAATGCCTCTCTTTCTATTGTTGAATAGTTGTATTTTTCCTTGTTTACTTTTTGATTGCTATACACAATTGGGTAGTCCATCCCATCATCTCCAGGTTGTGTCAATATTGCACCTATTTCTATGCCTGATGCATCAATGTGGACGTGAAATTTGACTGACCAGTTTGGGAATCTGAGAGTGGGTGCTTCGACTAATTTTTTCTTTAGTGTGCTAAAGGAAGCATCACATTCTTCAGTCCAGTCGTATTCTTGGTATTCTTTCAATATCTATTCTAATGGGTACGTCATATCTGAATAGTGACGGATGGAATTTCTAGAATATCCTATATGTCCCAATAATACTCTAACTTGTTTTGGGTTTACTTGGGTTTTTAGATCTAGGATGATCTTTATTTTGGAAAAGTCAACTTTGATACCTTTCTTGCATACGATATATCCTGATAAAATTACGATGGGGGTCAAAAAGATGCATTTCCTTATATTGAGTGAAAGCTGGATTTGTTGACATCTTTCCAACATTAGTCTTAACCTCTTGCAATGATCCTTCAACATGGAGTAAATTGTCCAGTCATCAAAATATACAGCCATTGTTTTGTATATGTATTCCTGAAATGCCTTGACCACTATCCTTGAGAATACAACTGGTGAATTCTTTAGCCCAAATAGCATGAAATTGTAAGCAAATGAACCGAATTCACAGAAAAATGTCGTCTTCTTCTAGTATTCTTTAGCAATTAGGACTTGATTATATGCCCATAATCCATCTGTAAACGAGTAGCATTCGTGTCCCGCAACTTCATTTAAGATTTCATCTGTGAATGGTGTAGGAAAGGGATCTGTTAGGGTGACTTTATTTAGTTCTTGGAAATCAACACAAATTCGTAATTTTGTTGGGTCATGCTTTTTTGGTTGGATGACCATAGGGCTTGCCCATTCTGATTGGTCAATTGGATATATGATCCCTGTTGCTAGCATGTTGTCAATCTCTTTTTTCACTATTTCCTTGTATTTGTGAGCTAATTTGTAAGGTCTTTTCTTAATCAGTATTGCATCAGGTTTTATGTCTATTTTCATTTCACCCATCTCTTGTACTAACCCTTTTAGGTATTTGTAGTCTCGGAATAAGACATCCTAGAATTCTTTTAATAGGTTAACTATTTCTGTTGTTTGCTCATCATCCCAGTAGTCACCTATTCGTGCCATTTTTGGTCGATCATCATTCGAGATGTTGAATTCTTTGGTTTTAACTTTCGCATCCATCCATTATGGTGCCTTGCTTTCATTTATTTGTTGACTTCCTTCTTTAAAATGTGAAAATGATGGCAGGAATTTTACTGCTGTCATCCTGTTGGTATCTTCTATGTTGGTTGACTCAAATTTGAGTATTGTTTTTATTGGTTTTACTGTTTCTGGATGATCGTTTTCCACTGAAAGCTTTTCCCCTATGTGTGCTCATTCTCCAGTCGAAGTCTTATCGACTATGGTATTATATTCGATCGAATTTTATTACAAGATGCTTTTAGTTGATTATGGTTTTGTGTTGAAATATGATGAACAACCGGTTGTATAAATGTTTAGATTTGTTCAGTTGCTTCGACCAGTTTGGAATTTTCCAGTATAAATCTAAAGTATTTAATGAAATTTTCCTTAAGTTCCTTCCATATGAATCTTTCGCCTCGAGCTTCTTCGATATTGTACCATTTTTTTGGTAAATCATCAAGTGTGGATGGAAACAAGTGTGGCCATTTTCATTCGTCATTGTACCCAAGTCTTATCCATTCCCTTTCGCATATACTTATGTGATTTTCAGGGGATTTTCCTTATATGAAGACTGTTATTTGTTCCTGTTTAGTTAGCTTCCTTCTGTAAAATATATCTATGAAGTATGTCGAAGCTATTATCAATGTTTGTACATGTGTTTGTATCCTCGATTGATGGGTATCCCACCATCAAGCGACTTGACCTGTAAATTTCTCAACCAGGCTTTGTAGTCGGCCGTGCTCTCCTAGGTTTTTAGAAACTTATTCTATATGGAGTAGTGGTGACTCTCTTTCTTTATACTAAAGAGGTTATTTATTTTCTGTTTTAATTGGAACTAATGAAGGGTATTCCCTAATTTTTCTTTCAAATATTTTTGGAATGATGGACACCGAAAAGCATTGTTGAGTCGGTTTCTTTGATATATCATGGATAGTCCAACATCCTCGTTCTTGAGTTTCATAATTTTCTATATCCCAATCATATAATTTTGCATCCAAATTATAGCCAATTGAGTCTTGGTTCTGTTAGTACCATAAATTGTTCCAGACTACAAGATGAACAAGCCAACACAATCTCTAAAATGAAACAAAGTAAAACTGTCTTTTTGTATTGTTTTTGGTCTGAAATTTTCATAAACAAGAGGGTAACATAAAACAAGCTAAAACATGTACTAAATAATATAAAACTCAAAAATTGAGATGGACCATATATAACAAATAAACTAGATAGAACAAAGGAAAGAAATTGAGTTCCACCCACAACCTACAAGCATTTCATGAATAAAACATTATACAAGAAATGAAATTGCACATTGAGTGATTTAACAAACCATAAATGAAACCAGTAATGAAACTAACATGGGATTATAAGTGATATATATCATAATCAGTCAAGAAAATTACATGAGAGTTTGGATCTTAGCTTGACATAGTAGCTTTTAAGCCTCCCCTTGCAAAAGAACTTGAACCCCACTACCATCTAATTTCTTTCTTTTATCTTCTTCCATCCCAAAAAATAGTTTCTTAATTTCCTAACTACCTTTAGGTCAAGTCCTCGTAACTACAAAAATGGTTACTTAACTACATAACTAACTTCTAGGTACAGCTCTCGAAACTGCTACAAAATGATTGTTTTTACAAAATACACTATTTATATTTAAAAACATTAACTATATGACACCTGTCAGAAATGATCTTTTAAATATTTTTGACTACTTCAGCCAGAAGTGCTATCCCTTCCAGATCTTGTGATTTTCTTCTGGTTCTTTGTTGCTCAGCTTCCAAGTCTTCAACCGTCCTAGACAGTTCTTGATTCTGTTGAGTTAAATCTTGAATTTTTTGATTTAACTCTTCAAATTTGCTTTGTGTCTGCCTCTTCCTTTTTAAATCTTCCTTTGAAACCACAATCAACTCCTGATAATTAGTGTTAATATCTTCAATATCTTCTCTTAACCTCCTATTTTCCATAACCAAACCTTCATTTGTTTCATTTAGAAAATCAATTTGACACTTGTATTGTTTAATTGTCTTCTGAAGATTTTCATTCTTTGAGTCTATGAATTTTCCTTCTTGGATTGAAAAAGTTTCCTCAGATAACCAAGGGATATTTAATTTCCTGAAGATTGCCTCATTATCTTCTTCATGCTGCTATGTTACTTCTACATGAACCTTTTGAGATTTATCTCCCTTAAAACTAGAATCTTTGGACTATTCTTCAATTGTGTCTTTCACTAGAGAAGGCTTCACAGTCACCAAATATTCTCTCTTACTATCAACCTGCTTAGAATTCATGTCCTCATCTTCTTTTAAATCTTCTTGAGATGATGAATCTTCTATTACAATAATCGTCTCCTTAGCCAACTTTAGGTTCAAAAGCTTTTTTATATTCAGTCTTAGCTTATTCTTTGGTCTTGTTTTGGGTCTCCAATTTGACTCTCCTATCATTGCATAAGACTTGCTATGAACCTTTTTTACTGGAAATTAGTAAACCTTCATCCTTTAATTCAACCACTAAATTCCCTTTGTTTTTTAACTAGGAATCTGTATGTTCTCTACTTCAATCTCGGTTGGAACAGAAGCATTTGCCATGTTCTCTTGGATACCATTGACAACCTGATCAAGAACAACTAATTTCTTTTCTTCTTCATGTTCTAAAACTATTGCTTGGACTTCTTCCATATATTCAGAAATTTTTATTTGGTTATCTCCATTAATCTTCTTTTGCTCTTCACCTACATGTTCTTTGAGATTTTGAGCTGAAGACTCCACTTGAGCATTCTCTTTTGCTGACTTAACAATGTCTTTCTTCTTCAATATTTTAACCAGGCTGTGAAGTTTATTCATCTGTCTCTTTTTTTACTGGTCTTTTTTTTCACTATGAAACCCTGACTATAACAAGAAGTAATCCCAAGTTTTACCTTTTTTCTGAAGCACAGTACAAATGATCAGTTTTATCAGTCCATGATGTAAAACAGATTGCTTGGTATTATCTTGATGTCCCTTTACCCTACTTGACATTTTCTGCAGGATCTTTAGGAAGAAGAAGGGGAGATTCATCTTTGATTCTTGGTTTAGGTGCTGTAAAAATCTGATATGATACTTAAAGATAGAGGCAAATGTACCTTCACAAGTTATATAACTCTGTAAAATCTTAATAGGCTCCCTCCACTCAGGTTTGAAATTCTGTACATGCGCACCTTTGCCCCAGTCTGCTACAACTTTAGGCAATAGGAAATCCTTTGAATTGAAGGTAAATGGTACCTTTTAAAACAAAAATTAACCCTCATCAGCAATATCTATTGCTTTTGCTATCAGCTCTCTAGTTAACTCAATTTTTAGGGTATTGAACAGAACTGTATCTTTCTCTAACCCTTGGGAAAACCCATATGATACTTCAGAATGATAACCATCAATTTTCTCAAAATACTTAAACCAGCCAGCTCTCTGAAAATAATTTTGCACATTCAGGAAAACTTTTAGCCCACCCCATATTAGAAGGTTCAGCCCTATTGGTTTTTCCACTTCTCTTCATCTCTATGCACTAACCTAACTATATCTTTCTTTCAAAAAATAGTTAAAACTATCTCAAAAATATCTCACTATAGCAATAGACTCGAAGCTGAGAAAAATCAGGACCATAACTTGCAATTTCTCAACTGCCCTTATCAGAATTAACACTCTATCAATGCAAATCATGATTTAGTTAACGGTTTATGTGTCTTGTTGCATACCTGTCACTATGATGATTTGTAATGCTGAAAATATGCTCTCCTATCCTCATTCATGTCAGACAAACCTCCACAGTTCCATCTTCGACAACCACAATTACACCCATGTCATTTAATAATTTAGTCAAATTAGAAAGGAAAAAGGTGAACCCACGATCTTCTCATCTTCTTATATGCCCATTAAATTCACTACTAGCTTTGAAAAAACTCTGTGGATGCGCTATCATGAATGCTTAAGAAATTTCCAATCTTCAAGACTGAGGACAACTGCAATTTACCTGCATAATCCTTACGTGATCGTGTACACTTGTCATAATGATTATGAGGTCTATACATGTATCATTTTTCCTTTACAGATGTAAAAACCCCACGATTTGCAATTTTGAACAATTAACGAGCTGATATTATAATTTTTTAAGTGCCTCGATTTTCTTGTAGCGCCTTAGTTCACGGTCTCTCTCTTTTGCGCTACAGGAATATGCCTAACAAATATTTTTGACCAATAGATCCAAAACAAAGGGTTAAGTAATATGATTCAACTTAGATCTAACCTTATGATAGATTTTTTTGACTTTTCAGAAAAATATACACCTAATAAGCCCATTAAAACTATAAAACCAACAAAATAAAGTAAATTCAAAAAGAAATGACATGAAATCAAATAAAAATATGCTCATGGTTCTGATACCCCAAAACCAAATTCAAAACTAAAAGAAATATTAAAAAAAATGCTTTCGAAATAACATGTAATATAGAAACAAAACCTAGCTATAAAATCTAGCTCCTGTTGCAGGATGAAGTCCTCCTTGTGAGGCTTCAAGAGCATGTAGATCAGTTCCTTCTACCACTAAACTGAACCTATATTCCATTCTATAAAACATCCATTGGACTATGGAGTCTTCATTCAATTTTTGTCACACCGGTATATACAATGAAATGACAACTTTCTTACCCTCAAAAACTGCAAAGGTGTTTGAGGAACCGTCCATTTACTGGATTGGATAATTCCTCACCATCCAAAGTCTGCAATATGAAGGTATTATTCTCCAGAACCTTCAGAACTATGAAAGGACCAGACCACAAAGTATCAAATTTACCATGCTTACCTTTTTGTTCCTTTCTAGCATCCCACCTCGGTACCATATCTCCATAAGAAAAAGTATTCTCCATTGTCCTCTTATCAAACCTTTCCTTAATCTTCCTTCTGTGTATTTGAGCCTTTTCTTCCACAGCTTCACGTTCTTGTTGTAATTCAATCAGCACATAAACTCTTCTTTGAATATCACTTGGTTCGTCTTGATTGTCTTGAAATAATTTCATCATTGGAATACCCAACTGAACTAGAAAAACCACATCAGTACCATATACTAATTGAAACAAAGAAGTTCCAATTGCTTTCTTAGTTGTTATCCTGTCTTCCCAAAGTACATATTGTTGGGCTGTGGATTTGTCCATTTTTCCATCACTTATCGATTTATATTTCATCCCTTTTCTTCCCATTATCGCCCATTTATCATTCCATTTTCTATCAATTTGTTGTAACTATGCGTAAAACACCATACCACTTTCATTGATGCTTTAAGTGGTTAATAATGATTATTTTCCTTTATCTTTGATGAATTCAATACTATCATGCATAATTTTACTAATTATGGTTTCTGAAGCGATTTGTCACGTACAGGACGCTCACAGCTAGCTGTTACAGCCTTAACCGAAAATGCATGCCAGATAAGAACACCTTAATTTGCGTCTCAATTTGCGGGCAGATGGAAACAAATCTCAAAACTCCAAGACATGGGTTTTGTGCATAACACCATCATTTACCTGAATCACGAGAAAATTTCCAAACAAATCCACATTTTGCGATATACAGGTGGTTCTTCGAGAGGGTATTTTCTAGATTTACTGTTGCGACTGGTTCCAAAGTTGTTAGCAGTTATAGCCGTGTTTCAGCTGTTACAGATCACAAGTTTGGGGTTAAACTCCTCATTTACATGAGATAATTTAATGTATAAATATGTAATCAATCTCATTGAGAAGAGGAGGAGAGAAAGCAATGTTATGATGTAGGATTTGATCCAGATCTATTGTAATCATTCCATTCTGATAATACATGCTGGGAGTTTCTTAATTCTGGAGTTGTAGACTTTCATTGTGGAGATCCATCTCTGCTCAGTGGAGGAAGGACCCTCTTCCCTGAGTAGATGCTGGTAGTGTTAATTGTAAGTGTGTTATTTTGGATATTTGTTTTATTATTCAGTTCATGTTTTTATTCATTAGATTTATCATAGTGTTCTCCAGTTAATTCATTTTGATAGATCATTGGCCAACACAACATTTCTTTTAGATTTATGCAATTAGATCTTGTTTCATAAGAATTGATTTTGTTGAAGTGTGATTAGATTTACAATTTGGGTTTATGAATATGATTAGGCTTTGTTTCTTTTCAAGAAGGTGTGATCTAGTTTACAAACAGTTTTGATTGCATACCAATAGATAACAGTGTCAGGTAGAAATTGTTCTTACATAGATCTTGCACGATAGCTTTGAAATAAAATGCTTCCTCGGTGTTGATAATTTATGTTTAGCATTCTCCATGTTAAGTTTTAATTAACTGGCATATAGTGTGCCCAACATTTTGGTGCCATTGCCGGGGAAGTTATCAATGGTACAAAAGTACATCTGACATTGTTTTGTAGATGCATTGTTAAAGTAGGGCATATAGGTTGCATGATTACATTTCATTTTATTGAATTTACTTTGAGTGTGTTTTTTCTTCTTTCTTTGCATTTATTTTGATTTCATTTTCAATCTTTGGAGCATAAATGTTATCATTCCCCTTAGTGGTGTTGTAAGCACCAGCCATTCTACTAACAAGTTGACATGAACATTTGAAGGAGGAGCCTCAAGATAGCACACGAAGAATCTAATAAAGAGATCGCAGGTAAGAAAGACACAGAAGTTGTTACCTTCAAATTTCCCATCAGAGATTCAAGAGGAGTGGCACCAACGAAAGGAATTTCCCCACATGTTCTACCAAATTTTCACGGTTTGGAAAATGAAGACCCTGATGTATTTTTATTTCAATTCGAAGTACTTTGTAGAGGATATGGTTATTGTTCTAATGATCAAAAGTTGAATGTGTTTCCCCTTACTCTAAAAGGAATAGCCCTCTGATGGTTCATGGGCCTCGGTGGGAATTGTATACAAACTTGGGAAGTCATGAAACATGTATTCTTGAAAAGGTACCAAGATTATTGCAGGGTCAATGAAGACATATTCAAAATGACACAAGGAGAAGAAGAGAGTCTGGAGGAATACGTAGAATGCTTTCAATATAACCTCCAAAGATCCAAACAAAGGAAACTGGGGAAGGAGACCTTAAAAAGACTTCTACTCAAGGGAGTCCAAACTGAATATTTAGAAATATTAAATCTGATGGGAATAGGTAATGTATTTCAGTTAGCATATGATGATATTTGTGAGTTATATACAAGGTATTCAAGAGGAAACTTCAAGACTGGTAAGAATTATAGTAATCCTTCTTTTCAATCTTTGAAATCTGGTGCAAGAACAAGAGTTATAGGAGCTAAAATCGGCAATTTATTTGAAATTCCTAAAGCTAATTCACAATTGGGTGTTTTGTAGGGTAAGGAAAAGTAGGAGGAAATAAGAGAAGCATGAGATTTCCCTTTCGATAGTCTTGAAAGTTGTGATATATGTGACTTGAAGAATTCGACGAATTGCTGCCCCTCCATACCCTGGATGAAAGCAACATATCAAAGAGATATGGGAGTTGCAGCCAACTCATTGCAACAGTCATGCCAACCATGGCCTACATCTATGGTTCAAAACTATATCCCTCCATTTTCTTACTTTCATACTCAATCATTGAATACTCTTCCACCATGGCAGCTGTTGCAGCCTCAATTTAATTCTTACCTACCTTATCCACAAGGTTGGAATGGCCTATCTTATGATCACATGGCCACTCTCCCTCATGCTGCAACAAAACTTGGTCCTTCAATATCAACCTCACAAATCAATCCTCTACGTCAGCCACATCTATCTTCTCATCAAAATCCTTGGTATCCAACACAATTTCCTGTCCAATCCACCCTCCACCCTAACCATAATAAAGTAGTACAGTACGCTTACAATGTTGAACTATAAAACTTTCATACATTTCCCCCATGTTCTACCTCACCTACACTGCTATGAAAAGATGGTGCATTGTTGCAGCAAATCCATACGAGGCCTGAACATGTTTTAAATCCAAGACTTGGAAGTGAAGTTTCTTATGATCATCAACAAGTTAGCAAGATCAACAAATTTGATGAAGAACATACATTGGAACCAAAAGCATCATTCACATCATTAGATCCAAATCTCTTATGCATTGAGGAAGATCAGGTTACTAAGGAGCTTCATGGTGTAACATCCATGTGAAATCAAGGGAACAAAGACTATATTGAATCTTGGTTTCAATCTGTCATCGGTCTGCAGCATCATTCCATCCTTCACCAATTCTTGGCACCATCATTTCAAGGGAAGTTTATCTCTCATATCCTAGCATTCATAAAGTTATATTTCTCTATTGGGAGTATGAGCATACTTGAGTCACTTCTTCTAAATTGGCTCCATTGGAAATATGCATAAATTTGAACAATTTTTATATTTCCAAGTAGAATAGGGTAGGATAGAATAACAGGATAAAACCATGCTTTTGTTTTTTTAAGTTTTTTTTAATTTTTGAATAAGTATGCTCTCTTCCTGCACCTTGTTGCAATCTGGAAGATCGGAAAGTAGAAAGATAAGGAATGGGTATGAGATGTTTTTAAGAATGTTTTGGAATTGTTGACTATTTGAGCAAAATGATTAAATAATTTTTGTCTTCAATGTTCAAAATTTAATTTTTCTCTATTTGTTACAAAAAAAACAAACTTTCCTGAAAACAAAATTACAGTAATTAGGGAAGGTGAATGAAGGATCCACAGGAAAAAAATCCCACGATTATGGAACCCTTCAAGCTTGAACTTGGACATGAATTTGTTATTTGCAACACCTAGCTATGATTGATTACTGTCAGTTGCAATAGCCAGTTGCAACTGATTACTGTCAGCTACAACACCCAGTTGTGATAGTGAGCTGCAACACCCAGCTATGACAGTGAGCTACAACACCTAGATGTGACTATACTGCAGGTGAGAATTTATAAGTTTGAGACATGTGTGTATTGCACATCATGGCATGTATTTGGTTTTCATTTATATATAACACATCCATAAAAATACACATGATTTATTTGAACATTATGCTATTTTTTAAGAGTTGCAGCTGCGGCTGCAACAGACTGTGTAAGTCATTCTAGGTGCTCAATGCTTGAAATTTTTGGTATGGGTGTGTGTTATATTTAAATTTACATCATTAAAAACATTCACACCTATTCCGGTCACTTTTTTGGGGTCAAATTTCATTTATTAAATTTTTGGTGACATTTTTGGCTTGAAAATTTTATTGAAACACAGTCGGGGCAGTCCATTTTTTAAAGACCAAATGGACTTATTTTTAAAACCTGTTTACATCCCAAGTATCCCCTTGAATCTAGTTTCCAAAAAAATATGAATTTTTAAGATTCTGTATCAAACGAAAAATTTATGGCCAAAATACTAACGAGGTGTCAAGCAGGTAGCTTAGGAAAAGAGTTGGGACAGTAAATTTTTGGATGTTTTATTGGACATATATTGAAAACCTGTTTCATTGGTATATCCCTCTATTAATATAGTTTACAACTCAATTTGAATCACTCCATTTTGATATTGTATGCAAATTTTATGACCAAAATACCGACTGCCCATCACAAATCAGCATTCCTAAAACTTTGTTTCCTAGATTGTTCATTGGCCTATTTGACCCATCAATTCTTATTGAATTCAAAACCAGTTTCTAGTGGAGATACCTACATGAATATAATTTCATCTCCAATTGGAATCACATCAATCCGTTATCAAACAAAAACGTTAAGCCTAAAACCGTGACTGTTGGTCTAGTCCAGAATTCAGAAAAAACACCTTGTCATGCAGGCTATTACTGAGTGATTTGGAACATCATTACATATAATTTTAAAAACATGTTTCTAAGTGAAATAAACCTATGAATTTAATTTCATTTGGCTTTGGAATCACTCAAATTGGACAAGGAAAGAAGAATCTATGATCGGAATACTGTTGGTGAGTCTAGATGGACATTGCTCTCCCGCAGGTATAAAATGGATTTTGCTTTGTTCATTTTTCTTTGGATTTGTTTTATAAGTAATTTCTTGTTGTTTTTTTCATAAATGTTGGGTGAAGAGAGACCGATCATCTCTCCTCTTCCATCATCTCATGTTTTATTGCAGGCAAGTGCTAGGTTTTTGTAGGTCCTTGGAAGAAAAAGGTCAATACATGCACGAGTGACTCTTGCAGAATTTTTCTCAATTTGCAAATGGATTGAGCACATAAAAAATGGAGAGATTGATGTGAAAAAATACCAATGTTTAATAAGTCAAGTCCCATTTCTACATGCCAAGAATAATTTACCAATTGTTGCAAAAAAGAAACCTCTCAAGAAGCCAATTGCACTATGGTAGATTCATTCACCCTCCTCATTTCAAAACCCTAAAAATCCATTCATGTCGAAGTCCCATTTTCCACTACTTATGTAGTCACCTTAACCGTTTTATTTCCCATCACTACTACATTACAACTTCACATATACTTTCCACTTCTGAGTTTCATGTTGGTTCTATTTTTCACTATGATTCTTCACAATCATTTATTTTGTACTCGTATTGGATGATGTGGAATTCATTAAGGTCCACCTTCCAATGGTCTTGTCCCATTGAATCTGGCACATCATCTGGGATCAATATTAGACTTTTATAGTGCCCTGGTATCTGCATGAATCAATGGCATATTTCCTTATTGTTAATCATGGGGATTCATCAATGCCTCTTGATTGAAAAATCTTGCAAGTGACTCGACTCCAGCACATCTATTCGTACCTGTCAAGATGCACTAAGGTATTTTAGAGCTAATTGTCATCAAACGTGAGTTGTTTCATATTGGTTAATGGCATACATTAATGGCTGGCAATCCAATGATTTCTTTCCGTGCTCGACTTCAACGCATTCATTCGCATGGTAAGAATTGTACCTCGGTTTTGTAGAAGCTGAAGATTATGTGATCTAATGGTTTCAACAGTGATTTGTAGCATCATTTGTTTCAGTAGTTTTGCAATTCCTTTCCATTTCATTCTAGCATTTGATTTTCAGAATAAGGGAAGGAGCTTTCTGCTTTTTTTTGTAGAATTCCTCCTTATCAATTGTCTCAGCAGTTAGTCTTACTTGCAACTAGCAAAACATCATTTCAGATCATATTCAACCTCATTCAGTTTTAGATCTCATATACATCTTTCTTAGCAACAGTTTGGCCTACATCAGCTCCAACAGCATCAGTACATTCATGTCAACCAAGGCTTCCATGGAGGTAACACTTGAAGTAAAATAGCACGAGTTTTTGATTTATTAAAGATTTAGGGAAATGCCATGAAGAACCACTAAGCATTATCCATTTTCATTCTCTATATAGCATTTTTTTCTATTTCCATCATTTCCCACTCAATTCTAACAATTCATTATTCACGCACATCCAATTCAAAGTCCTACCCCAACATCTCACCAACCCAACTATCCAAACATGAAAATAATCAAAGGATACCTTATTGTTGTCACACAAGAACCAACAATAGGAAGTCTTGTTTCTGCCACACAAGAACCAACAGTAAGAAATTGGTCAAAATTTTTATTGAATAATTAGTGTGAAATGAAGGCATGAACTGCATTCAGTTTATTGGATTCATGATTGATTAATGCATGCATCGATTCACTTCTACACAATTGTTGCAAGTTTCCAAGTTACCTTCGATTGGAAATCAAGTTGCAATTCATTGACATAGCATTTGATATCTAGAATGGAGTATTTAAAGGACACTTGTTGTTGTTGTCAAGATGATCTAAGATGTTGTTTATAACACTTTGATGGCAATACTATAGCAGAGTTCATGGAAATCAGCTAGTCCAGGCATGAAACAAGTTGGAAGGTGTTGCACATTATTTTCATGCTTGCTGATACACATCATTGTTTGAAAGCGGTTTATCTTATCATAAGATTTACCAATGGAGTATGATAATCATTTCTTGGGTAGTAGCATGGTGGTTTTGTGGCATCCTCTCTTGCAATTATGAAGATACTTTTATAGCTGATTACACCAATGCTAATAGAAGGGAGTCATTATGAAAAGGAAATTCAAACATTTTTTGTAGTGGCTTGTTTCAGAGGCACTTTTCCCATATTTATTGCAAGCAACAGAAGAAGCCTATGCTGCCATACAACAGGGAAAATTGTTGCTGCTATCAAGATGTTCTCTTCATGAATGATTGGGGTTTGTTGTTATTTGGCAATGGTGTTTATGCAAATAAAATATACAGGGATGTATGATATTGTTTATGTTTGTTGAAGGCATGGAAATTTGATGGCAATGAGTTGAGATGAATATAGGATAGGAGTGCTAATGAATAAAGGCTCTATTTGCACTATTTCTCTTTTTATTGTTTTTAGCACCCAATCAATAACATTAATGCCTATTCCAAGATTACGAGTGAAACAATTTGAGTCAATTTGCAGAATCTTCCTGAAGATATAATCATTTGGTTTCTCGACTCACAATTCAAGGCATCCACAACAAAATTTTGAAGAAGGCATGACAATTGGGGAGAAGAATTTGAGTAGCATTGAACAATGGTACCCCTGGTGGCAGTAAGTATCTTATTCTTGTGAGCTGTCCTATAACAACATATTGAAACAAAGATGGAATACAACAACCTGAAGCAGCCCTGATACATTTAGACCAGCAAATTGAAGGCATTTTTGGAAACCAGGTACAAGGTTGATTATTCCATGTTTGGTTGATATTTGAGCTATAATAGTCATTGCAGAATTTCAGTGAGCTGATTTGAGAAATGGGCCAGTTGTTAAAGATGAAAATGTTTGTGAAAATTTGAGAATCATTGAATGCTGCATATATTGGTTTATATCTTCTAAGGCATAAAATAATGAAAACATGTTAAGTTTGGGGGAGATGGCTACTTTCTAACTAATATAACAACTCCTACTTTCTATGAGGACGTGAAAAATTATTCAATTTGGGGGAGGAGCTACTATGCTTGCTGGTTTTCCATTCACATTCAAATTTCTCATGCATATTGTTCCTTACATAAAATGCTGAATTTGAATTGAGCATATCTAACAAACCATGCATTGGATCCTCATGAAATTTGGAAAGGGAATGCTTAACATCATGAAGAACAAAAATGGTAAGTTTCAGCTCAATCCAATGTAAGATTTTTGAGAAAATGACCATCATCACCTACAACTAATTTGCATTGTTCTCGAAATCCGTGATGTGGGTTTCCCTCATTTTTGGTGTGGAGATGTATTAGAATGGTAATTACTTGCTTATAAAATTTTAGCCCAACCCATTTTTTATTTTGTGAAATATTGGTTTAGGAAGTTCAGCTGCAACACATTTTTATTCATGTTAATCTACAAAAGTGGAGAAATTGAAATGATCATATATTGCAATTGGTAAGTTGGATTCTCATGATTTTTGGATAAAAAATACATAATACCAAGATGAAAAATCCTGGTAAGTTTCATCCCAATCAAATGCATGTTTTTTGAGAAAATGGCCATAATCATCTACAGCCAATTTGTATTTTTCTCAAAATTCGTGATGTGGGTATCTTTGATTTTTCGTGTGTAGGTGCATTGGACTAGTATAAACCTTCCTAAAAAATTTCATACAAACCCAGTTCGTCTTTTGGGAGAAAATGACTTTGGAATTTTTCCGCTCAAAAGGCTGCAACATCGTAAAAATCTTGTCTTTTTCTCGTTTCGCACAGCTGCAACACCGTAAATATTTCCTTTTTCCTATTTCATGCAGCTACAACACCGTCAAAAAAATTCTTTCATTTTTTCATTTTGCATAGCTACAACACCGTAAAAATATTACCTTTTTCCCGTTTCGCGCAGTTGCAACACCGTAAAATTTTTGTCTTTTCCCCATTTCGCGCAGCTGCAACACTGTAAAAATTTTGCCTATTTTCTCGTTTTAGACAGCTGCAACTCCGTAAATATCGACCATTTTTTCGCTCCGCTCAGCCGCGACTCCACCAAATTCTCCGCTAAATTTAGTGCTCTTTGGGCTGCAACTCTGCCAAAATCTTTGCCAAATTCTCCGCTTAAAAAAAAAGAAGAAGTTGTGACTCTGCCAAATTTCTGTTAAATCCTCCGCTAAGTAGCTGCAAATCCACCAAATTTTCTGTTAAATCCTCCGCTAAGCAGCTGTGACTACACCAATTTCTGTTAAACTCTCCATTTCTTCTGGCTGCAACTGTGCGAATGGTAAAATGAAGGAATAATTGAATGAGTCTTTCTAGTTTGGATGCTACACAGGTTTTGGGTTGCATGAGGACAGGAAACATGTTCAGTTTGGGGGTGATGTTGGGCCATAGATTTGTCTATTTTTCCATCACTTATCGACTTATATTTCATCCCTTTTCTTCCCATTATCGCCCATTTATCATTCCATTTTCCATCAATTTGTTGTAACTATACGTAAAACACCATACCACTTCCATTGATGCGTTAAGTGGTTACTAATGATTATTTTCTTTTATCTTTGATGAATTCAAGAATATTATGTATAATTTTACTAATGATGGTTTGTGGAGTGATTTATCATATACAGGACGTTCACAGCTAGCTGTTACAGCCTTAATTGAAAATGCATGCCAGATAAGAACATCTCGATTCACGTCTCGATTTGTGGGCCAATGGAAAAGAATCTCAAAAATATGAGACATGGGTTTTGTGTGTAACAACCTCATTTACTTGATTCAAAAAGGAATTTCCAAACAAATACATGGTTTGTGATATACAGGTGGTTCTTCGAGAGGGGATTTTTCAGATTTACTAATGTCGCCGGTTCCAAAGTTGTTAGCAGTTACGGCCATGTTTTAGCTGTTATAGATCACAATTTGGGGGTTCAGTTCCTCATTTCCATGATATAATTTAAAGTATAAATACTTAATCAATCTCATTGAGAAGAGGAGGAGAGAAAGCAATGTTATGATGTAGGATTTGATCCAAATCTATTGTAATCATTCAATTCTGATAATACATACTGACAGTTTCTTAATTATGGAGTTGTAGACTTTCATTGTGGAGATCCGCTCTGCTTAGTTGAGGAAGGGCCCTCTTCCATGAGCAGATGCTGGTAGTGTTAATTGTAAGTGTGCTATTTTGTAGATTTGTTTTATTATTCAGTTCATGTTTTTATTCATTAGATTTATCATAGTGTTCTCTTATTAATTCATTTTGATAGATTGTTGGCCAACACAACACTTCTTTTAGATTTATGCAATTAGATATTGTTTCATAAGAATTGATTCTGTTGAAGTGTGATTAGATTTACAGTTTGGGTTTACGAATAGGATTAGGCTTTGTTTCTTTTCAAGAAGGTGTGATCTAGTTTACAAACAGTTTTGATTGCATACCAATAGATAACAGTGTCACGTAGAAATTGTGCTTACATAGATCTTCCATGATAGATTTGAAATAAAAGACTTCCTCGGGTTGATAATTTATGTTTAGCACTATGCATGTTAAGTTTTAATTAACTGGCATATAGTGGGATCAACACATATTTTTAACATGGAATCCCATGACTTTTTATTCTGGCTCAACAACTTCTTGATGCTCTGAATAAGATTCTTATTTGTTGATTCTGCCAACCCATTCCCTTGAGGGTAGTAAGGTGTTGTATGTTTCAAGACAGTCCCATTTTATTCACAAAATGAAACCATAGCCTTAAACTTAAAGGATTTAGCATTTACAGTTAGTAACCTCCTAGGACAGCCAAATATGCTAAGAATATTCTCCTGAATAAAACTGATTATCACTTTATCATTTGCATTTCTAGTGGGAATTGCCTCCACCCATTTGGTGAAAAAATAGTGGTTGTCAGGATCCATCTATGCTGTCCTGAAGATGTAGGGTTTATCTCACCTATGAAGTCTAAACCCTATTGCTCAAAAAGGAGCATTGACTACAATGGGTTTCAATGGTAAAGATAGAACCTTCTGTTTACCAGCAAACTTCTGACAAGGAACACAAGCCTTAACTTGCTGATATACATCATAGAACAGTGAAGGCCAATAATATCTAGACCTCAGAATTTTATAAGTAGTAGCCTTCAAGTATTTGTGTCCCCCACAAGCTCCTTCATGTGATTCTGAAATTACTTCCTTAATCTTTGACTTGTCTAAGCATCTTAGCAAAATACCTCTTGGATCCTTCCAACACAACTGTTGATATACTAAACAATATTTGGTAGATTTTAACTTTAGTGACCTAACTGCCTTTTTGTCTAGATGTTCAGGGCATTGCAAATACAATAAGAAATGAACAATGTCTACATACCATGTAGATTCTGCATACTGCTCCATTATCTTTTTCTTCTCTTGCTCAGCTTGGAATTCTTCCTGTATAGGCTGTTCTATCATCAGATGAAGACCTAAAGATTTATATTTTGAATCATCCAATAACTTTTCTAGACCTTGGCCTTTCACCAGCTTAGTAGGCTTGATTTCTACATCATATTCCATTATCTTAGCAATCCATTTTCTTCGTTTCCCTTCACTATCAGGCTGAGTCAAAATATATTTAATGGAAACATTGGGAACACAAGCAATGAATTTTGAGTGTAAGACATAAATTTTGAAAAAATTTAATGCTTTTACCAGTGAGTAAGTTTGTTTCTCCAAGGTACTATACTTCAACTCTGAATCCCTGAGAGTCTTGCTGAAAAATGCAGTTGGTTGCTCCAATCCTTCATCATTTTTCTGTAACAAAACAACTGCTATTGTGTCCTGTGATGCAAAAGAAAAAGTCAGAAAATATTTGGAAAAATCAGGGCTCACTAACACCGGTGCTTCTATAATAGCTTTCTTTATCTTATCAAATGAATTACTGGCTTCTGCTATCCATTTTACTTCCCGATCTTTTTTCAACATAGCTATTATCTGTTTAATAGTTTCAGCAAAATTTGGTATAAACCAGCGAAGAAAATTAATTTTCCCAATAAAAGATTGCACATCCTTCTTACTCCTAGGCAAACTAATTTTTAGAATGGCCTTGACTCTTTTTGGATCAATTATGATCCAACAGGTGAAACCAAATGTCCTAGTAACTTACCCTCCTGCACAGCAAAATGTGACTTTTTTTTATTTAGTGATAGTCCATACTTTTTGCATTTTAAGAAGGTTTGTTTGAGGTGATTTATATGTTCTTCATTAGACTATGAAAAAATTGTAATATCATCCAAGTAGATTACAACAAACTTTCTCCTTCTCCCCAACAAAGGCTATATCCATAGCCCTTTGAAAGGTGGCCCCAACATTCATCAATCTGAATGGAATTTTGTCATACATGAAGGTACCCCAAGGGGTAGTGAAGTTTGTTTTTTCTCAGTCATCTGGGTGCATTGCAATCTGGTTATACCCGAAAAATCCATCCACCATTGAAATCCTTTGAGCACCTACCACCCTCTGCAAGATTTGCTCAATTTTTGGTAATGGGTAATTATCTTTCAGTGAGGACCTATTCAGATTACATAAATCTACATACAACCTTATCTCTCCATTCTTTTTTCTGACAAGAACTAATTTTTCTACCCATGATGAGTATCTAAGAGGGACAATGATTTTTGCATCCAATAAATTTTTAACCTCTTTTTCTATGACAGGAAATAATGCAGGATTAATTCTTCTTAGTTTATGTTTGAATGATTTTACATTAGGTTTTAGAGGCACTTTATGTTGAATAATACTAGTGTCATAAGTTTTTAAATATTTGTATGACCAAGCAAAAGTATCAACATATTCTCTCAACAGTTTAATGTACCTTTCTCTTTGCTCCATTGAAAGTGCTTTGGAAATATTCACTATCATGGGCTTCTCCTTTGTACCAATATTACAGTCCATAACATTTTATTCTAAAGAATACATAGCTAGTTTCAATGGAGTGTCATCTTTTGAAAAAATCCTCTCAAGGGGAACCAAACCTTTGGGAATAAAATTACCTTTCAGCTCAATAATTTTATGACCAGCAATTTCATTTTCTGCATATTCCTCAGCATTTTCAGTTCCATCATCTTTCTCTTGATCAATTAAAGAATTAGAGAACTCACCAGTCAATTCCAAGAATATCTTAATCTCCAAGTCATATTCAAAACCCTCAATTGTTTGATGTTATCAGGAACTGAAGTTCTGTACCTGGCTTCTATGGGATACTTTAAATGAGTTGTCTTTGGAATTTTGAAATGAGTAGCTGCTAGAGAAAGTGAATCAACAGTCTGGTTATGATCTATGGGAATATAGGAAATATTGAATGCAATAAAGAAATTATCTATCATGTCCCAAACTTCATTCCTATTCAGTTTCAACAAATCCTGCCTTACTTGATAATTATCCCTCACTTGTTGGACAACCAATTCAGAGTCGCCATAGACAAAAAATTATTGAATGACCATGTCTTTTGCAACTTTTAATTCCAACAGAAATGCCTCATATTATGTTGTATTGTTTGTGGTGACAAACTCCAACTTATGCATTAAACTTACCAATTCACCACCAGGGCAAATCAATAGAATTCCTGCTCCTTCTCCTTCCTTGGATGAGGAGCCATCAAAATACATTTACCACAACTCATGTTTTTGTTCTACAAAACACTTGACTGGTTTTTCCTTCTCCACCTGTAACATACCAGCTGTATTTTCATCACTGAAGTGTAACATACCAGAGACCAAATATTTCTCTACAACGTACAATGGATGATTTGTGGGATTCATGTCCTTAGTAACAATATAAGCAAACTGTAATTCTCTATACAACCTCCTATTCTCACCTCCAAAAATAGGTATTGTTGCATATGACAAGTCCATCTATAAAGTACCCCCTACCTTCTTATCCCAAGACCTAGAAAGTAACATTCCAAATTTGGGAGCAATATTTGCTACCATAGCATCCATGATGACACTTTTCATAGGTAACTGTGTTAAATTTACCACCATATCTTTAATCACCCCCAAACATTTAACAACCCTAGAATCAAAAGCATACAAGTCTTGATATGGTTTTGTGATACTAAACCCTAAATCCTCCATAACTGCCTTAGGCATCAAATTGTGCGAAGCCCCAGAATCAAGTAAACAGTTGTGAATCATCTAATCGTGAACAATCAACGTTATATAGAAAGGTGGAGATAAACTTGAATCCTTTTCAGTTTTATCAGCTAATGCAAAACCAATGAAAATTCTAGGATGTTCTTCTTGTAGGTTTACTATATTTGATGGTATTTGATTAGTTGTTGAACCCATCATTTTCAAAACTAAATTCTTATAACCAGGATTTTTTATCAGCTCAGTAAATGGCATTGAAATTTTCATTTTGCACAGTTCATTTTTGAAATTAAAATTTTGCTGATTCTTATTTACTTCTTCAACTTCAATAACCTTTTCTGGATTACCTTGATCACGCCCTTTTTCCTGTGTTTGACTGCCTGATTGCTTAGGAGGAAGAACTGCTTCCTTTCTAGGGTTTTGAGCAACCTGCTTTGGTCCTGACCTTAAACCAATAGTCCTTTTGGGTTCAGACTGGCATATCTCTGCTGTTACAACAAAACCTAAATAATTTTCTGTCTGAAAATTATCTGCATCATAATACTCGAAATTTAAATAATCTTCTTCAGTTAAAAAACCTTCTGTCAACAGTTCCCCAAAATAATTTATATATTGATTTGTATATTCAAACTGCTCATCCTCCTCTGCTTATCCCTCATAAATGACATTGTTTTGGAGTCGTGGTGGAACTTTTTGATCTTCAAATTCTCTTATCTCTCTTTGTATATCACTATTCCTTCTTTATTTGGGAATAAACCTAGGTGCAAACTGCCATCTAAACTGATTAGGATTATTAGGGTTTCTTTCCCCTTCCTGATAAGGCCTATTTGTATTCTTCTCCAATTCAAATTTGTTTAACTTTGCTATTAGAATTTTTACTAATTTTTCCATTTCATCAATTTTATTATCAGCTGATTGTGATGTTGAAACTATTGGAGCAGCCTCTTTTTTTCCTTTTCTGTCATAAGTCTGCTGACTTGAATTCACTTTCAGTCTATTAGAAGCTAGAATATTGGATTCTACTTCTAACGCTGCTTCTTGCATGTTCAATAGACTGACTGTTCTTCTTTCTCTTAGGTGTAAAGAAATTTCATGATCAAAAGCATTTGCATAGGTAAGTTTTGCTGAAGTTTTGGAGGGCTTGATTTCTGCTAGAATTCTACCATACATCTTGTTAAATCTTTTAGAAAAGTCTACTATCGTTTCATCCTTTTTCCTCCTTATGGATCCAAATTCTGTAATATAATATGTATGATCCTTGGTATCACCCCATTGCCTCATGAAAACATCCTGAAGTTCCTCTATCAAAGTATTTAATTTGCTAGAAACTCTCTGAACCACTTCCTAACCTCCCCATCCAGACTCTGCACAAACACTCTCATCCATACATCCTTTGCTTCAATTTTTTGGTTATCTACATAATTGAGAAATGCATCCCAATTTTCCTCAGCTGTTGTCTCACCTTCACCATTGAACCTAGGCAAGTACTTTTGATAATATCCTCCAGGGAGAGCATTTAAGGGTTGAGGAAGGACTAGTGGAGCATACCTAGCTTCCACCATCCTATCCATCATATCTAATGGAGGTTGCTGAGCTGCCATTGTGAAGCTACTATGGTTTGATAAAGGAAAAGGTTTATTTACTAGACTGGTGCTTGGCTGAAAAAGGCCTTTGCTAGTTTTGAACTGAAATAATGGGATTTTTCCAGGAGATTGATTTTTTTCCTTTTTAAAGGATTGAGGATTAGTAAATATTTGAAAACTACTAACAGGTATAGAAGGTGTTAACCAGGATAAATCTTGTTTTTCTTCTTTGGAAAATGAAAAGGGTAATAGTAGGTCAAATTGATTAGGGCCACATAAAGCTGGGGATGACTATGATTTATTAATTTTCCTATATTCTTTCATTATTTTCTCTAGGTATGAGACACTCAGGTGTAATGGTGAAGTAGGTCTCCTTGTTTTCCCAACCTTCCTAATAGCCACTGTGAAAACTGTCTGGTGAAAAGTAGTCTAAAAGATTTGCTGGTTTTATCCACCTCTCAAAACCGGTTGAATAATAAAAACCTAGGGAATGTATGCTTCAGTTTCGTCTCTGGAAACAACGCAAAAGATGTTAGTGCCAAAAATTGTTCCAGACTACAAGATGAACAAGCCAACACAATCTCTAAAATGAAACAATGTAAAACTGTCTTTTTGTATTGTTTTTGGTATGGAATTTTCATAAACAAGAGGGTAACATAAAACAAGATAAAACATGTACTAAATCATATGAAACTCAAAAACTGAGATGAACCATATATATAACAAATAAACCAGACATAACAAAGGAAATAAACTAAGTTCCACCCACAACCTATAAGAATTTCATGAATAAAACATCATACAAGAAATGAAATTGCACATTGAGTGATTTAACAAACCATAAATGAAACCATAATGAAGATAACATGGGATTATAAGTGATATATATCATAATTAGTCAAGAAAATTACATGACAGTTTGGATCTTATCTTGACATAGTATCTTTTAAGCCTCCCCTTGCAAAAAACTCGAACCCCACTACCATCTAATTTCTTTATTTTATCCTTCTTCCATCCCAAAAAACAATTGCTTAATTTCCTAACTACCTTTAGGTCAAGTCCTCGTAACTGCAAAAATAGTTACTTAACTACATAACTAACTTCTAGGTACAGCTCTCAGAACTGCTACAAAATGATTGTTTTTACAAAATATACTATTTATCTTTACAAAAATTGACTATATGATAATTGTCAGAAATGTTCTTTTAAATATTTTTGTCTGCTTCAGCTAGAAGTGATGTCCCTTCCAGAGCTTGTGATTTTCTTATGGTTATTTGTTTCTTAGCTTCCAAGTCTTCAACCCTCCTTGACAATTCTTGATTCTATTGAGTTAGATCTTGAATTTTCTAATTTAACTCTTCAAATTTTCTTTGTGTTTGCCACTTCCTTTTTAACGCTTCTTTTGAAACCACAATCAACACCTGATAATGAGTGTTAATATCTTCAAGATCTTCTCTTAATCTCCTGTTTGTTATAACCAAACCTTCATTTGATTCATTCAGAAAATCAATTTGATACTTGTACTGTTTAACTATCTTATGAATATTTTCATTCTTTGAGTCTATGAATTTTCCTTGTTGGAATGAAAAATTTTCCTTATATAACCAAGGGATATTTAATTTCCTGAATATTGCCTCATCATCTTCTTCATGCTGCGTTGTTACCTCTACAGGAACCTTTTGAGTTTTATCTCCCTTAAACTAGAATCTTTGGACTGTTCTTCAACTATGTCTTTCACTAGAGAAGGCTTCACATTCACTGAATCTTCTCTCTTACTATCAACCTGCTCAGAATTCATGTCCTCATCTTCTTTTAAATCTTCTCAAGATGATGAATCTTCTATTACAGTAATATTCTCCTGAGCCAACTTTGGGTACAAAATATTTTTCATATTCAGTCTTAGCTTATTCTTTGGTCTTGTTTTGGGTATCCAATTTGACTCTCCTATCATTGCATAAGACCTACCAGGAACCTTTATACTCGAAATTAGTAAACCTTCATCCCTTAATTCAACCATTGAATTCCTTTTTTTTTTACTGGGAATTTGTATGTTCTCTACTTCAATCTCGACTGGAACAGAAGCATTTGTGATGTTCTCTTGGATATCATTGACAACATGATCAAGATCAACTAATTTCTTTTCTTCTTCATGTTCTAAAACTGCTTCTTGGACTTCTTCCATATCTTCAGAAATTTTTATCTGGTTATCTTTGTTAATCTTCTTTTACTCTTCACCTACAGGTTCTTTGAGTTTTGGAGCTTAAGACTCCACTTGAGAATTCTCTTTTGTTGACAAAACAATGTCTTCCTTCTTCAGTATTTTAACGAGGTTGTGAAGTTGATTCATCTGTCTCTTTTTTTATTGGTCTTCTTTTTCACTCTGAAACCCTGACCAGAACAAGAAGTAATCCCAAGTTTTATCTTTTTTCTGAAGCACAGTACAAATGATCAATTTTATCAGTACATGATGGAAAACAGATTGCTTGGTATGATCTTGATGTCCCTTTACCCTACTTGACATTTTCTGCTGGCTCTTTAGGAAGAAGAAGGGGAGATTCATATTCGATTCTTGCTTTAGGTGCTGTAAAAATATGATATGATAATTAACGACAGAAGAAAATCTACCTTCACAAGTTATATAACTCTGTAAAATATTAATAGGCTCTCTCCACTCAGCTTTGAAATTCTGTACATGCACACCTTTGCCCCAGTCTGCTACAACTTCAGGCAACAGGAAATCATTTGAATTGAAGGTAAATGGTACTTTTTAAAACCAAAATTCACCCTCATCAACAATATCTGTTTCTTTTTCTATCAGCTCTCTAGTTAACTCAATTTTTAGGGTATTGAACAGAACTGTATCTTTCTCTAACACTTGGGAAAACCCATATGATACTTCAGAATGATAACCATCAATTTTATCAAAATACTTAAACCAACCAGCTCTCTAAAACAATTTTGTACATTTAGAAAAACTTTCAGCCCACCCCATATTAGAAGGTTCATCCCTATTGGTTTTTCCACTTCTCTTCATCTCTCTGCACTAAACCCTAACTGTATCTTTCTTTCAAAAAATAGTTAAAACTATCTCAAAAATATCTCACTACAGCAATCAACTAGAAGCTGAGAAAAATCAGGACCATAACTTGCAATTTCTGAATTTCCCTTATCAGAATTAACACTTTGTAAATGCAAACCACTATTCAGTTAATGTTTTCTTTGTCTTGTTGTATACCTATCACTATGATGATTTGTAATGCTGAAAATAAGCTCTACTATCCTCATTCACGTCAGATAAACCTCCACAGTTCCATCTTTGACAGCCACGATTAGACCCAGGTCATTTAATAATTTATTCAAATTAGAAAAGCAAAACGTGAACCCAAGATCTTCTCAGCTTCTCATATTCCCATTAAATTTGCCACTATATTTGAACAAACTCCGTGGATGCGCTATCATGAATGCTTAAGAAATTTTCGATATTCAAGACTTAGGAGAGCTACAATTTACCTACATAATCCTTACCTGATCGTGTACACTTGTCATAATGATTATGAGGTCTATACACGTATCATTTTTCCTTTACAGATGTAAAAACCCCATCATTTGCAATTTTGAATAATCAACAAGCTGATATTATAATTTTTTGAGTGCCTAGATTTTCTTGTAGCGCCTAGTTAATGGTATCTCCCTTTTACGCTAGAGGAATCTGCATGAAAAATATTTTTGACAAATAGCTCCAAAACAAAGGGTTAAGTAATATGATTCAACTTAGATCTAACCTTATGATAGATTTTTTTGAATTTTTAGAAAAATATACACCTAATAAGCCCATTAAAACTATAAAACCAACAAAATAAAGTAAATTAAAAAATAAATGACATGAAATTAAATAAAAATATGCTCATGTTTATGATACCGCAAAACCAAATTCAAAACTAAAAGAAATATGAAAAACAATGCTTTGGAAATAACATGTAATCTAGAACAAAACCTCACTATTACAGGTTCCCTAAGTGAAGTTCCACGTAGATGTTTCGCTCAATATAGTATTCATCATTTTGGATTTCGTAGAGTTGTCGAATGTTGACTTCTTCATCTATTGGTTTAGTCTAGGGTTCACCTTGAGAGGGGTGAATGGGGACAGTAAATTTTTTCCTCTTTCCTTTGAGCTTTATCCTCTCTTTGTCTAACAAGATCGATGCTTTCATCTTCTGACCCCATTATCGGCCCACCAAGACTGGGAAAGAACTGGATCCTTCTTTTAGGTCGATGATTTTGAAATCAAATTTCGTATAAATTTCCTTGATGGCTGTGTTGACATTCTACCATACAACAATGGGTTCGATTAGACCTTGATTTGCTAATTTGGGATATATTCTTGATTCATTTAGTTGAGGTCTGCCTAGTTGTTCCCATGTATCTTATGTCATAATATTTACTTGGGATCCAAAGTCAAGAATGACTTATCGAATGTGATATCCTTCAATTTCCAGGTCGACATCGCTCTTATCTTTCTGATTGAGGATGCATATATTTTTAGTTTGTTTGTCCATGCTAGGTTTGTTCTTAATATTATATAATGGATCAATAAATTTTGCTACTGATCTGTCATTATGTATTAAGTTAAGTAATTCTTATGAGACATCTTGTCGACTGTTATCAATCTCTTCTTATCAGGTGAACTCTTGGAACATGTTTGATGTATCATTGTACAATTGTTTTTTCTTTATGGGGTTAGGATAATCATATTTGTTTTTTATTTTACTTATGTGTGGATTTTCATTACCAGTCTTTGTTCGTTGTCTAGTGACTACATGTAAATTCTTTGTAGAGGTTATATCACATTTCTTAACATTTTTCTTCTTATTTATTTTGTCAAGTATAGTGAGACAATCCTCTAGTGAGTGATCACCCACTCCACAACTAGTACAAAATTTCAGGTCGGTCCGATCTTTATACGGAAAGTATACGTATCGATGGCCTTCTTTATAGCATGTAAAACACTAAATGGGTCGTCATGGTTTGTTGTCCCAATTTCCATTGAATAGGTCTCGACCTCCAAATCCTCCATGATGATTCTCATACTGGCGCTCGTATCTTCGACCTTCATAGAATTGGCTACTTTGTTTGTTTTGTTCATTGTTCCTCAGGATATTATCATTGTTCTGAGCAACAACGTTTGTCTAGTAGACTGCATGGTAATTTTGTCAATTCTTTAGGTTCAAACGGAAGTCGGCTGTCACATGAATTTTTACCTCACATATTGCACGCCATGAAGCTTTTCCATTTTTCATATTGTAAGGGTAGTCCTTCGTCATGTGTGACCCACGTTCTTGGAAAATGTCACAAAAACATTTTGTTTGAACAAAACGGACATCCTTTCGATTTACTTCTTGTCGACAGTTGTCTTTGGTATGTCTGGCCGTCGAGCAGGTTGTGAACCAGATGTACTAACCTTTGTGGTTCATTTATCTTAGTGATTTTTGCATGATTTCTAACTACTCCTTAATGGGTTGTCGACAGGATGTGCTGGATAGTCATCGTCCATCTCGACCTGTGGTGCTTTCTTTAATGCTTCTTCATATGATTTGAATGTGTCGAGACTGATATGTCTTCATATCTTCTATACAAGTCCTGGAAGAAACCATTTAATTAAAAGTTGTTCATCAATGTTATAGTATAATTGGCTCAATAGGTCCCCCATCGCTTGTCATAGTCTCAAACAGTTTCTGTGGGTTTCTGAACAGTTGTTTTCATCTTTTTTTCTGCCAGATGCTTTGCATATGGTGTTTTGAAGAAGGATAGGAACTGTTGTTTAATTTCTTCCTTGGTCATGTTAGGTTTATTCCCGGTATATGTCATATACCAAGTTAGTGCCCCCTTCCGTAAGGCACTAGAAAACTGCACCATCTATCTGTCTTCACTAGTTACAACGTTAGCCTCCCATGTTGATTCACAGATGAACTAGTGTCATCTGGTATCCTCATTACCCTCATAGAGGGGGATGTGTCCTGCTCTATGCCCCATTTCATTGGTGTCACTGTCTGGTTTAGGTAGTAGTGGTGGGGGTGGTGGGATATTTTCTGTGGGTCTGTGTTGGTCACAGCTTGTTTCGAGGGAACTCTCGTTCCTATTAGACATTTTATTTTTTGGTTTCTCCTCGATAAGTAGTCAAATCAGTTTGAATTCTTCTACTGAAGTCCAAGCTAACTATTGTATTTCAAATATTCTTCTCCGAGGATCTGACTGTCCGATGTTTTCTAAAGCTGTGTTTGGCAGGGGGTGCTCGTTCATTACTTGGGTAGAGTAGGTTGATACTTCAGTTGGACGGGTACTCTTGGAGTGTGACCCAGTTTCCTTCCTTAGGTTGACGAATTACCAAATGATCAAATTCATTTCCTTCATCGTCTAGTCGACTCCATATGTCAAACTCACGAGCTCATAGCCTTAGGTCCTTTTCAATAATGTTATGCACACGGGAACTCAGGTTTGGATTAACTGGAGATAGAGGTCTTACTTCCTCAGGTATCTCAATATGGAGAGTTTCATGCTGCTCTATCCACAGATATTATTCCATCAGTGACACTTCTTCTTCATCTACACCTTCTTCCTGTCGGTCATGACCTAACTCTGGTGGATGTCTTTCATGTTCAGTCACCCTGGTATTCATTCTTGTCTGCAACGTGATGGACTGCTCTCTTCGCTCCTCCCTTCTCTTTTGCATGTTATCTCTTTCTATTTTCTGCAAATCCAGAGTGCTTTGGTGATTCATTGTCCAAATTATTTCTTTCTTGGACTGACTTTTCATTGCTGGTGGTCCTTTCTGATGTCGACTAGAATCCTTCTACTCCACCCCGACACATGACCAGCTACCCCCCCATATCCTACCCGAGGCTTTAGTAAGCTTGGATAATTCTGTTTATTTGTTTAAGAAGTACTCCCACTCCCTTTCAATAATGAACTTCTTCCATGCTTTCTGCTTCTCCGCCCAGTTGGTTTTCGATGGCGGTTCGATCAGTGATGGATGAGGTTCGACAATATGCCCTACTCCTATGTCGATTAGGAATCTAAACAAAAGAGTTGGTAGTGAAAAAAGGAATTGCTCGGTAAAGTTAGTATAGAACCTCTTTTCAATATTTTTGATCGAAACTCTCCCTTCCATGACCTGTTCCTGGCAGAACTCGTCTGTGATTTTCTCAAACCACTCTGACAGGTTTGTTCGTCCTCCTCTTATCCATTTCTGGAGCAAATCTTGTTCCTTAGTGTCTACCGACTTTTTCATCCAGTAATTTCTTTAGAAAGTGAGGCACCGACTCTACAAAATTTTCATGCATTTCAGTGAAGAATTTCTCCTTTTCCTGGGAAATAGTCAGCTGGTTTCTTCTAGCGTAATTTTGCAAGTAGTTTGCAATCTTACGCTCCCACCAGTATTTAATCTCTTTCTCTGAGATCATCTTCTAATGTTCATGTTATCTGCTCATGTACTGCCAGAAATTGAACCAATGTTGTAATCACTTAGATCACTAAGTTACCAGTAATACACATATAGAATCATATAATCATAACAGAGACAAGAGACAAGATATTAGGTAGAATAACAACTTTATATTTCATAAAACACATATGGGTTCATACAAACATCAAAACCAAACCAAGTTCATATCTGGCTCAACAACATATTTATATATGATTACAAAATAGTTAAGAATAACTACTTGTTGGTTCAGTCAACCGACATGACCTTTAGAGGCTGACCTAATCTCTAATTAGTCCACTAACTAGTCTAGTTGACTCACCGACTAGCTCCTCCAACAAGGCCCACCCTTGTTGGAATTTTTTTTTTTTTAATATACATAATCCCATCGGTTATCTGATGTCCTATGGCCCTCCTTTGACGATGATGCCATAACTTCGAAAATAGTGATCCGAAGGGATATCGTTGGACATTACACAAGCATGTCAAAAATTTGAAAACTAGGTCGTCACAAATTCAAATCCTAACAATCTCTTCCGACGACGTCACCATAAATTCAACAACAGTTATCCGACGAGATGTCATTGGACATTACATGGTCTTGTCGGACATTCGACAACTAGGTTGTCACAAATTTGACAAGTAATCGTCACAAATTTGACTCCTGATAGTCGAAAATATGACAATATGGTTGTCACACAAATGACAAGGAGAGGTAGATCATCCGACACCTAAGAGTTGCAAATTAGAAAATGATGAGTTGGAAATTAAACAACGTAATCATCTCAAATTCGACAGCCTAAGCCCGAAATTTTACAAAAGGAAGTGGCTCACCTTTGATAAGGAGAAGTCGGGTTTTTTGACATCCTAGGCGTCGAAAATTCGATGACTTAGTGGTGAAAGACTTTGACACATGAGCCTCATACTCTGTCAAAAGGTCGACGGGGCTTGACATGTGGTTGAATATCCAACGATATGCCACTGAAGACACACAAAAATGATGTGGTCGAATAACTGACAGGTGTTTGTCGAATTTTAGACATGTCATCCATCAGATTTTGGGCTCAAATTCTGTTGGAGTAGAATCTAATGATCAAGGGAGATTCATGTATTCTCGTTGTCGATAGAAAGGAAACTTGATGTTTGAAATATCCAAGGTATTAAAAGGACTCTAAACCATGTTCATAGAATATATTTTTTGGATTCAATGGGATGTGATCCACTGGAAGGAGGTCATTGAGGAATCCCCCATCATCCAAAACGAGGCTTTAGTAGAAGTACAAAGATCTGGTGGAAACAACTAATTGATTTTGAAATGTACTTGACATGGGAAGTCCAACACAGGAATTCAAGAGTTCTAGGGATTGGTTGACATAAGATAAAACCTATCTTTAACATAAGTACAACATGATAAGTGACTAAGGAAACATTGAATCAAGAATGAACACAAAATAAGTCAACAATGTATGAGACATCAACATATTGATCCATAATGACGGGAAGATTAACCAGTTGGTGGAGATAATGCATAAATGAGTTTAGCTTCCTAAATTTGTACTACAACCCAAACTGCACAGACAATGACTCAAGACCCTGTGCTTTTTTTGAAGGGTGACACAACTTGCTGTCAGACATAAGTAAGAACATGGCTCTTTCCTATTTGACTTTTTGGAATATTTGATTTTGTTTTCCTTTTTCATATTAATAAAGCCTAGACAATAATAAAGAATGCTATAATACAGAGAAAGAAATGAGTTTCAAGGGAAAGTGAATTAGTTCTAAGCACATGGAACATACCTATGCATAATGCAAGGAACATGAACAAGATAGTCACACTCAGGGTGTGTTTATTCCAAGGAAAAGACTATCAAGTTTCAAAGGAAAGATTATGCATATATTTAACTATAGTAATATAAATATGAGGGATTAACAAATAAATAAAATATGGAAGCTGACATAAGGCTTAAAACCCTAAGTGGGAATAATGCAATGCATTTACAACTTAAACAAAAAATGGATGAGAGTCCCCTTAGGAAATAGATAGAATAAAAGATTAAGAGGAAGGATCAATGAGTCTTCATCACAAGGCTAGGAAACACTACTAAGGGAATCTTTGATACAAAAAATACAATAACATGAGTGCCAATGTCATATAGGATCCAATCTATTATTTTCATGGGGAAGGTAGGTTCTATTGCGAAAAAAATTATATATCGTTATCAATAGAAGGTTAAAAATCACAGTTACCTAAGAAGACCCTATGGTTTTTTGAAGCTAAGGGATATGGTGCAATGTGTAATGCATAGGATCACCTATTTCTAAATGTCAGTTAAGAAACATTATACCTGTGGAATGTACTGGTGCATTAAAAGAAACGATTCCCCTAAAAAGAATGTGAAAATACACCAATATAGACCTAAGAAATCACCCAATTAGTCCATTTGAAAAACTAAAAAATCCAACTAAACAATAGTGGGTATGTAAAAGTAAATAAATTAGGATAAAAAATACAATTTACCATTTCATTTGCAAACTTGGAAAAATTGGCAAGTTTTGGGTGAAAATAACCTTGATCTTCCAGAGCGGATTACACAAGATAAGATCAACGATTTTCAGTGTCGTCAAATCTAGGTAAGAGATATCACTCCACTCTTTCATTTGATTCCTATTTTAATTATATTTTTTGAATTTTTGGGGAGGCCCTAGTTGTCTATGACCGTGTATATGGTTTTCAGTGGTGCAAGATGAATATATGAGACTGTCTCCATTAGAACCCACACATATATCTACACATTGAGTATTTTTTCAAAAAAAGGAATTAAAGTCCATAATTATTTGTAGGATGGTGATCGAATGGAACAAGAGGGAACGCAAATAGGTTGATGAATTTGACCTAGATGATGGGGCCCTTGAAGCACTCCATAAATGCAGATTGAAGAAGTTTTTAGAATGCAATAACATGCGGGATCAAAAATGAACATTGCAATTATTGATAAATTATTGGGATCTAGAGGTAGAAGACTTTATCCTGGATTGGAAAAATTTGAGAATAGAGGTGGATGACATCTAATTTATAAATAGTATTTTCCATCGTGGTGATTTGTTGAGATTCAAAGCTTGAATTGTTGGAGGTATGATGGTGGAGGAGTACATAGCTATATATTGTGTCCTTGGTACCCAAAATGTTGGATCTCATATTCCAATCCATGGTATAAATAACCTATGGCTCAATATTATTTTGTTTACCATTGGATGGATCTCAGGATCAACGTTAGTGAACCAAGCCTCAAGGGTGCACATGTTCTATGTAGTGAGATTCTTAGAATCCATATTGTTCGATTGGAGTACCGCATTACTAGGATGTATCAAATCTTACCTCACATCATGCAAATAAGAGAGGACAAGGACCTTTGGTTTTGACAACATACTATGTATATTATTTCTTGAGAGAGTGCTGCATATTAGTTGGTGAGTGCTGATAGAGGCACACTCTCTTAGGGATCCTGCCATTATTCGATGGATGAGATTGATGTTAGGAGTTGGGATTGGGAGAGTTACCAACCCATTCGATGATGATGTTTTTTTCTTGATGGGAATTTCATATCATAGTGATCGATAAAAACCTATATTATGGGATTCATTTTAGTTGGGACCCTAACATGGTGGCCCCCTTGGGAACCGCACTAGGTGCAAATTGTAAGTTAATTTTTAAACCATTTTCAAGTTTATTTGATTTTTATGTTTTGTTATAAGTGTGAAACAAAATACATGTTTTGGGATGGATACTAATACCTTTACACAATTTTGATAGATATAGGACCATCCCATCCTGTAGGACTTCCCTGCTATAGGTGAAAGACATGAGAGGAGGAATCTTGTAATACTTTTGCAACACTAGAGAATGTTGAAAGTAACTTGATCAACATGATAGAGGGTGTTTCGAATATCAATATTAAGGATCTACCAAAGTTAGTGCAACAAAATATAGTCAGAGTACCTGGGGATTGGGTTTGTG
>LPNX010275061.1:152056-207131 GCA_001517045.1 Pseudotsuga menziesii | reverse complement strand
TCTTTGGCATGCTTATTTACAATGTTTATCAAAGAAAATGCATGATGTGTACATGATGTTGTTATTGTGTTATAAATGATAGAAATGCCAATCTAGAATATTACTATCATATGCATCAATAATTACTTTTTGATTTCTTGGTATATGATTATAAACAGATTGTCACTCGAGGAAATGTATGCGTAAAAAGTAACGAAGTAAAGTAGGATCATATACTTGATACTCACCATTTAGCTGAGACACATACAATTTCAAATAAAGAAGAACTTCTAGATATAAGATACCATGTAAGATGACATATTGAAGGCATTAGAAGAAATTTCAATCTAAAATGGGCCTTCCAAAAATAATACAAATTCCATGTCATCATGTATTATCCAATCAAAATGATTTAAAATTAAAAAACAGAGAACCTCTTAAACAATTTTTTAGTATAAATTTGGGGATAGGTATCATAAAAAAAAATACTTTTTTTGTTTGTATTTTCAACATATCTCCCTGTGTTTTTACTCAAACTTCAATTGGGAGAGCTCGTTGGATGCAGAATTAAGTTTTGCATCCAACGAGTACCCACTCAACATACTTTTGATGGGTCCTGCTACCCAAGGAACAAGAAATACTTGAAAAACATGATGATGGCATCATCATCACGTTTTTTCAGGAATTTCTTGTTTTTGGGGTAGCAGGACCTGTCAAAAGTATGTTGAGTGGGTACTCGTTGGATGCATAATTTAATTCCGCATACAACGAGCTCTCGCGATCTAAATTTGAGTAAAAATACAGGGAGATATGTCGAAAATATGAATAAAAAAGTAGTTTTTTCTTTTCTTCCTCCAAAATTAATAAATATTATTTTATTATTTTAACTATTATTTTATTAATTTTCCTTAGTTGACCCATTTTGAATTGAAATTTCCTCTAATGATATCTATTATAACACTGCACTCAACCATATTATTGGTAGTTAGCTCTAGATAAGAACCTCCTAAAACAATTAACTAACTCGTAGTAGAATAAATTATCCATGCAACCAAGGAAATACTTTGAGTATGGTGACTAGTGCCATTTGAAAATCCTAAAAACATTCCTCCTGAATTATCAAAACATAACAATGAAACTACATAAGAAAAATGTTGAAACAAAAAGTGTACAAATATACAACTATGTACAAGAAAAAACATATGAATCAAGTATAATACGTTTTCAAATAGAGCCCATTTCTAGGTTCCTCTAGCTTATTTCCTTCATAGCCGGTTAACTCATAAGCAACTTTGTTCAAAACTTTAGAGACAATATATGGACCAAACCACATCGACTTGAATTTACCCACCCCAAATAGATATTTATATTTTTCATAGAGAAAGATAGGATCTCCTTTTGAGAACACTCTTGGATGGATAGACGTATAGTAATGAATCTTTATATTATAAAAACATGATTGTAGAGAAATAACAATAAACAATAAACACGATGAAAATATTAAAACACATTAAAAGAGAGACACAAATATAACATGGTTCACCCAATATGGGCTACACCCACACATAAATTTACAGTCCTTTATTATTATTTCGTCCAACAAAATGAAGGGATACAACCTACAAAAACCTTGTTGCACTTCCTATTCCCTCTCTCACAGTCTCTCTTGCACAATCACAAAGATTGTTTTACAATGCTACAATACAATAGAGAACTGTATTACAATGCATCCATTTTATAGGGGAATTTCCATTGGAAAATACCATGGGTCACCCAATACCATGGGCCCATAAAATGTTGGCCAACAAACATCCAAAAAAATTATTTCAGGGGATTCTCCCCTAAAGCCCCTTTCTAGGGGGAACTTCCCCCGAACCCCCATCAGGATCCCGCTGGCCCTCGGACCCCCCAATTGGGGGGGATGCCCCCCCCACACCCCCTTAATGGGACAAGTGTATAGTAAAACTGGGGTATAAACATGACTAAACAATAACATCTCTAAATATGGAAGATAAGGATCCATAACCAACACTTTACACATTTCTTATGTGCCTCATTCGTTGTGGTAGCATCTCTACATAGTTCATTGGCATGTTCCAAGTGAACTAAGTACTCTTCTAAAGTTGAAGTATCATGTAGAAGTTGAATAAATAAATCCAAAGAAGGAATCTCACATTCAATTGGAAGAACTACATCTCCATGAACGATTTTAAAAGGAGAAAATCCTATAGAAGTGTTAATAGTGGTTTGGTAAGCCCATAAAGAAGGATATAGCATAACCAGTTAGACCTATATGTGTTCATTTTACTTTGAAGCAGGGTATAATTTAAAGTCATATTGACATCCTTGACTTGACCATTAGCTTGGGGGTAAAAAGGTGAATATTTTTCTTGTTTAAACCCCAACACAATGGTCAACTTGATCATCATATGATTTTGAAAATGTCAACCATGATTAGTGACAAGGTCATGTGGGATACCAAATCGTGTCATGAACTAATTGAACAAAAAATAATTGGATTTTTCTTGATCCCTATAGAAAGTAGGCATGGTTTCTACCCATTTCATAAAATAGTCGAGGGTGATTCCATGAAGATGGGTAACACTTTTTGGCCAAATTTGGCGATGAAAACCTGATTTTTTACTCATGTGCTAGATAGAAGCCCTCAAAACGCATATATGCCATGTGAATTTTGACTTGCAGTAAAAAAACAAATTGTAGAATATTATGTTGCCTTCATAGTGATATTTTTTAAAAAATATTCCGATGTAATTTAATGTGTGAATTTTTGCATTTAATGAACTGTGTGACCTTAAAAATTTGAAGAAGCTAATAAGTGGCTCATGTCCACGTAGAGTAATTCAATCTTGCATTAATAATTTAAAAAAAATATATATATCAGCATGATCTACATAAAATGCAGTGTGATGTGCATATTTTTTTGTTAATTTTTCTCGCATTATACAATTATTTATTATTTTTCGAAAGTGACCACATTCGATTTCAGCATCGTTTTAAACACATATTTGTCCATGTAAAGAAATTTTTTCTATTTTTTCAAAAATTGAAAAACCAAAGATACCCTTTTGAAGAGGACACGTCGATATGTGATGTGTGCATTTTAAAGAATTTTTTGGCTGTGTATTTTTAACTCTGTGGATTTTTCTTTATGCTGCTTCAAAGTTGCAGTGTGGTTTTCTAAGTATAAGTTTTAGAAGTAATTAAAAAATAAATATCATATGAATGCCAAAATGCATGTATGATACCTCAATGGATAAAAGATTCGTTGGTGAATCTATCGGTATCAACTCCGCTCAGTTATGTGCTAGGAAAGGCAGGGTTTACACCTCTGCAAGGCACAGGAAATTTTCCATTTGTTTGAATATGGGCTAAGTCTGTTTTTTTAAGCCCTCGACCGAGGTATGAACCTCGATCGAGGTATCTAAATACCTCAGTCGAGGTATTTAAATACCTCGACCGAGGGTTTGTAAAGCCCGCAATACCTCGGTCGAGGGCTTGATAAAACCTCGGTCGAGATATTAAGACCTCGGTCGAGGGTTTAACAAGCCCTCGACCGAGGTGCGTTTTTCTGTTTTTGCCGAAATGTGCTTGCCAAAAAATGTTACCCAGGTCCGTGGATTCATCCTCGACGACCACTATGATATACAAATTTTACCTAGCCGAAGCTGGGTTTCAATTCATGTAATCAATCCCCCACTTGGTGAAGGGGATTACAATGATCACAAGAAACAATGAATTAGGGTGTGCATGCATCCTTTTATTATATATATGATAAGAATGATACTTTTTAACCGCTTCAACCCAATCTTTAAAGATTATCAACCAAAAGTATCTAGCACACAATATTTTCTAGGCTATCACAAGACGAGAAAGATGAGCTATGTAGGTTCCACTATGAGAGTCTTTTAAAATTGAACCAACTTCTTAATGATTCAAACAACAATGTAAAATGGAATAAAATCCATGGTGATACAAGGTATCACCAATGTTGAGGTAATTCTTTGCTTTATGATGGAGGCATCATCGCTCATCCCATGAAAAATACTAAGGACACTTTAGATCTTGAAGGTGTATCAAAATATCCCCATACCAAGGGTCTGATGAAGTAATGATAAATATATACTAATTAAGGAATGAGTCATATTTATTACTATCACATTCCTCACTAGGGAAATCCAATATAAGATCAATGAATACCAAATATTTCTTGGACTTAGCAGACTGGAACTCTAAGTCAAACTCTTACAAGATAACAATCCATTTATTAAATTTCCTCCCAATTATTTGTTTAGTCAAAACATATTGAAATATTCAACTACATTGGTATTACACAATAATATGTAATGTCAAAGTCTTTGGACTACAAAATCACCCACTACAACTAACTTCTTGATGTGAGAATACTTTAGTTTAGGCCTGATTAACGCACGACTTAGATAATAGATGACATGTTCCTGGAAAATATCTTCTTCCTGGAGTAAAAGTAGGCCAATTCCAGAATGGGACGTGACAAGATATAACAAACATATTCTTTATATAATCTGGAGGATTGAACAAAGGGGTTGTGATAAGGGATTTATTGAGAGCATCAAAATTGGACTAGGAAACTTCATCCCATATAAATGGGACCCCTTCCTTCAATAATCACATGAAACCTTTTGTGATCTTGACATAATTAATGATAAAAATTATGATAAAATTAACTTTTCCTTGGAGACTTTAAAGTTGGAAAAAATTTGTGGGAGGAGGTAAATTAACGACAGATTCCACATTTAAAGGGTTAACCATGATATCTTTCTTTGAAACGATAAAATTTAAGAGTCATATGACCTCAACAAAAAAGATGCACTTATTGGGATTCAACCAAATATTATAGTTCCTACACAGTTCAAACACAAGGTGAAGGTGATTTGGATGATCTCACCTCACGTGAGAATGATCTACTAAATCATATATATAAGCTTCAATGATGTGCTCGATTTCATGGAAAGTGAAAGACATATCCCATTGAAATGTATCCCTAGCATTTTTAAGGCCAAATGACATCTTTCTATATGCAAAAGTTCCGAAGAATAAATAAATGCAGTTTTATGTTGATACTTAGGTTGGATTTGAATTTGGTTATACCTAGAGAATCCATACATAAAGTAAAATATCTCACTTTGTGCACACTCATCAATGATCTAGAAGATGAACATAGCAGGTAAGTCATGCTTAATAAAATGATTGCTCAAAGCCCTAAATTCCATTCATACTCAAAGGTTTCCATGCTTCTTATATACGGGGATCAAGATTGGATACCCATTCTATTGAAGAAATAGGGTAAATAAATCATACTTTAAGAAGTTTCTAAACTTTTGATTTGATAGCTTCCGATTTCATGGGGTTGATTAGATGAATTTTCTGACGAACAAGTTTCACATTTGGATAGGTTTCAATCTCAATTTCTACAATACCATGATCAATGCCTGGAATTTCCTTGTTAGATTTTTATCAATTTAGATAGTATTATCTTAGGATCTTATTTGAGAGAATAACATGCACAGAAATCAAGCACAAGAGACAATAGACACAAATATTTTCTTTGGGGAAACCATAAAGGAGAAAACCCTACAACTTCCTTAGAGATAGAATAAGCACCAATGGCAGCAGTAAAACCCAAAGACAATAAGATGATCTACGACAACTGTTCTCTCTCTTATCCCAGCTCCTTCTCTCTCACTCATGCACTACAAATGAGTGTGAGTGACTGTGTGATAAATAGAGAGACTCAATCTCTATTTATACTAATTTATGACTTGAAATTAACTCACTAGGGATAACTTCTCTAGGAGAGTCTAACAACCCTAGTGCCCCACAACTACAGGGACTTTAACCCTTGATCAATACGGAGGGTTACCCTCTATGAATTTACATGACTTGTTTACATTACTAATTCTACCGATAGGAACATCGGGGTATGACATGACTCAATTACATTACTGATACTTCCTGATAGGAACATTGGGGTACAAACATAAGATATACAAGTGAATACATTCCGAAGTTACAAATACATCAACACACCCTCTTAACTAGGAATCTAATCTCTTGACATAATTCATCAGCACAAGTATTCTTCTCTGGATCAATTCTAGATCATCATCAATGCTAGATCATCACTGGATCATCATCGAAACTGGTTCATCAATGGATCATCATCATCATTGCTTCCGCTATCTCGATCAATTGGTGTTATCTCTCAATTCTACTTGTCATAGGAAGTTTTATAGAGCCATCTCTTTTTCATGCTGGTTGTAGGCCTAGCCTCTATGTAGGTCTTCATATTCTTCAACACTTATATCTGACCATGGGAGGAACACATCCAACAACCATGTTAGAAATTCCCTCCCAACACTCACATCTGACCATGGGAGGAACACATCCAACAACCATGTTAGAAAAGGCCCAACACTCACGTCTGACCATGGAAGGAACGCATCCAACAACCATGTCAGAAAGGCCCAACACTCACATCTGACCATGGGAGGAACACATCCAAAAAACATGTCAGAAAGGCTCTGGACTTACATTTGACCATGGGAGGAACACATCCAACAACCATGTCATAAAGGATTTGCACTTACATCTGACCATGGGAGGAACACATCCAACAACCATGTTAGAAAGGCTCTACACTTACATCTGACCATGGGAGGAACACATCCAACAACCATGTCAGAAAGGCACACAAAATCATCACTTCCCCTTGGAGGGAACCTCGATATGGAGAACACCAAACTTCTCCCTAAAGTACTCAAAATTCACTCTGGCTAATGGTTTGGTCAACACATCAGCTATTTTATCGTCCATTGCAACATAATGGAGCTTCACTGGTCGGCCTCTTTGCTCCATATCCCTAATATATTGATATTTGATCTCAATATGCTTCGACTTGTCATGGAACATTGGGTTCTTAGACAACTTCACACAACTCTAGTTGTCACAATATATACAAGTAGCATCCAACTGGAGATCAAATAAATAATATAGTATCTTCCTAAGCCACACTATCTCACAACTAGCCGAACAAGCTGTGACTTACTCTACTTTGGCTGTACTCATTGCCACACAGGATTTCTTCCTGCTATACCAAAATATCACACCTGATCCCATACTGAAGAAGCACCCCGAAGTGCTCTTCCTGTCGATGGCACTGCCTGCCCAATCTAAATCCACATAACCTTCTAGGTTAATATTTTGATTCACCTCATACTTGAGCCCATAATCAACCGTACCCTTCAGGTACCTCATAATATTCTTTGCAACCATAAGGTGAACATGTCTCAGTGTGTTCACAGCAAAGCAAATATATGGTCTCATATTCGTCAGGTACATCAAGGAACAAATCATTCGATGATACATTGTGGCATAAACTGACTCTGATGAAGGAACATTCAATATATTTAGGTTTGATGCCATAGGTGTGGTCATGGCCTTGCAGTGCATCATCCTAAACCTCTTCAGAATCTCTACTGCATACTTCCCTTGTCCTAGGGAGATTCCATCCGCATTTTGCCACACCTCTATGCCTAGAAAGTAGTGCATCATATCCAAGTCCTTCATCTTGAACTTGGCAGCAAGTCTCCTTCTTGAAGCTTTAATGAGTTCCTCTTTTCTATGAGGAACAAGTCATCGACATATAACAGGAGCATCACTAGTCTTCCACATTCAACCTTGAAGTAAAGGTTGGAATCCACTTTACTCTCAGTAAAGCCTAGAGTCATCAGTAATCTTTCCATCCTATCGTACCATGTCAAACCTCAGGATATTCTCCAGTCACTCCCTCTGAAGTAGAGCATCGTTCTCCCTCTGTCTTTCGTACTCTATGCATTGAAACATTCTGTGCTGAAGTGACAAGTAGCTTCCTCTGCTACTAATATTCTATGTATCCATCTAGGGTCACTGGATACCAAGATCCTCTATATTGAAAAATTTTCACAAGTTCTTCCTGCACCCATATGTGAGCTTGTCATCCTCTATAGGCTTTCATCTTCAACCTTGTTGTTGAGTCACAAATAGACCACATTTTATTCACCTTTCACATACCATTTATCACCTTATTCCTATTTTATCATTCTATGAAAAAATTAATATCCATCACTTTCATAACAAATATGGGTTTATATTACCATTTTCCAAATCATTTATTTTTTAGTATTATTGAGTGAATTTATGGTTAATTATTGAGAAAAATAACATATTTTCATTCTACTTTAAAGTTGGGTGAATTTGGTAATGTTTACAGGTGTATTTGAAGACTTTAATAAGCTCAAAAGTGACCACCTAGCCTCAGATTCGAATTTCATCTTCTAGATGTGAGCTAACTTCAAGGAGAAGATCATGGAAGTGTGGAGAGAATATCTAATCCAATATTTGTTGAGAATCTAAAGGGATGAGTTGTATATTTGTTGAGAATTTAAAGGGTTGAGTTGTAGATTTGTTGAGAATCTAAAGGGGTAAGTTGAGAGAATAGTGGATCTATAATTATGATCACTTATCTTGAATTCATGTATAAATATGAGGGATCTCTCATCATTTTGGTTAGAGGCCTCTCTAGTGGTTTGGAAGTAGAGAGTAGTTCAGAGTTAGTCATATAATAGGTATTGAGTGTTATGTAATGGAGATGATGCTTCATGCACCTCCTTTTCCTCTTTTATGTCAATATAGATTTTCAGCAATTTATTTCTTATGAGTTGTTAGTATAGAATTTTAGTTATTTCTTTCTTATGCATTTTTAATATTGATTTTATGTGAGCTCACACGTTATTGTTAATTGCTTTATACCAGTTTATCTCATGCAATTTCAGTCTTTCTTTATCAAGCTAATTTATGCAATTTCATGATTTCTGCAATTAGATTTATTTCTATACAATTTCCTGTTTTCATATTAGGTTAAGTTCAGTGACACTCTGCCCCTACATATAATTTGTTTGTACCTCACAAGTTTACGCTCTCTCCGGGTTTACAATTAAATCGTTGGATATCTGTTATAAAATTGTTTAATATTTTCCCCAACATTTTGGTGCCGTTGTCGGGGAGGTGCTAAAAGGGATCAAAGTCTAGATAGATAGATATATTACTCTTACATTACACAACAAGGGGGAGGGGAAAATGGTAAGACACAAGGACAACTTCACTACGGAATTTCTGGGATTTCTATGGTGTAACAGCCAGATGCATCCACTATAGTGGGGCTCCCTAAAGTCTTGCTGTTCCTTTGATTGTTTTATACAAAGTATTTATTTTCCTGCAAGTTCTTTCATTTTCTACAAATGCAAGTTTGTTTTTATGCAAGTTTCCTTTTACAGTTTTGTAGTGTAAAATTTTGGAATGCTTTCATTTTTGGGTGCCTTTATTTCATACTAACTTGTTTTAATTTTGTATATGTTCATTTTTGTGCACTTTTAATTTATGTTTTTGCACTTGTTTTTATTAACTCATTTCATATTATCTTTTTCATTTGTCATGTACTTGTTTTTCATTTCTTTTCTTTTTTTAGCATTTGATTTGATTTCAGTAAAATGATGAGCATAACCCTAGAGCGGCTCACTCAGATCCTAGAGAAAGTCGGGATCTCCTCTTCTTAAGAAGAGGAGATCTTAACGGCAATCAAGGATGAAACCCCTCTTCCTGAAGAAAACAAGGAAGAATTGACAGTTGAAGAATCATGTATATCAGATGAAAAACACCTGTTCGAATTGGAGATTGAAGAGGATGAAGAAGGTATCTCGGGTGACCATCATGTAAACGGAAGCTACATCAAGAAATGGTTCCAAGTAAGTATTAGGTTAGATTAATTTTGTTTATGTTTTTACTTTGATTTAAATTTACAATCCTTAGTTTCGCATACTTTTGAATCCATTAGATTTCATTTTGTAAAATCTTATGTAAACATTCTTTTACTTCTTTTACATGTATGGTTCCACTGGAAATTTCACTACACGTAAATGATTGTGAAAATTCATTAAAGTAAAGTAGGTAGCTCTCAGTATTTATTTCTAATTCAAAATTACTATGTAGGACATTTTAATTTGATTTAATATTTTGGTTTACTAAAATCTTCACTTTTATCTTAATTACTATTCTGTTTTTTTATTTTTATATTAGGAATTAACAATTAAATTTAAATCTAAAATTTTGTTCGTTTTTAATTTTAATTTCTTTTTTATTTTAAGAATAAAAAATGAAATAAGAATTAGTTTCTTTTAATGAACAATTAGAAAATAAAATAAATGAATTAATAAACAAACAAATCAATATATACTAGTTTTTTTATTTTCTTTTTTACTTTTTATTTTTAGTTTTGAAAATTTAAAATATATATATATATATATATATATATAATTTAAAATTATATATACAATATTTCTTTTCTAGTTTTAATTTTAATAAATTAACAATATATATATGATGTTAGTTTTAGTTTTATCTAAACCTATAAACAATAAACATTTTAAAATCAAATTATTGAACATTTTAAAACTATAATTTATATAAAATATATAATAAAAAAAACTTTTTAATAAAAAATAAAATAATAAGTAATCTATATATATATATATATATTAAAACAATACATGTCGTAAACATTAATATTGACATCATGTATTAAAAACTTAAAAAATAAAATTAAAACCTAAATCTCTAAAACCTGCAAAAAGAAAATACAGTTGTAAATCTTTTACAGTTCAATCCTCCAAACGTGTTAGCCTTTCAATCCTCCATATGAAACCTACAAACAACCTTACGTGCAGCTTGCAAACATAAAAATACATTAAAAAAAAACAAGACTCTACGTGTACAAAACCTGCAAAGAGACTGCCTTCGTCACCTACTATTCCTAAGATGCTTCCCTCACAAAATTGCATCGCTTTAGTAGTTAGAAAGAATCTCCTTGTGAGATCTCCATGGACAGGTCGAAAGTATCTGTGCAGATCTCCATGCGCAGGTCAAAAGTATTTTTCTACACAGGTCAAAAGTATTTGTGCATATTGTGAGAAAACCTGCGCGAGATTGATAAATGAAACCTCTAGCTACAGTGAAGTATAGATGCAATAAGTTCTTAATAGAAACCAATAAGATAGTCAAACAAATATTGATGCATAAAACGGTCCTGCGCGTAACTTCTCACCGTGATTTTCTCCTAAAGATCATTTACATTCCATCTTATTAATTATTAGCAGGTAGCTATATCTTCAGTTGAATTCATTAACTCATGCAATCAAATGAATGAATTGAAGAAATGAAAATTTCCTGCCAGTTGTTACGGGATTCCTTCTTTTCGGTTGCATTGCCCACAGTATGAGATCTAGAGGATGTATCTTCGTTTTCCAAAGAGGCATTCATCCATCAATTCATCTAGATGACGCTCATACAAGTTTCTATCATCAAAGCTGTTTAATATCCAATAGTTTTTGAGTTGGAAAAGTGGCGTCGTATAATATTTCTGGCAGCCAAATCTCGTGAGATGATCAAGATTGTAGATCTAGAAATGTGGTTACATTTGAGCTGTAAATGAAAGCATCCTTGTGGGATTTCGGGTCTTGTTGTAGGTATGGCTATTGGTGTTGACGGTGATGCCGGTGTTAGTGCGAATGCACAGTAAGTTGGTGTAGCTGCTTATCATTGGCCCACACCATTCCAGCATGGGAAATCCATACGCACAAAGAACCAAAAACTTGATCAGATGCTTGAGACCTAGCAGCTCTTCTAATTTAGAGCACTCCCTTACATCTATCTGATGAAGCTCTGTCAGCGACGCCAACCCCTAAATGCTTTTCGGCTCCTCCAACTCTTTGCACTTGACAATGACAACAATCTTAAGCTTTGTGATGCTGCAAAGCCCTTTTATCTTCCTCAACATGCCATTTCATGCCTCACATCTCTTAATATTTCATGCATAAATTACTAAACTACCATTGAGGTAATTGTGGCCATTGAAAAAAGCTGTTGTTAATGATTTTATCAAGTTACTATATCGTATTTACTCCATATGTCCTTTTAAACCTACACCATGAAACACAATAAAAAAAATTAAAATTGGATTGAAATCAAAATAAAATTATAAATGAAGAAACTAATTTCAATAACCAATCCCTGATTAATTACATATGTTATCAGGAATATATCACCTTCTGTAGATAGAAGTTGTTCCTCTCGTCTGAATGGTTCAGATCCAGAACAAATGAGTGAATAAATTGGTTGAAGACTTTCCCTAAACATTATAGATGCTTGGAATGTAACTCTGATGAAGGACCTGTATACCTGTAAAACATATCAAACATACAAAGACATCAAAGATACCAGGAAATCATCTACACATCCATATTAGTGACTAAGGAATCCAATAACATATATGTGAGATTAACGCAACAAACATGTGGGAAGGAAATCAACTTTGTATTAGAAAATAAATGAAATATCTTACAACCATGTGCCTTAGTGTCGATGCACTCCTTCACAAGACTAGCACCTTGTCCTCGATAGCTCCAACTTGCTCCACAATTTCTCTCTGATGGATTAGGCCAGGGTATCAATTCAACAAAATAACTCTACTTTTCATCTCTCTCCCTCAACCATGGAGTATGAGCTTGTATTTATAAGGCTCAAATGGATAGGAATGGTTGAGATATTGGTAGGTGAGGTGGCCATGAGATCCTACAAAGAGGGATCTCAAGCTTAACCAACCCAAGTGAGTAGGGATAAGGTTAGACATGAGGCTCTTGTTCTAGAAGCCTAGAGAAACCTCCTTTTTACACTTTTTACCAAGGGCACCGATTATACCCCTTTATTACAAAGCGATGATGGGTAAGAATCGCGCCAACAACAAAGGTTAAAGGTGGTGGCACCGCTTGGTTCTCACACAACTAGTGCGGTGTTGAACAAGGTACCACTTATCTGCTTGAGGGTAAGAGCGGTGCTACAATTTTGTATGTTGAAACCAACACCTAGACCAGGATTCTCTTCAAGTTTGGGATTTGAGGGAAATTTTTTGTGTTAGGGATCCGATCACATGCTAGTGTTGATAGATCAAGTTATCACTTCAAGGTAAGAGCTAGCTTGATCGGAGAGTATCATCGAACAGAAATTTGCAATACATCGATACTTTGACTCATGAATAAATGTAACATCATCATGGCTGTAGACCAATACAAGACAGAATGATGAGAGGAATAAACAACCATGGCTACTAGAATATAGCGTAGATCCATGTGATAGAGGACTCAAACTTGGACATAGCTACCAAATATACAATGTAGATCTATGTCATACAGATGTAAGTTTTAGCATAGCCATGACCATACAAATGTGGATCCATGCTGGTACTTCATACAATGTACTCCATCGCAACCTGGGGAGCAAACTATGAGTGCTTAACAAATACCCAGGGTCTTCGCCTCATCTTCCACAAAGTATGATTCTATCCATGTGATTACAATGTTCTGAAGTCGAACATGGTAGAAACCACTTGATTACCGGTCAATTATGTGAACTATTAACATGTGTGAGGGAAATCACCATTGATGTCAATGATTCCCAAGGTACCCTAGTACAATCTACTGAGTGTGAATAGATGTTTTGGTGTCGAACACCCAGTAGAGTCTTCCAATCAAAGGCCAATGATGTGAACCTTTGTCAATAGAAAGAGAATATGTCATTAAGGCATACAGATCTCAAGGTACTAAACTTGTTTCTAAGACTACTTCCCGGATGATGAGTTGTCGTCAACAGGAATAGTCTTGTCGAAGGAGGGCCATGATGAATCCCACATCGATGACACGAAACTTGGAACAAAGTTCTGTAATATCATAGATAATGTAGCCATAAGACTGACTCAAAGTACTGATGCAAAGGATTTTTTAATTGCAGAGGTAAACTTCTTTCTTCCTTTGAATATCAGACGACACGAAAAAAGAATTGGTAGCATGACTAGACCAGACAGACACACAATGCGATAGTGGACAGCGCAATATTTTGAAAGACTCAAAGGAGCGACATGACTCATGAAATTGGATCGACTTGTAAGTCAGCTGAATACCCAATTGACTGAATGATATGCAGACAAGTGCCATGTTCAAAGGTGACAAACAACTACCATTGGATTTGCAAAATGATTCCCTTCCCTTAATTCACCCATCATGATTAATGAGTTCCTCTTTTCATTTTTATGAGTTCAAAGAGGGTAACAAACACTCGTTTTAGCTCGTCCGAAGTCAAGTCCATTCCCATATATTCCATGAACTTGAGAAAGGAGGGGTTCGATTCCAAAAAAGAGACTCTCAGTGTTTAGTTTAACGAGTCCAATGAAAGCAAACTCAGCATTGTTCATATTTAGAGAGTATGAACGAAGAAAAAAGAAAACTCCAAAGAGTCCTTTTTCGTAAAATAGTCTATCCGAACCGAAAAAGAAATAACCTACCGTCGGAGAGACAAGTACTCAATAATCTTTTCATATTTAGGGAGTCCTAAAAGAGCTTAAAAGAGACTCCATTAGGTCTCTTTGTAACGATGAACAGTTTTACGAGCCTAAAAAGAATCAGAAAAAAGACATAGAACTTTGATGCTGAGTTCTGAGAGTGTGACCAAAGTATTGAAACAAACGCTCGAGGAATTTTTCCATTTTAAAGAAGTACGAAAAAGTCAAAAAAAAATTTCCCATAGATTTTTACTGTTTTCATTTCCACCCTTGCAAAACTCAATAGAAACATTAATCTCTCAAAAAATGACTTTTAATGAGTCATATGGATAGATTTTATAATGAAAATGATTTTAAAATGTTAAGATGACATTAGAAAACCCTAAAAATAGCTATAAAAGTCATTTCAAATAGTAAAAATCAAAACATTTTACTATTTACGATTTGTCAAGAGTATTTCGGAGCAACTTTGGCCAGTTCTTTAGCTGTTGATTCTAGGAGATTCGACCGTCCGATTTGAGTGCTGTCAAAGCCAGGTAAAAGAAAAAACCCTAATATTTCACTTTTAAGCATTTATTTTTGATTTTAGGAGGATTTTTAGCCATTTTAGGCAGGCCCTAAACTTAAAATGAGGGCATCGCTCCTGCCCCTTACGAGATAGGCTGTGCACCGTGAGAATGACGCTCATTACACTACGCTCAGGTGGTGCCACCACTCTGTGCAAACAGAGCTTAGGAGGTGCCGACCGTGAGTTGGGAAAAATGTATGGATAGGCAAAAACACAAGCTTTTAATTGATTTTGATGATTGGATATGTTTTTAACTAGTTCATTAATGGTTTTTGGCAGTTTTTCAGTAGTCGAAAATGGTGATATGGAAGGAACAATAGCATGATGATGATGATGCCCTTACTAAAAAAAATGTGGGATGTATAGCCGCATTGAGGAACTGCGGCCTCCGCAAGTTCTTTTGCACACCTAGTATGGTGTCTCATGAGAGATTGCTGGAGTATATACTCCATATGTGGAACCTAGAACAATAATAATTCGAGGTGGGGGCACATGTGTTGACCATTGAGGTAGAATACATCTACTTCTTAACTGGATTGTCGAGATGGGGCACCCTAATTTCATTGACTAGTTCCCATGGAGGGGACGTGACTACTCAGGAGCTGATTGACCGCTACTACCTTCCCGGTACTAGAACTTTAGGGAAGAATATTCCCATCAAGGCAGTAGTGGATGTTCCTCTCCACATTCTTCTTTTCACCATGCATAGGTTGGCTGGGAGCTAAGGGCCTCATCAGGCTTCTGGGGCACATATGCTATATGCGATAGAGGCTATGGCACCTACAGTTTTCAACTGGGTGGAGGCATTGCTACCGGTCTTTAAAGACCAGCTGACCAAGTGTCGATAGGGAGAACTAAAATAGTTTGGCTATAGTTCTATCTTAGCCTGTTTCTTTTTTGAGCAGGTCCCTCATCTGAGGCCCCAAGTGGTTTTTACTGAGCTGAAGGCGAGAGACCCTCGTATGCTGAGGTGGGTCAGGATCATGGCCCGTATAGGAGCAAGCAGAGGGAAGGTGAAGTTCGGGACTCCATTCTTCCAATGGATTAGTGACCAGATCCTCATGGTTGAGGATTATGCTTATGCAGACACTGACTTCAGGGGTGACCTTGACCTACCACTTCCACCTAGCAGGCAATGGGGAGACATGGGTAAAAAACAAAACCCTAAGATAGCTATTTGTGCTTTTTGTCTTTTAATGTTTTTTATTTTTTATGCATAGTAACGAGACTTGAAATTTTCATGTAGATGTTGGAGTTGTACGACCTAGGGGATCATCCCCACTAGACAGACGAGCGAGAGCTTGATTTTTTTAACGAGGTGATGACCCTATGGGAGAGCTGGAGGAGAACTTGGAGAGGTTGACATTGGACATACTCGATGCGTCCATTGATGATTTCTCGATGCGCTATTAGAGGCAGACATCAGGAGTGCCAGGCCACTTCAGTCGTCCGCTACGTAGAGTAGTGCAGGTTGTTATGTTCTACCATGAGAATCACTAGTTCTTACATGATGTACTACTGAAAGCTGCCATAGTTTCAAAATTTTTGTATGATTTTGTGCTACCTGAAATCCAGAGTGCTTCAAATGAGGTCTCGTGACCTATTTTTGTAAAAACACTTATATATATATATATATATATATACAAAATTTTGCCTCCGATGTTTATATGCTTCAAATGGAAATAGTATTTACATGAGTTTTATATGTTTTTACTATTTATCTACAATGTTATGAACCATGTTTAACTTTCATGCTATGAATGAGCAATATTCCAGTCTAGGATATAATTTTCCAATGAATCAGCAATGGCATTATCTGCTCTAGGGATATGCCTATAAGTAATGACTTCAAATGACCTTTCCAGTAAATGTACCCTCCAATAGAGATGGAGTAGTATAGGTTTTCTGATGGTGTAAACCTGGTTTAAATGACAAACCACCAATTGTGAGTCCATGAACACTACCAAGTCACGAATGTTCCGAGATACAGCCTCAGTCAAAATACCTATGACTACTTCATACTCAATGATATTGTTGGTAGTAGGACCAATACAAACTACTCCTGAACTCACTAGATCGTGTGCAGGGGAATACAGAACCCAAGCAGTTGAAGCAAGGTTCATGGTATGGTGGCAAGCACCATCGGTGAAGCCATAAAAATTCATCTGATCTACATAACCAAAACATGGTATAAACAGCTAGACATTAAACTCAAAACCATATTGAAAGTAACAAAACACACTAAAAATTCAAATAATGTACATATATACAAGGTACCATACATGAATGATCTAGGAATAGTACCTCTTTAGGTACAACCCATTGCGAGGTTGCCCGAAGGGAACTCCATCATAATCCACGAGCTCGTAGGCCCCTTTTTCTAAAACCTTGGAAACGATAAAAGGACCATACCACATTGATTCAAACTTCCCTTTTCCTACTTTGTCATGTATCTAATCATAAGTCAGGACTAGGTCACCTTCACTAAACACACGAGGTTCAACAAATTTATCGTATTACACCTTGATGCATTTCTTATGTGCCTCATTAACCAAGAAAGCATCTCATCTATTTTTATCAAGGTTGGTCAAATATAAAAACCTTTCTTCCTCGGTAGAAGTATTAGGGAGATGTTCAACAATAAGTTTCAAAGATGGAATCTTACATTGAATAGGTAGGACATCTTCTAGTACGTATACTAATTGAAAGGGTGTAAAACCAGTTATTGTTTTCACTGAAGTTCTATAAGCCCAAAGAGAAGAGAAGAGAATTTGGTGCCAGTTGGATTTGTGATCTCCAACCATCCGATGTAGCATAGTTTTTAAAACTTTGTTAATGGCCTCAAATTGACCATTAATTTGCGGATAATAGGGGGTTGAGTTTCATGGTGAAAACCCAACTTATCACTTAACTCTACCATCATTTGATTCTGGAAATGTGATCCATGATCAGTGACAATAGACTGAGGAAATCCAAACCTAGCTATTACATGGTTAAAAAGGAAGAGGGCGGAAGTCTTACCATCCTTTGCATATGTAGGCATAGCCTCAGCCCACTTAGTGAAATAATCCATGGCTACTATGATGTAACCATGCCCCCCGGCTGAGGTAGGCTTACAATGCATGAAATATATCCCCCATTTGGTGAAAAGGCCAACGGCAATGACGGGGTGTAACGGAGCAGGGTGGGTGCGCTTTTTTGGGTAAAAGTGTTGACAGGGTGGGCATTTATTAATAGCCTCATGACAATCTTTAAAAATAGAAGGATAGAAATAGCAGTGCATAGGATTTTCTGAGCTGTAACCATCCCAGAAAGATGACTGCCACATGTCCCAGAATGGTAGTCATTAAGAACTTGTTCAGCCTCATCATGGGTGAGGAATTGTTGGAGAATGGTATCTATACTGCGTCTATACAATGTATCATTGAGGATAAGATAGTACTTTGCGTGGTGACAAATGCGACGACGATCCTCACGAGATATAGTAGGCTAAAAACATTGTGTCTGGAGATAAATGATTAAATCTCCATACCACAGGTTAGTTGTGCTTATTAGGAACAGGAATTCATCCGGGAATGAATCAGTGGGCTCAGAATTCGTTAGAGCACAAGGAATGTCACACATCAGCTCTACAAAAACTAATGACTTCTTTGAAGTAGCTTTGGAAAATTCAAGGTAAAACTCCTGTAGGATAACAATCCATCAGGAGTATTTTCCCCCTAGCACATGATGAGTCAGGATGTAGTACATAGGGTTTTGGTCTACGAGTATAGTAGTGGTGCGAAGCAGGATGTAGTGAAATTTTTTTTGGACAGCAATGACGGTAGCCAATGCTAGCTTCTCCACACATGAGCATCAAGTTTCAGAATTAAGAAGATTCTTACTGGTGTAATAAATCACATGTTCTAGGCCATTCTAGTCCTCTTGAGCTAAAACCATTCCGATAGTAGTAGTAGAGGCCACAACATACAAGAGAAAATCCTTCGAGTAATCCGGGGGGTGTATGATGGGTGAATGAGTCAAAGCATGTTTAATATTATCGAAGGCTCACTGGGCCTGGTCATCCCAAAATAATGGAGTGTCCTTCTCAAGGAGATGCATATAACCAAGCGTTTTCTTAGCAAAGTTACAGACAAAATGACAAAGAAAGTTTTCCTTCCCTTGCAAACTTTGGAGTTCAAGCAGGTTGGTCGGAGCAGGTAAAGCAAGTATTGCATAAATCTTTAAGGGATCAATCCAAATACCATCCTTGGAGACTACGAATCCTAAGAGATGTCTCGTACCAACGCAAAAACACATTTTTGTGGGTTCATCTGTATCTTGTAATGACAACATCTCAGGAAAATGTCTTTGAGATGTCAAGGATGGTCTTCCCGTAGCTGTGAATGTGCAGGGAGATTGTTGAGGTAAGGCTCCACAATGTTCTTTATGTCGTGAAACGCATAGGACATGGCATGCTAGAATGTGGCCCTAGCGTTCTTAAGGACAAAAGGTAACTTCTTGTAGGCAAAGGTTCTCCATGCACATATAAATTTCGTCTTATGTTGATCGACAAGCAATATCTCAATCTAACTGTAGCCGAAAAATCCACCCATAAACAAGAAGATGACATTCCCAGCATAGTTATAAATAATCTGATCGATGTGTGGAGTCAAAAAGTTTTCGTTGGGACAAGCTTTATTCAAATCTCGGAAATCGATGCAGACTCGAATAGTACCCTTATTTTTGTTCATAGGAACAATATTCGATACCCATTCCATTAGCGGTACAAGATAGATAAATCCTTCCTTCAGAAGTTTTTCAACATCGGCTTTGATAGCCGCAGCCTTTCATGGATGGACTTGTCTCAATTTCTGCCTAATTGGTCTAGCTATAGGATAGGTTTTTATTTTGTGGACTACAATGGATGAATATATCCCAGGCATTTCTTCGTAAGACCAGGAAAAAATGTCTTGAAATTCTTTAAAAAGTGCTTTATACTCTTCAGTTTCATCTATTGAATAGTTTTTCCCTATGTGAACATGTTCAATAGTTCCAGACTTGATTGATATCTCAATTGGAACCGTTTTGGTAATGTTTCATAAATTTCCTTTAGACTTAGAATTTTGCAACAAGATAGGTGTTGGTGGATTGTTGATAATATCAGTACCCAAGAGAGATACAAAATCATTATCTGCCAAACTGGTATTGGGGAGGAACAATGATCTATGATGGTGATCCTCCCATATAGATGTACTTGTATTCATAATCTCTATACTAAGAATCGTCTGATGGAAAAATATGGGATAGATAATCCAAAGTAGGAAGTGAAGGTTCTAATTACCAGTAGGGAAGGTGGTAAGGATCCGAAGCCACCAGATGAAGATCATCCATAGGAACATCGAAAACAGATTGGATGGCATCATAAACTGCTTCATGTGGGCTGAGGGAGGATGTCTCAACAACTTTTTTACCCTTAGGATCATAATTAAATAAAGAGATCATATTGACTATTGTCATTTCTGTGCTAGAAGGGGTTGATGGGAACACACCCATGAGGGAGGATTCTTTCAACATCCCTACCCCAATCGACTGGTAAGGAGGAGGGGAATGACCTAGAAAAGGGATATTATTCATTGTAGGAGTGGTAACATACGGTGTACAGATATCAAGTTGATCAATTGTTACAATTCTTCCCAAATGCGGAAACTGGAGGGTTCTAAATACCATCGAAGTGACAACAGTCATAGCGTAAAACCAGTTTCTCCCTAAGAGAAGATTGTAGTCTAACAGGACATCCACTACTTCCACCTAAATGGAAACAATTTTTCCCCCTCCTTCAACTGAAAGGGTTGGCATGAGACTGTAGGGCTAGAAAACTCTTCCATCAAAATCTTTCAGTGTTGTCGGTGATTTTACAAGCTCGGGAGAGCCAATGTATTTCCAATAGGACAAAGACAAAACAGAGGTTGAAGCACCTTCGTCTAGAACAATCCTAAAGATGTTTTTTCCAACTACTCTAGTTATGACTTGAAAGGCCAGTTGGTTGGGTAATCTAGTTTTACGGTTCTCTGGATTGAAATAAATCAGATTCGTGTCACTCGGGTATGTGGCTCCCAAAGCGGTTAATAAGTTTTTGTGTTGCGTGGGATAGCTTTGGAGCACTTCTAAGGTAGACATTGCACATGGTTCCTGAGCTAGGTCTTCTATGACATTATAAAACTGTGTAGCTCAAGCATTAGGGTTAAAAACATCCTTCCTAAGAGTACTCTTGGGCGGATGCAAAATCATGTCGATATTAGGCTTCTCGATCGTTAGGAGACCATTAGACGAGGATGTGGGAGAACCAGTAGAAGGAGCTTTATCAGGAGAAGGTTTCTAAATTTTCTTCTCCTCCAGTTTGTCATATGACTAACTTCGAGTTGTTAGATTAATAGTTTCTGATGACATCATTCAAATTTCCTCTATGGAACTAGAATTTCCCTGGTTAGACATGTGGTCTACCAGTTGTTGCTAAGAAGGAAAAGGATCAGTGAGAACTGCGAGTGTGGGGTTACTCTTTAAAAATTTATTAATTTCATCACATCGAGGACACTCTTTCGTGAAATGATTTCCACCACACAATAAGCAGGGATACTTAGCTTTCCTTTTTCCCTTATTTCCATTCTCTGGGGCCATAGGTTTGGGATTTTCCTGTTGGTTTTCGGGTTTCTTTTTTTTACCTTTTCCTTTTTTCTTATTACCAGATGACTGCGTACTTTGAATAGCATTCACCTCTGTGGAAACCGTAGGATTGGAAGAAGTAGGAGTGGAAGGATTGGGTTGTTTGACAACTTTAACTACTGACGGAGGCTAGATTGAATCGATAACCCCATCAATGGGAGTTTCTGCAGGTGGCTTAGTCGGGTTAGTGCTGGGTCGAGGAGCTTGAGGAGTAAGGTCGTACAAAGTCCCCAACGGGGAATAGGCCAAGTCTAGATACTGTGCATGACTAATGGCTTGCTATTCAGTAAAAACAACCCCCATAGCCACATCTAAGGAAATGGGTGGAAACAACGATTTCGTAAACCAATTAGCCAAGAGTTGGTCCAGGATAGGAGCTTTAATGAGCCTTCTCTGCCTTCTCTATTCATGAATATGACCTGAAATGTGTGTGGAGGTGTTTTGACATAGAGAGGTTAAAAGGTCTGTACCCGTTTCGTATCAAATGGTAGCTGAAAGTGTGCGAGAAAAATAGTTGCCAAAGCACTAAAATCCACAAATGAGTGTCGTGGAAGTTCGATGTACCACTTCGCGGTCGTGCCAGTCAAAGTGCGCTAGAAGAGTCTTAATCGAATAGAATCATCCATCAAGGAATTGGATGAACACCATAGATGGAAAGTCTTAACGTGATTTCTAGGATTGTCTCCCTGTTTTCCATTGAATTTTGGGATATCCGATGGTAACTTGACTGGAATGGGGGGCCACGTGGGATTGTGTTGAATGGGGTCATTGATCAACTTGGACAAATCAGGAAATTCCAAATTTGCTAGGAAAGGTAACTGATGATTCGGTTCAACATACTAGTAATACTGATAAGGCATGTAACCACCAGTAGGACCGTAAGTGGATTGGTACACAGGCTGTTGAAAGGGCTGATGAGACGATGAACCTCCAGAAGATGGATCTCCAGGGTTAGGGTCACCAGGACCACTGGGACCACCAGGGGGAGGACCACTAGGACCACCAGGACCTCCAGGACCACCGGGAGGCGAACCACCAAGACCTCCAGGACCCATGGGGGGAGGACCTCCATAGGGTGGTCCTCTGGCATCTCCAACTGTATGAATAGGTATTCCTCCCAAAGCTGGCATGTAGGACCAGTTGGGTTACCCCCATGGAGTAAAAGTATTTCCAGGATATGGAATTCCAGTGTATGACATGCCTGCAGGGGTAGGTTGATAATTCACATTTCCTATAGGTACTTTATTTTCTGGGTAGCCATACCCCTAGGAAGCTTGACTAACAACAGGTTGTGCCCCTAATGGTTGACTTGAGCTCAATGGAGGATTAATTATACTTGTGGGAGGAACGTAAAATGTGGATGTGCCCACATTAGAGGCCTGGCTATTTTGGGTAACAACTCCATTAGAAGGTAACGTAGAATGTTCTGGGGGTTTCCCCCTAGAACTATAAGGTATTGACACAACCAGAGTTGAAAATTTCCCCCTAGGTCTTGAAGAACCAGGAGGACTAGAAACAGACCTAACATTTGCAACCGTGGGATTGAAAGTTTGACCTGGGTGGGGTGGAGTCTCAATAGGATCAATAGGTTTCATTGTGTCAACCAGTGAATGATATCCAGCTGGCCAAGGATCCGTATTATTGGAAGAAGAGCTGAAATAGGTTCTTTATGAGGGATAGGAGTTGCCAATATAGTATCTAGTCTTTGCATTCTCTCTTGAAAATACTGTGCACGTCGAATAGCCAATTGATTTTGTCTATATTATTCTTTGTTAAGTGAAGAATCTTCAGGAGAGGGCCTACGTACTCCAAATGAAGCAATGGCTTATCCCATAGAGTTTCCCCAAAACGGAGCATCTGGACCATAATCTGGATGAATAGGACTATCAACACAACCTTCCACAGGACCATGGAAAGAAGTGTCACCCACAGGAGGTTGATGGACCAAGGGAGTAACACAAGAAGTGAATTGGTCTCCACTTTCTACAACTAGGTTCTCTTCCACATGGGAAGTAGTTGTAGCTCCTTGGTCAGTGGCTTCCATTAGACCTTCTCCTGTAATGGGAGGAAAGTAGGGTGGTAAGCCCTGTGTTTTTCTGGACTGTCTCAAATGAAACTCAGCTAGATTGCACAGTCACTATTCTAACCTAGGGTTTCAAAGCTAAGAAAAAACATGCCAAAACTTTCTCCTACTCAAGCCATAGGACAACAAGCAAATTCAAATGATATGATGAGCTCAAATGGTCGGTCTCTCATGAGTATTGTTAAGTAGGTGAAACTCATGATATATCACAAGGGTACATGCGTAGTAATCTCCCTGAATGTTATTTTCAGTGTATTGCTCCACACAAGATGACCAAAGGGATTTTCTTAGATAGATAGGGTATCCTAGTGGGGTCTCCCGATATACTCAAGGTACGTGGGATCTCAAATCGGTAGTAATGCTGTCTAATGCACAACCGTTCACAAGGGGCCTTCCGATATACAATCGAGTACATGAAGTACCTTTCTATATACTTCAAGGGTACATGAAAGGCCATTCGATATACCGACGGTACGTGGAAGAACTGCGTGAGTCCCGGGATGTAGTGCATACAAGTAATGACAACTCCTACGTTTAACGATGCCCAAACACGTCTCTACCCTTGCACTCAAATTTCTATACAAATTTTAAGCCTATAACTACCTTTAATTTTAAAGTGGATGGTTTAGGTGAATGCATGAGGTTTTGATAGAAAAGTAAAACCATGCAGATATGAAATGCAAGTTCATTCACTTTACCATTCAGTATGCCTAATTACGGGAAGGAGAAAGAGTGTTTTTCTTTTCAATTTTGCTTTAAGACCAAAAAATTCCCAAACAACTATACTAGAAAATCCTTTTTTTCGAGCATACAATCAAACAACACTTTTCTTCAAATCATCTGTTTTGAAAGCACACATGTAGGGTAATATCTCTTTTCAAATGAAGAAGAAAGACAAACAACAATCAACTATGCATATGCAAGCTATACTTTCGATTTTTTCTGAAGCATGGAAAGATCTAACTTAAACTATTGATACTTTTTCATTTTGATGAAATAATGATGCAAAACAGGGATGATTTTAAGGAACCATACTTATTTAAAAGTATATAAATGTTGGCGAATATTACCAATTCTTAAAACGCCAACTATAAAATGATTGACGATATTTTTCAAAAAATATTTTAATTTCCAAGAATATTATATCATTTATATAATAATTTGGCGATTTTTAGAGTGAAAAAATTTTACCCCATCAAAATTGGGTGAAACAGGGCTTCAAAAAATGCAAAATGGCGAATGTTTTTTTAGGGGAAAAACATGGAAAAATAGCCCACTGGGCTAAAATTCGCCCCTAAAATTATCCCTGAAGAGACAAAAGAACAAAGGAGTCCTGAAAGCTTGTGAGGTGAATCAGAGATCCAATGGCTTGGGCTGAATGAAATAATGACCTAATCTCAACAAATTTTCTTTTTAGAGTAAAAAGAAGTCTTTTTCACACTTAACGAGAAATTGAAACAAGCAAATTGATCTAAGGGAGTCTTTCTTTTTAGTAATAGTCTATAACAAGTAGAGATCTAATATGGCCTATAGTTTCCAACTAACTCATTTCAAGAAAAAAAACAAACATACAAGCAGTAATGAATTATGAATCTAACCTAGATTTTTGATTTGAACAAACAAGCAATTTCCACATAAAAATTCCAGATTTCAATCCCTCAAGCAAGTTCAAACAAGTCTGGACAAAACCAATTAAGCACACAAAATCCAAAAAATCACAATTTTTTTGCAAAAACTTGAAAAAATCAAACTCTGGGCTAGGCCTACCTGGCACCGTGCAGAAGAAGTTGCTGATAGAGCGGTTTTGAGACAGAACCACTTCTTGCTCACTGGAATCAGGCGATGGCACTACCTATTTCTAACTGGACTCAGGCGGTGGCACCGCTTCTTTCCAAATGCACATGTGCAATTCTCTGTAACAACCCAGAACACCAAGAGAGCAAAAAATTAAGTTATAAATGCCAAAAAAATCATAAAAACTGATGAATCAACAACAATACAGAGCACAAAAAGTCAAGGTGGCTCAGATTTGAAGAGATATGAAGATTTCAAACAAAAACTTTAGCATATCAGATGTAAATCTGACTGCAAAGATGGGAGGCTGGATCTTGGATTCAGACAAGAGTAGTTCAGAAACCGAGGAAGAACAAGACAGATCTATTCCCAACGGAGTCGGCAAATTTGTTATCAGGAATATATCACCTTCTGCGGACAGAAACTGTTCCTCTGGTCTGAATGGTTCAGATCTAGAACACATGAGTGAATAACTCGGTTAAAGACTTTACCTGAATGTTATAGACACCTGGAATGTAACTCTAATGAAAGGCCTGTATACCTATAAAACATATCAAACATACAAAGACATCAAAGCTACCAGAAAATAATCTACACATCCATATTAGTGACTAAGGAATCCAATAACATATATGTGAGATTAATGCAACAAACATGTGGGAAGGAAATCAACTTTGCATTAGAAAATAAATGAAAGAGCTTACAACCATATGCCTTAGTGTCGATGCACTCCTTCACAAGACTAGCACCTTGTCTTCGATAGCTCCAACTTGCTCCACAATTTCTCTCTAATGGATTAGGCCAGGGTATCAATTCAACAACATAACTCTACTTTTCATCTCTCTCCCTCAACCATGGAGTATGAGCTTGTATTTATAAGGCTCAAATGGATAGGAATGGTTGAGATATTGGTGGGTGAGGTGGCCATGCGATCCTACAAAGAGGGATCTCAAGCTTAACCAACCCAAATGAGTAGGAATAAGGCTAGACACGAGGCTCTTGTTCTAGAAGCCTCGAGAAACCTCGTTTTTTCACTTTTTACCAAGGGCACCGCTTATACCCCTTTATGACAGAGTGGCGATGGGTAAGAACTGCGCCAACAACAAAGGTTAAAGGTGGTGGCACCGTCTAGTTTTCACACAACTAGTGCGGTGTTGAACAAGGTACCGCTTATCTGCTTGAGGGTAAGAGCGGTGCTGCAATTTTGTAAGTTGAAACCAACACCTAAAGCAAGATTCTCTTCAAGTTTGGGATTTGAGGGAAAATGTCTATGTTAGGGATCCTATCACATGCTGATGACAGATTTTAAGTGTAACAACATATCTCTTAATGTTGTTTCAAAGGTGATTTTCACTGTTCTTTGGTAACCCATAATCAAATGATCTATGTGGAAGATAATTGCAAGGAAAATATCTCAGAGTATCTACTTTTCCACTTGATTTGTTTTAACGTTATATGTGTAATATATTTGTTTACTAAACTGTCGTTGCAAAATAGCTCCTTTATAGTCTATAGTTCATTTATATTATATTTAGGATTTAGATGTAATGCCCAGCGAATATATTGACATGCAAAATATATATGCCCAACAAACATAAACGAATATATTTTGCATGATGATTGATTTTTTATTTTGTTTGCGAATATATGCCAAAGTATATATTCGTCCAAATATAATAAATAAAAATAAAAAAGTTTAATACTTTAACCAATATTTTTGGTTTGCCAAATATATGCCAAAGTTTAATACTTTGCATAAAAGAATATATACTTTAACCAATACACATGCTGATTGTTCTCTTTGTTATATGTTTGCATGAATGAACATTTGGTTTGCCAATATCAACTATCTTTGAATGTTGGTAAAGTAATAATAATTTGTTAATATTAATATATATATATATATATAAATAAAATCATATATATATATTTTGTTTTCATTGTTTTAAAATATGGCTTTTTATAAGTGAACAGAAAAAAAATAAAAAATCAAAATAAAATAATACAAATAAAATAAAAATAAAAAATACTTTATTTATTTTATTTTGGTTAAATAAAACTTAAATTAGTGAATATATAACAACTAATCAAAATTAAAAAAATCTATACCAAGGATCATATGAAGGGTCATATAAATACAAATTAATGATAGGTAAATAAATAAACTAATCTTAGAAAAACATAAAATAATTAATATGCATAGTGGGACCTGGTACATTTTCAGTTGGGGGGTATCCGCATGGTCATCATAGAAATATCTTGTTTGCACACTCCTCTCTATTCAGATTATTAAGATAGCCTGGTTTTGGAGGGGTCGACCACTGAAAGGGTCGACCCTCTCTCCTTATTTGCGCAATTATTACATAAAGATGCATATTCATATCTATATACATAAACTTATAAGATTAAAATAAACACATAAAATTTGTTTTTGTAAATAAATCAAATTTAGAAACAAAAACAACTTTAGAAATAATAAAATGGTTATGATACATTCCGAAAAGAAAAATAAAATAAAATAAAAAACTAAAAAGATATAAATAAATAAAAAGTATTAGGTAACAAATAAAATCATAAAATTAAAACTATCAATGAATTTCAAAATTTCAAAATTTTATGATTATTGCACTAACTTGTTTTTGCAAGTCACTCGGAAACAGGTTTCGACAAGGAGGGTTGCCACTTTCAGGTATAAGAGCATTTCATTTATTTTCTTTGACTTGGTTTGTTAAGTACATAATTTCATGTATTTTCAATGCTCTAACAAGTTGGTTGCAGGAAAATGCTAACCTTTTGTAGATTTAAAGATGAACGAATGGCATGTAGAAATAATTTTTAGAATTGCAGAAAGTTTTCAGAAAAAATGTTTCATTGAAAGGTTGAAGGAGTTGAGTTTCCCTTGTGTATGTCATGACATTTGTTGCCACAAAAAAGCCTTTCAATTACGCCATGTCATGATTACTTACCCCTTTTCCTTCCAAGCCTATCCATTATCCATGTCAGAGTCTAGTTTTCACTGCCTTATACATCATGAATTCCCGCATGTATACCTTTCTAAGTCGCACACATTTTCCTTATTTTTGGTTTAACTTTTTCCTTATAAATAAAACCATTCAACTTCTTTTCCATGACTACATTGCTTTGTTATCCCTGCCATCAAAATTGTTTGTCCGTGAGATCTTTCATCTATAGTCCTACTACTCATTATGTACAACTCGTGTTGACTGATGTGGGATTCCTTAAGGCCCACCTTTCAACAAGTCTTGCCCCATCGATCTCAGCACCTTATCTAGGATAGAGACTAGAGTTTATTTTTAGTACCTTGAGGCTTGCATGCCTTAATGGCAAGTTCTCTCATTGACAATCATGGGAATGCATCAATGTCCCTTGATCATTACATCTTGCAAGTGGCTCGACATCAGCTCATTTATTCGCACTTTGCATGATGTACTTAGGTACCTTGGCACTCATTGACATCAATGGTGAGATTACCTCGCATTGGTTAACAACATTCATCAATGGTTGGTAATCCAATGAATTCTTTCCATGTTTGACATAGACACATTTATTCGCATGGTAAGAATTGTACCATCAGGTTTTGTAGAAGGTGGAGACTATATACTTTGCATGACTCCATCAGTAGTTTTACAACAACATACTTCAGCCATATGAGAGTACCACAGTTCTACTTTCATCTCTCATCTTCTACTTCATCCAACCAAGCAGCAGTTCAGATCCTTCACTTCACATTTTATTATTCAGTAGCAGCAGCCACATTCCTATTGTGTAGTTCATCAACTTTCTCGGTAAGTGGAGGTATGTTGTTTTCCAATATTTAACCATGTAATTCCTTGAATGCTAGAAAATGAATATATTTGGAAAATTCCCTCACTACATTTCCTTTTTTATTTTCATAAACCTAATACATCTTAAGTTGGGGGCAGGGGGGGAGAGGCTATTCATTACCATTTTACATATTCATCATCTCATTTACCCTTAGTCAACATGTCTTTCCCAAACTATGTTATATATATTGGCATGATTCATAATATGAAGAAAAGGATTTCTAATATACATTGATGGTTCATCATTTCTAATGCATAAATATTATGTATTGCAGCAAAAATACAAGTAAAACAAGTGAATGTTGTTGACACGAGAACCAACATTTGTTATATTTAAGGTTGTTAACACAAGTACCAACCATAAGAAAAATTGTTGCCATGCATGCATTTCAGATTATGGAATGATTTACTGTTACATACCATCATCATGTAAAGCCCAACTACAAAGCCAAAAGTTTTAAAGAGAAACAATGCATAGTTGCATGAGGACATGCAACGAGTCAAGTTAGGGGGGATGTTGAGCTGCAAAAAGACCACATTTTATTCACTTTTCACATACCATTTATCACCTTATTCCTATTTTATCCTTCCATAAAAACATTAATATTCACCACTTTCATAACAAATATGGGTTTATATTAACATTTTCCAAATCATTTATTTTTGAGTATTATTGAGTGAATTTATGGTTGATTATTGAGAAAAATAACATATTTTCATTATACTTTAAAGTTGGATGAATTTGGTGATGTTTATAGGTGTATTTGAAGACTTTAATAAGCTCAAAAGTTACCACCTAGCCTCAGATTCGAATTTCATCTTCTAGATGTGAGCTAACTTCAAGGAGAAGATCATGGAAGTGTGGAGAGAATATCTCATCCAATATTTGTTGAGAATCTAAAGGGATGAGTTGCAGATTTGTTGAGAATCTAAAGGGATAAGTTGAGAGAATAGTGGATCTGTAATTATGATCACTTATCTTGAATTCATGTATAAATAGGAGGGCTCTCTCCTCATTTTGGTTAGAGGCTTCTCTAGTGGTTTGGAAGTAGAGAATAGTTCAGAGTTAGTCATAGAATAGGTATTGAGTGTTATGTAATGGAGATGATGCTTCATGCACCTCCTTTGACTCTCTTATGTTAATATAGATTTCCAGCAATTTCTTTTTTATGAGTTGTTAGTATATAATTTCAGTTATTTCTTTCTTGTGCATTTTTAGTATTGATTTTATGTGAGCTCACAAGTTATTGTCAATTTATTTATACCAGTTTATCTCATGCAATTTTAGTCTTTCTTTATCAAGATAATTTATGCAATTTCATGATTTCTGCAATTAGATTTATTTTTTTACAATTTCCTATTTTCATATTAGGTTAAGTTTAGCGACACTCTGCCCCTGCATATACTTTGTTTGTACCTCACAAGTTTACACTCTTTCCAGGTTGACAATTATATCGTTGGATATCTGTTATAAAATTATTTAATATTTTCCCCAACACTTGTAGAAAAGGTTAATATTTTCATCACTCTAGGTGATATTCAAGCTCCTCATGTATGTGTTATCCAATGGGTTCCTTCTGAGCTCGTACAAGGCCTTTTGTAATTTTCATACATGAATCTTCCTGTCATGTGCCTCAACTCCCACTGGCTGCAAATGTCTCTTCGTAGTCTATGCCTTCTTTCTGTGAGAAGCCCCATCCTATGAATCTTGCCTTGTATCCCATGATGTTTCCATCTATTGCATGCTAAATCATGTAGATCCATATGGAAGACATTACAGACTTCCCTTCAGGTCTCGATACTGCATCCTAGACATCATTCTTCTTGAACTGGTATTCTCCTTCCATTTCTTCTTGGCTACTTCTTCATAGCTAGAAGGATCTGCATCAATCAAGTTGCTCAACAGTGTGACATAACTAGAGTGTTTCTAAGGCCTCTTTCTTTCTTTGAGAGTATCATCATATTATTCTTCATCTTGGATTCTTTCTTGAACTGTTGTCACTTTTTCTTCAGAACAAGTCTCATCATTCTTTTCTTGTAGGTGATCGTACGCGATATTTCCTACAATTATAATGCACCAGTTGTATGGTTAGAAACATTTCATAAGATATATTCATAATGGTAAATTCTTATGCATAAAGATATAATCATGCAACTATTTTAGCCAATACAACATTCATCCATATCTAATGTAAACTTTCTAGATTCCTTCCATCTCTACCAAGACATCATTGAGATTGTGCACTAATCCAATATGTCAGCAAAGAGGTTTGATTCTAGATAAGTAGCAATGGTGAGTTGTATAGCACCATGAGATATTTATCCATCACATGCATATTAGTAGTATACTATCGTTAATGCAAACATTCTATCATGCATAATACATCAACTAAATATAAACAAATGCATAACAAAAATAATATCATGAAATGGCAACTAAATACTTATCTTTATTCGTTTTGTGGGTAGACTCCTTCTTGATCCTTCAGCTTCATCATATTCTTCATTCATAACATCATCATTTCTTATCCAAATGCTAAGATGGATAAGAGGTTCTTCAAGAATAGAGTTCTTCATATTCCTCATTACTTGAGGGATCTTCTTTGAATCGTGAGCGCTTGATCTTCAGTTGCTCCCATATTCTCTTCTCTTATTATGAGTCAAGCTTCTTCTTGTGTGCACTCTTCCCAGAGTATTCTGAAGATAATCACTTTCTTCTGGCACACATTCCTCGAATGAATGAATCCCATGATCCTGGGAGGCCATTCAAGTTGGTTATCACAACTTCTGAATTATCCACTTCTTCTTCTACTGCTTCAAGTTGTTCTTTGATTTGAGAGACCCTTGTAAAGTATGGCTGTATGGTCTCTGCATTCTGGATCTTCACATTCTTCAGCTTGTTTCTCAAAGTCATCTTTCGATTTATGTTCTTCCCTTCAAATAGCTTGGTCAAGGAATCAAACATCTTTTTAGGTGTCTTTAGGGAAGACACATGTGGTATAAGGTGATCCTTGATAGAATCAACAATAATATTCTTGGCTTTGACCAAGTTCTTCTTGTGTAAGGATTTAGCCTTATCTCCCTCTGGAGATGGAACCTCTCCACTTATGTAGGTGTCCAATTCATTTTCTTCAAGAACCAATGAAAAATTATACTTCCATGCTTGGAAGTTTTCAGCTTCACCAAGCTTGTCATCAAGCTGGTGTGATAGGTCATTTCGAAATGAGAACCTCAAATGTAAAAAAATAAAAGATTAGATCTTACCGATTTGAGGTGTCCATCCTGGTTCCGGATTTGGTTGGTCTAGGGTTTGTCAGAGAAACCCTAATTTTCAAAACTTGGAATTTCAAACTTCTGATTGGATAGAAATATATATTTATTCAAGGAGAGATGTCCAATGTACTCCTTTTCTGAAAACAGTGGAGGGAAGCTCCCGAAATTGGAAGCCCTAGTTTTCCAATTTCCTCTACAGAAATTCCTGATATTGTTTATGTGGTATCTTCAAAATTACTGCTTATTTTTGTCTAAAATTTCATACTGAAGTAGCCTCATCTATCTTGTTACGAACACCATAGGTTTTAGCAGAATTTGTTTCACCAATTGGGAATTATGAAATGTTTCCCAAGGTGTCTTTTTTCAGGACTGTTAAACGTAGTGAACTTGTACAAACTGACACGTGTCACTGTTTCACCTTCGGGGTCTGAAAATTTTACCACAGAAAGTACAGTCCATTCCATATATGGAAAATGTTGAAAATTTTCATTTGGACCTTTGTATTCTGAGATATAGCAATTCTCCCTAGGTGTCCTGTTTAGGGATGGATCCTGGAAGAGGCTGGAACTCTGATTTGGAGGAATCATATCTCCCAGAATACAGCGAATCGAAGGATGAAATTTTTACACAAGGTACATCAGGATTGTATCTTCTATTTATGAAAATTTAGGCCCTTGAGACTTCTTCAATCCCAAGATATAGATAACCTACAAAAACTACCCTTTTTAGTATTTTAGGGTTTTTCAGGCCTAGGGTCAAATTAGGGTTTGAATTTCCTGGTGTTTTACCCAACCAAAAATATTGACCTTGGTCTCTAAAATTCGATTTTGATGAGGAGAGAAATCCTATGTCAGGATCACTAAAAAATTATTCTTGTGTAAAAAGCCCTAATTTCTCACAACAAAAACTAAAAATGCCTGGAATCAAATTCTGCTTCGATAGAAAGATGTGCCCTTTAATGGAGAGTTAGCCTAGCCTCCTTTTGCTGATGGATTGTGGAGAGAGACCCAAAAACTAAGAAGACCTAGCTTTCGCAGTTACACAATGTATTCTTCTTAGTTTAGCTCTGATACCATGCTAGATTTTTATCAATTTAGACAGTATTATCTTAGGATCTTATCTGAGAGAATAACATGCACAACAATCAAGCATAAGAGACAATAGACAAAAAGATTTTCCTTGAAGAAACCATAAAGGAGAAAACCTCACAACTTCCTCAGAGATAGAATAAGCACCAATGGCAACAGTAAAACCCAAATACAGTAAGATGATTTTTGATAGCTATTCTCTCTCTTATCCCAGCTCCTTCTATCTCACTCATGCGCTACAACTGAGTGTGAGTGTCTATGTGATAAATAGAAAGACTCACTCTCTATTATAATAATTTTCGACTTGACATTAACTCACCAGGGTCGACTTCTCTAGGAGATCCTAACAATCCTAGTGACCCACAACTGCGGGGACGTTAACCCTTGATCAATAAGGAGGGTTACCCTCTATGACTTTACATGACTTTTTTACATTACTGATTCTCCCAATAGGAACATCAGGGTATGAAATGACTCAATTACATTACTGATACTTCAAGATAGGAACATTGGGGTACAATACATAAGATATACAAGTGAATACATTCCTAATTTACAAATACATCAACATTCCTCTTATTCCCAAGCAAACAAATCATGAAATTCCTTGAATATTTTTGTATAAATACAAACCTCTTCAAGTGAACTATTTGCACCAATGTAAACATTCTCCATGCCATTGTCCATGACATCAGGACTCCTAGAGATGTTGATTGGGATAATTTAAGAAATATTTTCCATTGTGAAAATTTGATTGAAATTAAGATCTAGGATCTAAGGGAATCCTCACAAATCAAGATATTCACAAATTATGCAGAAAAACAGTGAAAAGAGTGAAATTAACACATAGAAATGGTGTCAATAACAAAGTTTATTATGATTTTCTAGAATGTAAATATGTATGTAACATGTTTATAATGCAATAGGATAAAATTTTTAGCCTTTGGAGGAAAATTGGATGCATACATGTGACTCGCTTAGATTGGACCTCAAAACCCCCCTAGGTGGACCAATGAGCTCCCAAACCACATCAAACGGTCATAAATTCCCATGTGAACATGGATGAAGCATTATAGGACATAAATTAGGGTAGGATATATGTGGTGGAGTGCATAGGTGAGTGGGAGCGGCTCTAGGCAGCAATAAATGGTCCAAAAGAGCCAAAAACACCAAATACCATGCATGTGCGCCTCTAGTCAACTAATTTCCTTTTTTTAAGGAAAGGGGAGTGCACCAAGGACTGAGACATCATAAATGAGGGAAATTGGGTGCATTAATGATTCCAAAACACATAAATACCTTTCTAGACCAACATAACCAAGGTTTGGACCACATGACATGAGTACAAGACAAATGAAAGTGTGTCCTGGGTGTATGTGACCATGGTAATAAGTGGTATGATGCTATAACACCCCCCCTTAAGCCCAACTTAGTGTAATTACATCACAAAATTGAGGCCTTGTTAACTAAGCCTTAAGTCACCTCTTACAAAAATGTATTTGTCCATATCACCAAGGTAATGAGGAAAACCTCATGGGAACAAAATATCCCCTCCAAAATGGACACGAAGAAAAATATGAAAGTTAATATCAGTCATCACCATGTGTCACCCACTCCAATAAGTGATCTCAGATAGGTGAATGTCTTCTCTGTGAATCTCTTGGTGAAAATGTCAATAGTTTGCTCTGTAGATGAGAAATACTGCAATGATATCACCTGATCATGGACAAATCTATCGATGTAGTGCATGTGTATCTCAACGTGCTTGGTCCTCTTTCTCTGTACTAGATCAGTGGAAATATGGATTTCACTTTTATTTTCACACCAAATTATAGTAGGTGAATCAAGTGCAAAACCAAGTTCTCTAAGAATGCCTTGCAACCACACACATTGTGTAGCTGCATTCACCGCTCCTCTGTACTCGGTATCAGCTTATTAAAGGGATATAGTGTGTTGTTTATTAATTGACCAGAATATGGGACCCTATGTAAGAATTAAGAAATAACCATAAGTGTAATTTCTATCAATGGAATCTCTATCCCAATCATAATCACTAAATCCAACTAGTTATAGTGGAGAACTAGCAGCATAGAGTACCCTAAAGTGTTTGGTTCCTTGCACATAATGCAAGATCCTTTTTGTATCCTTCCAATAGATATCATGATGATCCTTCATATAAATTGTAACACCACCTACAACATAATCCAAATCATCTTGAAAGTGTGTCATACACAACAAGATCCCAACTAGTTTCCTATACAACGAGTTGTCCACCAATGGAGATGAACCAAATTAACCTATTTTCACTCTTGAAAGGAATGGGAACTTGGATGAATTACATTAATCCATTTTGAAATTTAATAACAGGTCTACAACATAATTTTATTGTATGACCTTGATCCCTGCATTAGATTTCTCAATCTCTAAGCCAATAAATAGTTTCAATAATCTAAGGCCAACCATGGAAAATTCACTGTGCAATGAAGACTTAATTGAACATATATCAGAAATGCAACTTCTAGTTATTGAAATATCATAAAAATACAGTACTATGACCTGCAATAAATCACCAACATTCTGGAAATATACATTAGGATCATATTTCCATTTTTCAAAGCCAAGCGATAGCAGAAAATTGTCCATCTTGACATACGAAGCCCTGGGGGCTTGCTTGAGGCCATAGAGAGACTTATTCAACCAGAAAAAAAAAGTGAAGGATCATGAATGAAAACTTTAGGATTATACATATAAATATCCTCATGAATATAACCATGAATAAAATCACTCTTCACATCCATGTGGTGAACCTCCCATCACTTCTATGCAGCAATGGCCAAAACTATCCTGATAGAGTCCATGTTTGCAACCAATAGAAATGTCTCTATATAGTACACTCATTTTACTTGAGAGAATCATTTGGAAACCAAAATATATTTTTTCTTGATATCATAACCATCATCAGACACTTTGGTCCTATAGACCCACTTGCAGTGCACTAGTTTCCTCTTGGAGGGTAGGGGAACCAATTCCCCAGTCTGATTGTCTTGCAAAGATTTGAACTCTTCTTGCATGGTATTTTTCCATATTGGGTCAAGTGATGCTTCCTAATATGTATAAGGATAATATCTAACCATCATAAATCACCTCTATGAAATTTCAAATTCACAAGTAGAGAAGGCATTGAGAAATTGAGATCTAGTCTTCCCATAGTCTAGTGGATCTACCGCAAGATCACCAACTGCTTGTATGGTTTTCTCAGCCCAATTTGGCCTTATGGGTAAGTAATGATACATATGAATTTCTTAAATATCATATTCAATATCAGAATCAGAAAAATCAAAGGAATAATCGTCACTTACATCATCATGGAGTGGAGGATGTGAGCATTCCCCTTAGACTAGTTTGATCTCCTGCATGGGGTCTTCTTAGAAGTGTACACTCCTTTCAATGAATTTTTTATGACATGAGGGGTAAAATATATTGTATGAATTTTAATATTATGATTATAAAACCATAATGGACTCCTTTCTTTGATTTTGCAAGGCCTTTCTCTTCTCGGGAGGAATTCTATCCCAAGCCTTTGAGCCAAAAACCTTGAAATAAGAAACATTGGGCTTGTGACAACTCCAAGCCTCAAATGGAGTTTTTAATTCCAATTATTTGTGTGGATATATATTTTGAACATATGCAACACAATTTATGGCTTCATCCCATAAATTATGATTCAAATACTTAGCCTTCATCATGCATGTAGCCATCTCCTTGAGAGCTCTGCTCTTGCGCTCTGCAACACCATTTTGTTGATATGTGTAGGGCACAAAATGATGCATATGGATGCCAAATTATTCAAATATATGCTTAAATTTATTTTTGAAATAATCCTTACCATTTTCAGTCCTAATAAACTTTATTTTATTCCCGCTCATGTTCTCCACTAAAGCTTTGAACACTTTGAAAGTCCCAAAAACTTGATATTTTAGCTTGAGAAAATACACCCAACAGTACCTTGTGACATCATCTATGAATGTCAACCCATACCTTGAATTCCCATATGAGGGTGTCGAAAGAGTCCCTATCAGATATGAATGGATCAGATCAAGCACTTGGACAACCCTCCTTTCCTTTTCTTTGTCATATTTGCACTCAACATGTTTCCTCACTATGCACCCTTTGCAAGTGCCCTTGGAAAACTTGATGCTAGGAAGCCATTCCACCATGATTTTATTTCTTATTGATTGAAGGTACCTATAATTTAGGTGTCCAAACCTATCATGCCACAAATTTCTTGTCTCATTAGCACATGACAAGAGTGCATTCCCTTGGGACTATGGAAGGAAGTGAGATAATCTGTACATTCTTGAATCATGGTCAGCAAAACCCACTGCAACAACTTGTCCTGTAGAGATTTTTGAGATCTCCACATCATTTTGTGTAAATTTTTCTCTCTTTTCTATACATTTGTGTGTCATTTTGTATACAGAGAGCAGGTTCGCTTCAATATCATGTACAAACAACACATTGTTGAAGTACCCATCTTCTAGAACGATCTTGCAAAACCCTTTGGCTTGGATCTCTGAATCATCACCCATGAGGATGGATGGACCATTGTAAGGATGTAGGGACAAGAAGGAATCATGCATGGAAGCCATGTGATTTGAGGCACCTAAATATATGATGAAGGTAGAATAGCTAGAAGATCCAACAACCAAATGATGGCATATTTCCTTGTTCTCTGAGCTTGAACCTCCCTCTTTCTTCCTTGCACCTTCTAGCAGAGGGATGTTGTTCTTATCAAGGAGTTGAGCCATCATGTTAATGGTTTTATTCATGCATGTACTCTCTGGATTCCAACCTTTGTGACAATATGCCCATTTTTTCTTCTCTTGATTCTTCTTCTCTCTATCCTTTCTAGGATTCGAAACCCCATCGAAATATTTGGGCTTCTCTTGCTTCTTCTTCTCTTGCTGCTTCGAATATTTGGATTTATTCTTTCCTTTGGCTTGATTCGAAACACCTACAGCAAGGGATTGATCCTTGGTGTATTTGATGGTACCCATTTGCACCAACTTTTCTTGTTCTTGAGCCAGTGACTCCATGAAGTCTGCCAATGGAGGATTCCTCCAATTTCGAGTTGTTAGCTTTCCTGAGTGGAATGTGGAGACAAAATCTGAGTACTCAGGTCCTAGTTTCGAAAGAATGGATAGTATCAAATGCTCATTTTTCTTCTCAATTCCATACTATTTCAGTTGAAGCACCAACTATTTTAACTTTGTGAAGAAATCCTGGATCGTCTCAAAGTAAGGTGGGATCAATGAGATCAACTAATTTTTGAGTTGGTGTCCTCTCATCTCATCAATATTCCTAAATAGTGACTCAATATTGAGCCAGACTTTGTTGGTTATAGTAAGTTTTTCTACATGGAACAGAATATCCCTCTAAATATTGAGACAAAGTATCATGAATGCGTCATCTAGTCTATTGAAGTACTTTGATTTTTCTACAGTAGACTTGGGCTGGCTCTTAGTTCCCATAGTGACTCTGTAGAGGCCTTTTGATCTCATTTGGATCACCATTTAAACATTCTATTCCAAATTCCAAATATTTGAATGGGGTAAGAAATACATGACTCTGCTCCATTCTTTCTTGCGCATTGAGTGAAAAAGACACTAGAACTACCTGCAATGCAAACACTCAAATTATTTTGGAAAATACCCTAGATAACAACTCAAACACTCTAGATTTGATTTGAAGCTTCAAATATATTTGATACCATGTGAAAATATGATTCAAAACAATATCTAGGAGATAATGGAATCCTCACAACTCAATATATTCACAAATTTTGCAGAAAAATAGTGAAATGAGTGAAATTACCACATAGAAACGGTGTCAATAACAAAGTTTATTATGAATTTCCAACATGTAAATATGTATGGAACATGTTTATAATACAATAGGATAAAATATTTTTCCTTTGGATAAAAATGGATGATAACATGTGGCAGGCTTAGATTGGACCTCAAAACCCCCTTAGGTGGACCAATGAGCTCCAAAACCACCTTGAACGATAAAAAATTCCTGTGTGAACATGGATTAAGCATGCAAGGACATAAATTCAGTTAGGTTAGGTGTGGTGGAGTGCATGGGTGAGTGGGAGAGGCTCTAGGCAATAATAAATGGTCCAAAAGAGCCAAAAACACCCAAATACCATGCATGGGCACCTCTAGTCAACCAGTTTCCCTGTTTTAAGGAAAGGGGAGTGCACCAAGGACTGGGAAGTCATAAATGAGGATGAATGTGTCTCCATAATGGTAAAGTTAGGGTGTGTTGGTGCAATAATGAGTCAAAAACACACAAATACCTTGCTAGACCAACATAACCAAGGTTTGGACCATATGACATGAGTACAAGAAAAATGAAAGTGTGTCCTGGGTGTATGTGACCATGGTACTAGGTATTGATGCTCTAATAGCCATATTACATTCAACGTAAATTCATTTTTGAGCCAAAGGCTTCAATGGTTGATTACCATTTTTAGGAAAAGGAATATGAAACTCTCCATTATCAATGTTATCTAGAGGTGGAAGAAAATATGAATGATGATGCATATCTTCCTAGGGCCTTTCAGGTCTTTCTAATGATTCTAATATAGCCTCATTTGAAGGCATACCTATGTCTAGGAAAATGTTGAGATGTGGAGGAATCGATAGCCCAAACTAGCTAAGTAGTTGAATCCACCTCTTTAATAGGTGATGGATTATTTTATATATTATTTTGTCGAATTGACTGATAATATATATCTACTATAGAAAAAGGTAAGACAATATTAGAGTGTTGGGACTCTTCCACTGAATCCGATGGAGAAGGAAGTACTCAAGAATAATTGAGTTAAGATGTTTTGAAATAATCTACTCATGAAACCAAGTATTCAACCTCAACCAAAGATGGAGTGGAACCAATGAAGAAGGTAGGAGCTGGGATATTAAAAGTACCCATAAGGGATAGACATAAACCAACTCCCAAATTCTCCATTATTGGATGTGACTTATAAATTAAATGGATATTCGATCCTGGATGTGAATTTGGATTGTTTTGAGTGAAGGATAATTGATCATTGTCGACGATATTCCCTTCGTGAGGAAAAAACAACACTAAAAAAAATGAATATACATTGGAAGTCATTACATATGTCCAACTGCATCGTAACAAAATATTATAATTGATAGGAGCATCGACTACATCAACCTTCACAGAAAAGGTTTTTCCTCCCAACTAGACATGAAAGAATGGAATAATGTCTTGCAATCGAAAAGATCAACCATCAAAAGCAATAAGAAATGTGGTGATGGGGTGATTTCCATAGATACCAATTCTTTCTAACAAGATAGAGCCATCACATAATTCGATGCACCCTCATCCATAGGTTTGCTACCAATAGTCTTTGTGGAATGAACCACATTGATTTGGAAGGAAACATGATTTGGAAGACGAGGTTTGGCATTTGACACATCAAACTTAACAACCTGACCATTCTAAGGATCCACATTTCCTAAAGTACAAAACAAAGGATTTTGTGTGATAGGAAAATTTGGAGAACCTCATGAGTGTTACAAAAAAAGGATCAGAGAGCAATAAAAATTAACGAGATGCAAATATAAAACACATAAACACAAAACAAGTGAGATTCCAATATAACGTGGTTCACCCAATATGGGCTACACCCACATAAAAATTGTCAATCTTTTATATTATATTGACTGGGAAATTGAAGGGATAGGACCTACAACATATCCACTGCAACTTCCTATTCAATCTCTCATAGTCTCTCTCAGACTCCCTAGTATTTTCATTACAATACATAACTGTAATACAATGCATTCCTTTTAAAGAGGGATTACCATGGGAAAATACCACGGGCCTGTAAAATATTGGCCAACAAAAAACTACCATGCACCCCCTCATTGGGATGAGTGTATAGTAGAATCGAGGTACAAACACATCTGAACAATAAGATCTCTAAATCAGGAATATCAGGATCCACAACCATTAAAGAGATGACATAACACATGGATTTTGAGATAAATCCTCAACAATAGAATAGTTGGGAGCAGCTCACATGTTAGGATGATGTGACAACCTCTTAAAGAAACCTTTTGGGACATGATGAATTGTATCTATCATAAGTTTCTCTATTTAAAGAGGGTTTTGTAGATCGGGAACTTCCTTTCCTTTCAATGAAGACTAAGATTCCCATAGTCTTTAGTCTGAGTTGTGAACGAGACCTCAGCTTTGAACATATTAATGTATGATTGATCAGAATAGGGATAATTATGGGCTCCTCCTTGTGCATTTCCAGTAAGAATAGAAGAATCAAAATATAAGTGTTTTCCTTGTAGAAAATTATTACTCATAATAATAGGTTGCTGCTATTTATGATTCAACCGTTTATGGGATTCTTCCATCAACGTGAATTTTATGAGTAAGATGGTCTCCCTTGCAAATATTAAAATGAAATTTGATTGTCTTACACTCTCTCTATGCCCCTGCATCATTATTAGCTTGTTTAGATTTATCATTATTACCCTCTCCTTTTTATTAGTATTTTTATAATTTTTTTTCTTTTTAACACTAGGTTATTGCTTTCCTTTCTAATTAGTCTACATAGTGTGTATACAAGTTGCTTGGGAGAGAGGAGAGGTGGAAGTAGAAGTTGGATCTATTATAGAAGACTGGATGGACACATTTTTCCATTTGATTATTAATAGATTTGACAACATGAACCAAACCAACAATACCATCCACATGTGGTCCAAGCTTGGGTTTCAAATGTTCTATACTATACCTCAATGCATCAGAAATAATTTTATAAAGGATCCCTAATTGAGAATAGATAAAATCTAGTTGTTGGACCCTAAAAAATTCTTCTTCCTTGGTAGTGACCTCTAATGTAGAAACATCCTTGGAGATATAAGGCAATAAGGACTTGAGAAACCACTCAAATAGGAACTTAGGGGGAATAGAGGCCTTAATCAACCTTTTCCGCCTATGCTATTCTTAGATGTGATCCAAGATATGGGTAGCATTTTTCTGCATTAACTGAGACAATAGATCAATGTTAGCACCAACATAGATCCATCTTAAACCTGGATCTATTAATCACTGAGAGGGATCCAATTTATTGAGGTGTATTATTTTTTAATTTTAAATTCAAGAAATTTAATCTCTCTTTGGATTGATAGATTCGGGTTTAAGTTTAAATTTTTTATTTTTTAGGCAAATGTGGATTTTTTAAATTAATTTTTGTAATTTTTTTAGGATCCGACATATATTTTTTAATTATTATTATTTTTTTTTAATTTTTGGGTAATTTTATGTTACGTTACAACATCTCCCTCATACTGGGATGTAAATCACCTTGCTAATCTCGATGAAATCATACTCGATGAGAAGCTGAAAAATGGTTCAAAAATCAATTGCTAAATAATTGAAGCAACAGTAGGATGAACCAGGAAAATCAATGTACCATTTTGAAACAACTCCAAAGAGTGTGCATTGAAACAATCTTAACTGAATATAATCATCATTAATCGTATTCGAAAAACCCAATAAATAAAATGTTGTAACATGATCTCTAGGATCTTCACTATTTTTACCTTCAAAATTTGGAATGTCCAAGGATAATTTGGTTGGAACTATAGGCCAATTAGGATCATGACACATTGCATCATTCATAAGTTTCAAAAAATATGGAAAATTTAAAGTTTCCAGAAAAGGAAGTCTGAGTTGCATGGAAAAGTGTTGGGATAAGAACCGTGTGGTGAAAAATTATTACATATTGGATTCCCAAAAGAGTAGGAGCGATTTCCCCCAACCATAGCTTGCAAATGACTAACTACTTGAAAAGGATTACAATGGTTATGTAATGGATTTCCTCCCATCATTCCTTGAGACCTACTCCATTGGGCCTATAAGATGTTGTTCCTAGCTGGCATTCCAGTTGAAGGTATGACCTTACTGCCTCCTCCACTATAGAATTAAAATGGGGTATATCTAGAAGTCATGGAGGGTGACTGGAAGCCACCAATTTGAGTCTTGAAACTTGCAAATGGGTTTTGACTTCTAGCAGGTCCAATATATGGAAATGGTCCATTCCGAATGGTGGGAAAGGATGGGGGGACATGTCCTCCATGCCAAGGAAGAACTTGGATTGGTATAGAATAACCATTGAAACTAGTAGTAGGATTATGAAACAATTGATTATAACTTATGTGGAAACCAAGGGAGTTTCACAATTTTTCTTATAAGGCAGTTTTCATGTTAATGGCATGAGATTCACTTTAGGCAACAAGAAGGATAATAGCGCAACCTTAAAATTTCATCATTATAAAAAACATCTCTCTATGCTAATAATTATCAACTAGTAAAGGGAAAAGTATTGTAATCATGTATGAATTTGTTGCAATTCAGGGATGTGAAGGAAAGTATATTGCTTCAAATCCTCATGGTTTCACAATATCTCATGCCTGATACTTCCAATGAGTTACTTTCAAAAATGGGTATAATACCACAATGAGCATGATGACAAGAATACTCTAGGGCATGCTTGGGATTTACTCGCTTTACATCCTTCAAAACAATCAAACTTTTAACCCACTTAGACTATAGTTTTTGAAAATCACTCTTAGGTTGTTTTTTATTCTTGATGCTTTATTTATTCTAGTACACATCTTCTTGGTGAATTATGCATGTATCTATCATTATCCCAATGTGTCATGTCAAAAATGATAATTCAAAAATATATTCTCGAATGCCTTGTGTGATTGCATTTCTATTCATATTAGTTTCTAGTGTTTGCAGTGTCTATCTAGGGTTCCTATGCAGTGGATCTATCCTAGAAATAATGCATCTGCACCCTCAATTTGGAAGGCCTATGTGTCATGTGATGGGTGTCCATTTCCTTATGGCTACCCCCAGAGAGAATGGTTGTGTGTCTTGAAAAATTACTGGGTTCTCTTCCTCTGACACCCATAGACTACCATTTTTCACTGCTCACTATTATATTGTAGTGTTCAAGGCCTTCATTCCCACATTGGAATATCTCTTTTCAGCACCACATTCAATACTTAGGTCTACAAAAAAATTCGGTGGACTCTCCCTCATTGTGATGGATATTTTTTTGTGAAACCATGTCAAGTCTATGTGTATTTTTCCTTGCAACCTTCCCTCTTCATGTGCAGTTGAACACTAATCATCCATTTCCATCATTCTTTTTCTTGGAATTTGTTGTCTCACCTTTGTGTGTTCTAACAACTAGCTAATCGACATTCTAGAGTAACATATATAGTCACTTCCCCATTGCGCGGGGATTAGGGTTTGCATACTTCAACAATCAAACTGAAACCCTTTTCATGCACATCGATGGTTTTTCTCTTTGGAGATTCAAATTTCCCTTCTATCAATTGTTGTAGTCTATATGCAACTATGACCTCAATGACCTCACATTTAGCCAATGCATTACGGTTTTTTTATTATTTTAATTGTAGTGGAGGAGGCATAAGATATGGAGACGTAATAATATGAATGTGCCACCTTTTTTTAAGGAAGTCAACTAGGGGTTAAAAAAGGAAAGGAGTGAAGAAGCCTTCTCTTTATTTAATGAAGTTTTGGGAAATAGAAAAATGGGAAATTTATGACTTTAGACTTAGGGGATGTTAGAAATCCTTTAATTTCTAATTTTAAAGAGGACTTAGAATAGGGAGAAAAATATTAAAGTGGTGATGGTTTAGAATTACAAAATTATTATTTGACAATAACTTTACATTATTGGTTGTTGGGGTATAAGGAAATATTATTAAGGTAAATAGGGGTAGAGGGGAAATTAGATTTTATTGGGATAAAATGTCCTTGATAAATAATCATGAAGAAGGGTAGGATGGAAATAATTAATAAGAAATGGATTTAATCTTTCTTCAAAATTGGAAGATATTGGAGGTTTTTTCCAAGAAGACCTCAGTTGAGAAGCTTCTAATTTTTCAATCAAGGACGTGCAAAGAAACCAAAAACATTACAGGAGAAACTAATTTATAGGATGACTCATAGATGACATATTTTAACTGACACAACACCATTTACTCTAGCTTGACAAAACTTTGAAAAGTTGTGGAAAGGGTTATATGGAATCAGAATTTGGAAAAATAAATATGAGCATGATTAGTAAAATGACATGACATAATTCCCCTTACTACTTGACATGATGATTCCTAGATGAAAAGATGATTAATCTCCCAAGATTGAATTGACCATGATATGGCGACAAAAATACACAACTTGGTGAATTTGTCGAAGGTTCCATATGACAATGAAATGATAAAATAAGATATGGATGTGACAAACACATCGAACTAGGCATGGAAATGTATATGGAATGATATTACAAAAATGTTTAATTGTTTGACCTCTTTCATCATGTTTTAACACTTTGTAACATGTTTATGTTGAGCATCAACACACCATACCCATAGAATGTGAACTCTTGTATTCTAAGTTAGCTATCAAGATATTAACAAAGAATACCCACTTAGAAGAACATTTTTATATTTTAAATAGTTGGATAAGCATATAAGGGATGTTGATACTAATAATGAATCACATAAGAAATGTGTGAAACCTCATTATGAAAAATATGTCCATCCTCATATAAACTGTGAAGGGGACATGGTGCTTGTCTACAACCATCAACATGATGATCTTGGGCCAGGTAAATTCAAGTCAATGTGTCTTGGTTCTTACATCATAAAGTGAGTGTTGCCAATAAGGGAACTTACGAGATAGAATATTTTGAGAGGAACATTCAAGGGCTTAGAAATGGGATCTATCTGAAGAGGTATCATGCCTAGACCATTGTGTCTGGGAAACATCTGCTAGTAATTATTATATTATAAGTATCTTAGGTTTTTTTGACTTCCTCTTCATAAAATTTCAAAATACAAAAAATAAAAATAAAAAACCTTACTTACTAGTACTAATGCCATTTCATAAGATATTGTGAATAATGACAGGAAATCTAGAATGGAGACTCAATTTCTCCAATTGGTGGTATAATTAAAAAAATCATGTCTCTAAATTGGAATATAGGGTAGGTAATATCCATAATGCATTAGTTTCATCAACCCTTTGATTATGTTCACAACTTAGGATCACAACACATGGAAGCGCAACATTATCCCTCTCTTCTTAATATTCACAATTTTCCATGTTAGAGCTTACCAACTCATGGGTACCCTAGTTAGAACCCCATTATCTTTTGGTTCCCATGTTGAAATTTTGTGTTATACTTTAGAGTCCCTAAGTATACCCACCACATCATTTAGATGAAGTCTCATGAACCTATTTAACTCATATTCTATCCATTACCCATGGGAGTCAATTTTTTGCATTTTGTGATATTGCATTTGCATACAACTACTTGTTGTTTTGAATCTAATGCCCATTGCAGTTTTCCTCAAGCTACTTAAACCCAATGCATAATTCTAAGAATGATTGCCTTTGATGCTTGTTGTAGTCACATCTTGTTGAAACACTTCATTCGAGAGGGTTTTACACAATGTTGACACCCTTCGACGCAATCTCCCTAAACACTGTCCCAGACAGGTTATACCTTACCTAACAACACCTATGAAGTAGATGCAGTCTCACCCGATATGTTTGAGGAAGGGCTACAAGAACCACGTTTCCATAGAAAGGAAGAGGACTTGCGTACTAAATGTGTCTCTATCACAATACCACTCAGAGATCCTGGACATGGTTTTATCTTACCATTCATTCAACTATTTACCATCAGATCTAGTATCACACCATTTCATTATTTAGAAAAGAGATCGACATGCAAGAATTCATTCACCATGCAAATACTTCTCATCATCCATATAAGAAAAACATTAAGAAATTATATCGCAACATACTAACCATTCAGATCACATCAAATAACCATAGAGGCAACAATCACAAGATCATAGATCACAAAGTAGACAAAGAGATTATATAGTTTCAAAAAAACAGTCTCATCATATTAACTTTTTCATTTCAAATACATCTTCAAGATGCATCCTTTGGTCGACATCCTCATACCAAACCTTAGATTACAAAATAGTTTGCAAAACAACCTGACCAAGACTTAACATCCGCTCTAAGGAACAAAAATGAGATATCTCTTCTATCCTGTTATGATATACTACTAACTCTATTTATAGGGTTGCGCCTTTACAAAAGGGTCCACATTTAACTAATTTCCTAACTAATTTGGACCAAAATTATAATAATGCAACCAAGTCGACTGTAATATACCAAACGTATATTACTCTTATTAAGTTAGGTTAGTCGGCATTAGAAGGACACATTGTTTAAAGGTGTCTCTTCATAAATATATAAGCCGCATGAAATTATTGTATAAATAATTATTCAATTATCAAATTATATATTTATAAATAATAATCCAACATGTAAGGTTTTATCCTTACAAGTGGTATAAGAAATGTTTTACGGTGACTTGTGGTGAAATATTTTTTTACAGTGGAAAGAGGAAAAAGGAACAAAAATAGAAACAGAAAAAAGAGAAAAGAAAGTGTAAAACCACACATGGTTTTAAATAAAACCATATGTGGTTTAGAAAAGTAAAAAGTAAAGAAAAAAAAAGATAAAGAAGAAAAGAATAACGAAGTAAAGAAGAAAATAATAACGAAGTGAAAGAAAATATATATATATAATAATAATAATAATAATAATGTTGTTACTTTAAAATAATAGTAATAATAATCATTATTATAATATTAATTTTAAAAAAAAACTATAAATTAAACTATATATATAGTTTATAAAAATAAAAATAATATTATTAATTAATTAATTAATAATTATTATTATTAAAAAAAATGATTGAAGAATTTGGATAAAACAAAATGGTCTTCGATGTAGGCGTTTATGGGGTTTTTAAATGAGATAAACCAACTCAAGAAGTTAAAAAGTAGTTTAAATGGGATATTACAGAAATAAAACCCACACAGCTTGAAACGAAAATATCAGATATCAATGTGGCGATGCAAGTTATTCATGAAGACATAAAAAAATTAGTTGAAGAAACTAAAAGGTTGATAATACGAAGACAAGAAGAAGAATATAAGAAGCATGTGGACAAGGAACAATTTGAGGTGCATGCATCCTACTCCTCAAGTCAGTTGAAACATGAAGAAGCAGTTACGCCATGTGTATTTTCAAGCATGGAGGAGCAGGAAGAAAACTTAGTTGATATTGATAAAGGAAAACTCAAAATCACCCCTGCACCTATGCCAGAACAAAAAACACATACATTGATGCCTTACACTGCTCCTCACATAAGGTTCAAGGCATCATATGTAAAGAAGGATAAGAACCACCAATTGAAGTACAAGACACAAAAGACAATGCCTAACGATAACCATCATTCATAGTAAAAGACCCAAAACAAGATGCGGAATCATGCACAAGTTCCAGTAATTTGTTGTGGTTTCCTAACAAGCAAGGAAATAAGGCACATTAATACGTCAACGGGAAAAGCTATAAAATTGTTTATTGAAACTCCAGAACAAGAACTTGTTAACAAAGACAATAACATAGATGATGAAACAAAAGATGAAGGGGGCAGTGATAAATACCAAAGTAGAGAAGATCAAAATGAAATTGAAGGAAAATTACTTGAGAATAAGAATGACAAAAGGATAGTTTCATTTGATGACAAACCTGACGCCAATGCCAATTCTAAAGAAGATGGCGATCTCATAAATTGTAACAATGAAACACTGAATACCGATGAATATGAGGATAACGTAGAAGAACGAAACCCAGAAGATGTTACGATAAATGATCAAGATAATGTAGAAGAACTAAACCTAGAATAGGCTGCGACGAATGGCTAGGATAATGTAGAAGAATGAAACCCAGAATATGTTGTGACAAACGATCTGGATAACATAGAATAATGAAATTCAGAAGATGTTGCAACAAATGAAAAGATGAACATTCTACCATGGGCCATGTCTCAAGATGTCCTAGATGTTGATGAAATTGTCATTGATGCCAACATGGACTTGTAGTGGCCCCAAAGGATTTCATTGATGCCACTAAGTCCCACTAGCAGTGCCTTGGATCCTTTACAGAGTGGGTTTGTGCCTTGAAGCACCCTGTACCCAGTCGAAAAGGTCCTTGTACCCACGAGGATGGATCTTGATTCGACCACCTTGTTGAAGATGTTGAATAATTTGTTGATGGTGTTGAATACCTTGGAGATGGTCTTAATGCCCTTGTAGATGATGGAGAAACCCTACATGGGTTGGAGAAGCATTAATGACCAATTCTGTGGTCATTCATGGTCTGATGGTGTCATGGTACCCCAACAGGAGGTTTGGAAACCCCACAGGTGATGTCATGATGGATATTGAATCTTGAGGGTCTCGTAGTGTGGTTGAGGTGGTTGAAGAAGCCTATGAATCCTCTTGCTTGCTGAACAATCCATGATGAATTTCTTAGAACCCACACTTATGGTGGTATGTTGGAACCCATTATTATGGGGTGCTTGGTGTCCTCTAAAGTATAGATATTGAACCCACATATATGGTGTTTTGATGTTCTTTGGACTCTATATGATCATTGGCATGTATTATCCTTGTTATCATGCATATGAATCCCATAAGGTGTTGCAAACTAGTGGTGAGGTCTTTGTACCCCTCTTTTGGGGTTTTGGTACTCTTATGGTGATGAATATATAGTGGAACCATTGGATATGTCTTTAATGATATGGAGACCTTGAACCATGATGATGTATGGTCATATTTGTGGTTATATGGATATTGGGATGTATATGGAGGTAGATCCCATGGACGTGCCTTGATATGTTGAAGAAGACTTTGAAAGTCTTGTAGTTGGTGGTATGGTCTTTTGCACCCTCAAGTGTGGGGTATTTGACATCTTGAAAAAATTGAATATTTTAAGGGTATTGGACCATGGGATTGAAAATAAACCCATCATGGGGAGATAGCCCTTTTTTTTCCATTTCCAGTGGTAGGTGGCACATCATGTGGCTCCTTACGGTTGAAGAGATATGAATTTTTGAAGTTGGGGTACCCCACCTTTTTGGGTAAGCTAACTAAACAAAAGAGAATTTAATTATTTGTAATTTTGAATTGCATGTCAGCTCAAGGTAATATTTTTTCTCGAAAACCCATATAAATAGAATATCAAGAATTTAATTTTTTCATCTCTAATTCTCTTAGGAATTTCACACATTTTGGAGAAAAGTGCGAAATTGTGTGACAGAAAAATTTCTGGGCATCTTCATTAAAATTGACATATCTTTCTCATCCAAAATAGGAATTACAAAATTATTGGCTCATTGGAAATCTTGTTAAGAGGGCTGTGTGATGATAGGATCTAGAGATTATTTTGGTTTTTCTACTATTTCTTCATCTTGTGATCTTCAAAAAGGTATGGTTCATTTTGCTGAGTTTCTCTTGTGATGACACATGTCTCTCATGTATAGAGTTCCTCTTTGATCTTAGTATGTGAGGCTATATATTGGTATATCTCTTTGAAGTCATTCAATACATTATGGAGGCTATGATGATGATGTTGCATAAAATTTATGCTATGATATGATACACCTTATGATGATAATGCATGTGATAATGATGTACACTCTATGATGTTGATGCACTCCTATACAATATGATGTACATGCATACCATAGTGTGATGATGCTCTCTTATGCACTATGATGTATACTTGATGATGATGATGTATAAATAGTGCACACTGAGATGATGATGAGGATGTGTTAACCCAAAAAATCCCTCACTAAGCTCTACATGACCTACACCACCCAAGGAAATCCATGCACGACCCTCATTTCACCCCCACACCCTCAAAAAGGCTTTAAAATATGGAAAAGGGCTTAAAAACCCCCAAAAAGAGCAAAACTAGCTCCCCTAGGGGCTAAAACCTCCAAAAAGGGGCTAAAACCCCTCAAAGGAGCTTAAAACCCCCAAAGGAGATAAGGATTGGGTGAAAGGGGCTAAAGCCCCGACCAGGGGCTTAAAACCCTAAAAATCCCAAGAAAAGGTATAAATAGAGGGTGGGGATCACTCTCAAATCACTTCTCATCTCCCTATCATTACACTTCTCGTGTGAGTGCCTTGAGACCCTTTGTCTCTCAAGTCATTCACCCTCCCTCTCCTCCATTCCTCCATTGAGCCATAGCTCCCCATCCATTGAGAGGTGCTCTCCCAAGCTAAAGCATGGTGGCCCATTCCAACTAGAGAAGTTATACTTGTCTCTTTCTGCCTTTTGCTTTCTTTACATTGTAGTTTTTCTAACATATATTTATTTGCAGGTTTGTTGTTTAACATTTTATTGCAGGTTTCCATTGATTTCTTGCAGGTTCTCTTGTTTTCTAATAGTTTGATGCAGGGTTATGGAGCTTATCCCTAACCTTGTGTGCATGGGTTTCATTTCGTTTCCTATCTATTTTTCTTTCTGTTCCTTCATTCTCACAGGAACCCTACCCTTCTGTCCTATAGACAGAAGGGAGCCGTTCTTTCCTATAGCAAGGGCGAAATCCCTACTACAGATTTGGTGACCATACCAAGTCGATCCTAGAGGATCCCTGGGTTTTATTTTTGCATTTTAGTTTTACTTTCCCTAGTTTAGTTTTCTTTCAAATGTAGATTAGATCTATATTTTCCTACATTTTTAGTTACTGTCAAGCCTCCTCAAGGCCAAACTGAGCCCATTTGGCCACAGTATAGGTTACTGTTGGCCGAATCTAGCTCAGGTTCAAGAAATTTTCATCTTTTGGAGTAGGTCACTCTTATCGGGCTGAAACGTGCGACCACATTGCTCATTCAGGCCTGAAAGGTGCAACTAGGTTGCTCATTCAGGCCCGAAAGGTCTGACCAGGTTGCTTATTCAGGCCCGAAAGGTGTGACTTCATCCTAGAATCTAGATCGCTTCTATCTACATTTTCTGAGGGACCCCCTTGCCTGTTTTGGGGAAAATTTGGCGACCCCCTTGCCACATTTTCCCAAAAAAGAGAGATCTGTCTCTTAGATTCAGATTTTTAAAGATTAGGGACTGTCAATGCGGCTTAGCCACCTCTATCCATCAAACCCGTGTCTATTTCCTTTCAGCATCTGTTTATTTTATTATAGCATGTGTAAATCACTGGTAAATTAAATGGTTAATTGGTTAATGAATATGTTTAAAACTTGAATCAAAAAATTACTTTAGGTTTCAATTCTTAAGTTGAAATTAACATATTGCCTAGCCCTTCCTCCTCTACCCAGTCATCACCCTTCAGGGTATTCTAGGATAAGACGAAGGGTGAAGCTCGTATAGTAATAGGCACTTCACCTATCATTTTTCTAAACCACTAAAAATGGGTGACTTGGAAGGTAGAGGGGGTGGAGAATGATGGGGGTTTCATAGCATTTGCGTCCTCCCTGTTAACCGACCTTGCATCTGTAGAGTGACCTGAGGATCTATGGATGGGCTTAGTCCCATTGTGTTGAGAGCCCAGGTCTCTTTCCTAGTTGAAGAGAAATAAAAGTGTAAGGAAGTCACCTAGTCAGGTTCAGATTTAGATAAAGGTATGGCATGCATTCAAGTTTTTGTTTACAATTTACTGCTATGTTAAACAATCTATTCACATTATAGGTTCTATAATACAATCTCTGTGAACTATTCATAAACCATACAAGAAGCCATTAAATGTAACAGAAAGATAAAATACATACACATAAACCATACCACATAAAAACAACCAAACTTAGTTCATGATGCTAAGCTAGCCTTTAAAATTTATAATTTACACTAATCCAACAATATGCAGTCTTTGATGGCATAAGTCCTTGACTGCCTTAACCATGGGAAGTACTTGGGCTCAACCCATAAACTCATTGTGAGGAGTACCATAGGAACCCCAAAGTAGCTAGCCGCTGAGAGGAGTTGCCAAGTGAAATGGGCAACGAAACCCACCGATTGACTAGCACTCCCGTGAGGAAAAAGACAAGCACTATCTTTTGGCAGTCTTGGTGGCTTAGTGACCACCTGAAGCCAATAGGAAGCCATTAAAACTGGGGTCCAAAAGTCATTACCATATTTCACCACTTGACATACAAATCAGACACAATTGATCCCCCACATTCTTCCTCATGCCTGAGAGGTGATCCACCACAGTTCGGGTCCTTGAACCAACACCATAAAGACCATTCTTGATGACCCTCTACACCATCAGAAGGTCACATAGCCTCTGATTCAGACTCAGAATCATACCAATCTAAGCCAGACCTGCATACTGCACCATCTAGCCCCATGGCTGGTGCAAACCCAGATCCATTTTCCAGCTTGGTGATTGGCAGTGGACCCATTTCCACACCCCAAACCACCATCAACACCCCTACTGGTGGCCCCAACATGGCCATGCAAACCATCACAAGCCAGCTACCACCACCCATATTGACCAGTCAAGTTGTCCCACCTATAACACATGGGGGCAGTGTCCCTTCCACCCACACCGTACCACTTGGCATGCATGGGGGCAATGGACCTTCCACCTACACTGTCCCTCCTATCACACATGAGGGTAGTGGCCCTTCCACTCACACAATTCCGTTTACCACACTTGGGGGTAGTGGCCCGTCCATAACGGTACCACAAGTACCCCCAATTATGCAGGTGCATCATGTCCCTGCAAACCCCACCACCATTGTTGCCCCATCTCACATCAACCTTGGGTCAAACCTTCCTTTCATGGCATGCCTCAACCTGCCTGACTTGGCTCAGCTAACAAATGACCCTATCCGTCATCAAATTTTTTCGTCTCCCATGCCAACCAAACTTCCCTTAGACATTCCCAAGTTTGAAGGGAAGGCAGGGGAGTTCCCCCAAAACCACATCATCACATTTCACCTATGGTGCTCATCAAATAGCATCATAGATGATTCAATTAGGCTCATATTGTTCCAATGCACCCTCATAGGTGTTGCAGCCAAGTGGTACATTGAGCTACCACAAGCCAAGTACCTGGATTTTAACTCCTTGGCTTTCATGTTCCTGCAATATTTCCAACTCCCTGTTAGATATGACAAAGGGGTGGAGATCTTGCTATCCTGCCGCCAGAATATTGCGACCCAAATAACTAACCACATCCATGAGTGGCGGCGACGCTGCAGTTTGTGCAAG